>MU001503.1:1334747-1570163 GCA_010093485.1 Karstenula rhodostoma CBS 690.94
AAATAACTCCCCAGCCTACGGCATCTCGCGGCATGCAACATCATTCGCGTTTTTTAATCGAAAGGGTGTATAGGACCCAGTTTCGGTGATCAATTCTGCCTCGCTTCTGCCAGAACTGTCACTCTACACTGTTGCTAAATACAGCTGTCAAGGGTATGTTCACGCTATCTCGCTACCACACCATAAGATCTCGGGGATATAGAGAAATTAACGTGACAAGGCTAGCTGAATGGGGATGTCTTCTCGGAGCGCCTGCTGTTTCGAAGCACGGCGCCGGGTTCGATAGCCGCCACGTGTGGACGGCATGGACGGAGTTTCAAGATCGGCGGTTTGCTGGCGGGAGAGATGTGGGTCCGTCCTAATTTGATATCTGGGAATCTGAGCTAGAGATGCGACAAAATCACGTCACTGGTTTGAGTGCATCGCGCGAACCCAGGGCACCGCCTCAACTAGCGTGGTCCCCATATTCTTCCATGCAACCATCTGTATAGCTCCAGCGTTTATGCTATGGTACGGCACGGCTCGTGCGAATGTGCTTGGGGTGCGCAAGACATGGTAAACTAAAATTGGAGGCAAATCAGTCCACACCAATGAATTCAACGTTTGGTGAGCGAGGCTACGCACTCGCTGCTGGTAAATCAGCTATCACACTGCGCAGTTCATGCGCGGAGCGACCCAGGACGGATAACATCGTGTGTAGAATATCTCCAAGTCATGGCAAACTTCGTAGATCCACATGTAGATCACTACCCTATGTAGGTACCACAGTAAACTCCGTCGCTAACATCATACCGGTACCTTCGAAAAGCGAGGGCGGATTCGGTACCTGGATGCATACGCGAGCAGGATCAAGTCCGCAGAACCGCAGGCCTCACCTCGTGGGGTATGCGATAGCCCACCAAGGGCGGATGGAACTCTACGATCGTCACGTTTGGGACCCCAAAATAGCGCGAACGTTTACATTCCCGTAGACGAAGAGCACGCTAGAACACGGCTCGTGAAACTGCATGGGGCGTTCGAGGACCCAAAGCCTTCGCGAACGCACTAAATCATCTATACCAGGCGGACGTGATTAGATGCGTCGCGACCTGGTGCAACCCTCCGCGGCTGAGACCTCAGACGGTGCCAGGGTAGGTACAAGATACCCTATGGTCAGCATAGGCGAATTAATTCCCGGACATAATTGGACCCAGCGCTGGGCTGTGCTGCATGCTGCAGACCCCGGTTCGTCGGCGAATTCTTGTCTTGGGGTCGGGGCTGCTGCGCGACGATGCACGAGCGACACCGAAGCACATGGTAGGATGCAAGAATGCGCCCATTTTCGCAGAACTTTAAAGAACATTGGCTGCACCTCGCTACTGGCATATTCAGTGCTTGAATCCTTCAGTTCTTCTCATCAGCATTGGCCAGAAGTTTCTTCCGTTGCATCGCTTCATTTCTCAAGTCCTGTCGAGCTCGCTGCATCTGTGCGCAAATCGAACACCATGTCTGCCGATATGGCGATGCCTTCATCCTCATCAGCAGAGGCTGCTGCTCTCTACCAGACCACCAAGGAGCTCATCTCGGAACATGCATTCAATGTACGCGCCAACAATAGCACCCTTTTCAAGAACATCGCTGATTGTGTTATCTACAGATCGTTGTCTGGGTCGGAGTCGGCATCTGTACGACCGTATGCATCTTGCGATTTTGGATCAGATTCATGTGTTTCCGCCGCCTATTTGTAGAAGACTACCTCATGGTCGCCGCCGTTGCAGTTCTCATTGCAATTTCAGTCGTTCTACAGTTCTACTTGGGAGACCTGTATGCGCTTCTCCATGTTCAAAACATGCTGGCGGCTCCCGGACCGGATTTCATCAACCAGATGACCCGCGGACTGAAGGGAGACGCAATCGCAATCGTCCTGAGCATTATCGGCTTGTGGGTGATCAAGTTGAACTTCCTGCTCTTCTTCTACCGCATCGGGTACCAGATCAAGTCATACTTGATTACCTGGTGGGTAGCGCTGGTAGTGGTGATGGCTTGCGGAGTTGTGAACCTGGGAATGGTTCCTTACGACTGCATGCTGGGTAGCACCATGCATATTACCGTGGTCTGCGCAGTGGAGTCGAGGGTGCAGAAGATCTACAACCTCTACATTGTCTCGGTCGCCATTGACGTGCTCTCCGATTTGATCAGTAAGTTGATCCGATCGCTACGCGCCTCATACAACACTAACTTTGAAACTATAGTCATGGCTTTCCCAATTTTGATTGTCTGGAAGACTGGATTGAACTGGCGCCAGAAGATTGTTCTCTCGAGCGTCTTCCTGCTCGTGAGCTTCACCATTAGTGTGACCGTCGTCCGCGGCAGCGTCTTCGGTGGCGTGTACAAGTCGGTCACGCAGACCAACCGTCAAGTCATCGACTCTTCGTGGATGCTGTTCTGGTGGTACATTGAGTTCGTCGTCTGTAAGTTCCCCCTAGCTCCACCAACCCACGAACATCTCTGACCTCGCAATCTAGCCTTTGTCATCGCCTGCCTCATCTCCTTCCGTTCGCTTTGGTCCAGCAAGCGCGACGAGAGCAACGCCAACTACCGCCAACAGCTCGCCGAAAAGCAGCGCATCATGGACCTAAACAGCTCCAGGCCTTCGGGCTCAAAGGGCAGCGGCAACAACAGCAGCAGCGAGAAAAGCAAGTGGCGCAAATTCCACGACGACCTGCTGACCACCTTCGCCGACCTCGAAGGCACCACCATCAACAGCGATGACTCCTTCCTCCGCCTGCAGCCACATCTCACAACCATGGATCTCGATTTCTCGACCTTCGGGAGGAATCCTAGCATTGGCTCCACCAGCGAGATCACAAGGAAAGATTCGGCAAATGCGTCAACGCTAGGGCCCAAGTCGCCCCCAATAGCATATTCGCCTTCCATGGCTTCCAGCTCGCCTCCGCTGCATTGGTTTAGACGTTAAGCTGGAAGCTGGCATCAGCCAGGCAAGGGGAGAATACAAAGAACCGCTAAACGGCGCTATCTCATACTAGAACCTAAAAAAAAACGTATATAATTAGCAAAACGATAGCAAACAAGGATTAACCACTTTACCCACAATGGCCCACACACAGTCTGCCTAGCGGCAGCATCCCCCGTAATACCGTGCGTTCGCGTAACGTAACGTCCATGTATGTACAACTCCGACCCGCCGTGCCGACACGCTGCTGCGTTTTGTTTCGCATCTGTAATGTGGGGGCTGGGGGCTGTGACTGGTGCTACGATTCCACTTGTGCTAGCGCACGCCGCGGACGTCGAATTGATTTAACGTCCCTGTGCCTTTTCTTTCCCCCGCGCACTCTATTGCTCCTACTTCGGCATCTTCCACCCAGAGCGTTTGCCTACGGCTCCTTCCGACGCTGTCTCAGTGCGGTTGCTGACGAACTATTCTCCGAACGTTCTTGCACCCAACACCGTCAGCACCGACGTACCAGGTACCCACTGGTCTGAAAGACCGACATGTCGGAGTATATTACGCCCTTGAACGTTCTTGCTGGTGTTTTCGTCGTCATCGCTTCCACCTTCATCATGCCTGAGTTTAGAGAAATGGCTAAGGTGACCCTCTTTGGGTCGGGCAACAAGGGCGGCGCCACGTTCACGCCCGCGAAGGATATTCCCTCGTTGGCGGGCAAGGTCGTGCTTATCACTGGCGCGGCGGGCGATCTGGGGCGACAGACGGCTGTCGAACTCGCAAAGTACGGCCGGCCGGCGCGCATCTACGTTGCGGACCTGCCGCGTGGAGAGGCAGAGAAGAAAGCGGTTGTCGAGCGCATCACGCGGGAAGCGTATGAGAGCGATGAGAAAGACAAGGATACCACAGCGCCGAAGACAGACGTGCGCTTCATCGACCTGGATCTGACCTCGTTTGAGAGCGTGCGGGCGTGCGCCGCAGAATTCGCCGCTCAGGAAGAGCGTCTGGACATTCTAGTCCTCAACGCAGGCATCATCCGCGTTGCGAAGGGGGCAACCAAAGAAGGCTACGAAGTCCACTTCGGCCTCAACTACCTCGGACACGTGCTACTAGCGAAGCTGCTCGTCCCGACGCTCGAGAAGACCGCAGCTCAAGGCGCTGAGCCGCGCGTCGTGGTCGTGTCGAGCGAGGGCCACGCCATGGCGCCCAAGGGCGGAATTCAATTCGACAACCTGAAGACCGAGTGTGCAGCCATGGTACGCAGTCGCCTTCCCTCCCTCACAAAATACCTCAACATGCTAACTCTGCCCCAGGACTACTCCCAACGCTACGGCCAATCCAAACTTGCCCTCATCCACCTGACCCGACACCTCTCTGTGCACCACCCCACCCTCAAAATTGCCGCCGTGCACCCCGGCCGCATCCTCACCGGCATGGCCGATGCTCTCAAGAAAGAGTCCCTCCTCGTCAAGCTAACCGCGCCGATCGCGCCCTTCTTCTGCGTGCCCGTGTCCGTGGGGATTGTCAACCATTTGTGGGCGGCGACGAGCAAGGATGTAGTGAGTGGGAAGTACTACGAGCCTGTGGGTGTGACAGGGAAGGAGAGCGCGTTGGCGAGGGATGAGGCGCTGGGGAGGCGGTTGGCGGAGTGGACGGAGGAGCAGATCCGGGGGGTGGAGGCGCTGGCGTAGACGTAGGCTTTGGGATCGCTTGATCGTGGGCCGGGAGCTGGAGGCCCCAGGTTAGAATGTAGACTACCCTCATATCTATTCACGAAACTACCTCAGCTATCTTGCGCTCCACGCAGCGGAACATGCGAGCTTATCCTACTAAGCACATCAGAGCATCTTTTGCAAAAAGAAAATGTGCTCCCACGTCTCGCATATGACTACCGTATGCCTGGATAGGTGGGGATACTCAAGGCGCCGATTATGTATGGTAACGTTATCTTAGTGCAGTGACAGAGGGACGTTGTTGAAGCAGTTGTGTGATGGTATTTTCCGTTCTGCACACCCGACACCCAACCCATCATAAAAATCCCATCAAGGTATCACCACGTAATTACTTCCATCATACTGCATAATTCCAATGTAGACACAGGAGAGCACCCGCCTGACTACTTTCACGGTTAGAAAAGCGTGGTGTGGGCGTGGTCATCGTTAACTAGGCGTGAGGTGAGCCGCAACAAGACGCGAACTTGTGAATGCATCAGGCGTACCTCAGAGTACAATCATGAACTGTGTATAAAACATATACGAGGCATGCATGACAGGGAAATGGATACAGGGAAATGGATACAGGGTAGGAGTAACGCGCGTGAGAAAGGGGGGCGGTGTTGGTACGTTGACGAGTAATTCAGTTTATCCAATACTACGATTACCATTCAAACGACCAGAGGGGTATGGAGAGCCACCTGTCTACAAACAAAGGGAACGGGGGTATACCAAATGCCAAACCAAGCCGAAACGCCATCCCCAAATCATCCCTCCTCATCAAACAACCACACTCTCCACCACCTCCTCAACCCACCCAGTAACATCCTCCCACTTGAACCACCACCTCCACCTGCCTTCCTCCTCAACACCAACCCTCTGCCTTCCCGCCCTGACCCTCAACCCCTCCTGCGCCCGCTTCCCCTGGCCCTCCCACCACTCCTTCTCCGCCCTCTCCTTCGCCCGCGCCACAACAACCGCCTCATCCTCCACACGATACAAATCGCACTTGTTGCATTCGACGCACTTGCTCCCTGGCACCGCGCGGAAGTGCTGGCAGAAATGCTGGTACCCGATGCCCGCTAGGCCCTCGCGGCACACGTAGCACATGGCGTACCCGCACGTGCACACGAGCTTGTTGCAGCCCTCGGACTTGACGAAGGACATGCTGCAGTTGGGGCACGTGCGCTTGACGGCGTCGGTGGTGGCGCGCTCGAGGGTCAGGCGCAGCGAGGTGAGCTGGGAGGAGTAGCAGGTGTGCGGGTCGTGCCAGGGGGCGGCGCAGGCGAGGCACGAAGGGCGTGCGCAGGTCGGGGATTGGCAGTTGAAGCGCAGGCCGCGGCGCTTGAGGTGGACTCTACGAAGAGCGTTTTGGACTGGGGAGAAGAGGGAGAAGGGGGCGGGGGAGGCGGCGTTGAGGACAAGGAGGAAGGCCAGGATGAGGGTGAGGGAGAAGGCGAAGACGCGGAAGCCGTGGAAGCAGACGGCTTGGAGTAGGGGGACGGAGGCGAAGAGGAGGGGGGTGCGTTTGAAGCGCAGGGTGAAGAGGAGGTTGGTGGAGGGGAGAGAGAGGTCGTCAATTTCGGCGTAGGGGCAGAACGGACAGCGGATGAGGGGGAGGCGGGATTTGAGCATTGCTTCGTTTGTAAACCGCTCGTTCAGCTTCCGTAGCGCGTCTTCGCCGTCGGGTTCTTCCAGGAGAGCGCGCTTGACGAAGCCGAGAGGGACGCAGCCGGTGCAGTCGTCGATGCTGTCCGTCACGGGGGCTATGCACTTGAGCGTGCAGAGCTCCGTGTTGATGTTGCGCGCCCAGCCCTGGTCGTACAGCGCAGCGCTGATGGAATGCCGTATGCATCGGAAGCAAATGTAGTGGCCGTCGGCGTCGCACGTAGACATTTGTTGTAGGGTGTTCGGGATGAAGCAGCACTCGCAGTCGTACATCTCCCCTTCTGCTTCGGCCTCCTCTTCGTTCAACTTCAGCGCCAGCTCGAGGTCCGACTGCATCTGCTCTTTGCGTTGCCTCCCCAGTTCCGGCATAATCAGCGTTTCGTATAGCTCTTGGTCCAGCTCTAAGCTCCTCGTTTTGACCAGCAGCGGCTTCCTCCCACGCCCCGTTTTGACATCCGGAGCGAGCCACATGACCAGGGGATGCTCGTCTGCACTCGGGGGCTTCCTCCGCATGAAGAAGTTTGTGATGCTGAGACGCCAGCTCTGGCTCGATAGCACCAAGAGCGTTGGCCGTGCTTGTGTGTAGCTCCAGTTGTACTCGGCCAGGACCGCCTTGACCGTAGCATGGCTCAACCCCTTGAACTCAGCATACAGTGCCTCTTTCGCCGCCTCTTTATATTCCTTGGACCGGAACTTGTCTTCTCTTGCCAACGGCATGCCGCGCGTATCCTTCTCAGGGTCCACATTGCGGTACCTGTACTTGTACGCCACGGCGCGCTGCTCCTCCTGCTCGGCGGGCATTCGGTATCGCCCCCGCGCCCACTTCGCGCCGTTGCGCAGCAGCTGTTCCGTGACCACCTGCACTCTGCTTTCGGGCCCCAGCGAGGAGAGCATCTCGCGAAAGACCTCGGGCTGCAGGTCCGGGAAGATGTCGGTGAGGGTCTGCAGTGCGACGTTTAGATCGCGCAGGTCGCGGTCGCCTGACTCGCCATTTGGCGCGAGTACAGGCAGGCCGGCGAGAACATCAGATGTTGTTTGCGAGGCTCTACTGAGCAGCTTGGGCGGCCGCACCAGCGACGAGAAGACGGACGTCATGTTGGACGAGGCGATAAAGCCTGGCGGCGACTCAGAGCGGGTGGTCCCTGGTGCATTCGGCTATCGTATCAAGTATCGCGGACTTCGGGTGCGGGGCGCGGGACTACGAGCGGCCGTTTGTGGTGGACAGGATTGCGCATTATAGGGTGTTGAGTGGCATCGCGCAGAATTCCGAGAGTCGATGTTGGAATCCCCCGTGGACGCGTCATCAGGTGTTCACATGCTAATTTCTTGGCGGTACTCATGTCTACAACCGTCCTGTCCAGCCCTTTCCATTCTTTCCAATTGTGGGTACGAGAACAGGAGAAAAAACTTCATGGACGGACTTCTGTTGCATGAACGGACTTCTGTTGCATGAACGGACTTCTGTTGCATGAACGGACTTCTGTTGCATGAACGGACTTCTGTTGCATGAACGGACTTCTGTTGCATGAAATTCACGATTCGCATCAATTACAACCAAAGCACGACAGATGGAACAGATGGAAACGTCCTCGAAGCCTCATATGCTACGTCGTAAAGACTTGCGTTATTCTGCGCAGATATCCAGGAAAAGCTCCCCGCCGTGGACCAACTAGACCATCAAAGGGTCTTCATCGCTGCCTCACTTTGTCCTCTTGCCTCTTTCATCAAACAATATGAACTCTCGTCAATCTGTCCTGGTCATGGCCGTTCCGCAGCAGGTCAAGCCGATCACCATTTCTCAGCCTGTCCCACCAATGCACGCGCTGCTCTTTCCTCCTTTTTTAATTCTCTCAAATTCTTCCATCATTCTCTTGATAACCGCATGTTGGATCTTGTCCAAAAGCTCCTGATTCATCCAATTTTGACTCGTCATTAGCCACAACCCGTGTCTACCCTGTCCCTCAGGTGCTTTCTCTAGCGTCAGAACTGAGAATTTGGGCACGGATACCTTGGTGAAATTCCCATCGAAACCTCTATCCAAGAACACCGCCGAGGGCTCCTAGTCTACAAGCACAGTCTCTCTGGGATAGACCTCGCCCTGCTCGCCTGTGTTGGTGATGGCCCAAGAGCGGAAGAGCCTGCTTTCGAATTGGATGGGGAATTTGGGGCGCACATTTGATGAGGAGGTGAAACTGTTCGCGGGGGCGGGGGGATAATCATTGACTTTCGTCATGGCGCGTGGGTGGTGATGTGCAGCGCGGACGTCGGTGTATGACCCTTCAACGACCGGGAGGTAAGATTTAATGAACTGCATTGCTGGATGTTGTCAGCTCACCTAAATACTCCCAGCTGTAGAACAATGTACAAACCGGATGGGGCATCGGCCGGGATTGTCTCATAATCACCGATATGAATATAGGTGCCCCCTGCCTAGAGAGACACTTTGGCGGTCGGTACATGGGTAGGTACCCCAGCCTTCTCTTTCCCTTTATCCCTTGCAGTTGCACGCGGTGTCACTGACCCGTCTGACTTTGCATCATCTGTGCTCATAACGATGTCGGGCAACTCTGCCTCGTCTTCCCCGTTGTCGTTTGCACGTGGACGCGGTGTTGCTGATCTACTCGACGGTGCATCGTCTATATCCATAACGGCCTCCAGCTCGAATTCTGCAGGATCAGGGAGGACAGCGTCCATGGCGACATGCGACTTGATTTTCTGAGGATTAGGGAGTATGGTTCCTTCCTCTTTATTCTTTGGACGGGCCGTCGCTAATTCACTTGACTGTGAGTCGTCTCCGACCACGACAGTGTCCGACTTCGGGTCCGGGGTTGACATGTTTTCTACCTCCTCTTTTCCATTATCCTTAAGCCGCGACGTTGCTGATCCGCTCGAGTGTGCATCTTTGTCTTCTGCAACGACATTGCGTTTCAAAGTCTCTATCTTTTCGTCGTGACGCGGTGTCGAATCTGACCTCTTTCTCTTGCCAACAATATCGCGAGTTATGGATCCTTCCACAGCAACAACCGGCGCGAGCTCTGCAGGTTCGGGCGTATGATCTCCCATGATTGACAGGCGCCTAGGAGGCCGTCGTATAATGATGGTGGGGCGGCTCGTTGATTGGCTGGTAGAAAGCGAGCGAGGCTGACGCGCGAGAGGCCTGCCACACGCGCGTGTTAGCTTACAGGGAGGAGGATGAGTCGCGATTGTTTGCTTTGACGTACCTGGAATAGGAATGAATTGTGCGCGGCGCAGCTGAAACTGTTGCCTTGTTGCGGGTCTTGGGAGGAGGGCCGCGCTGAGGGAGGCGTATATAGTGGACATGGCGGACGAGGAGGGGAGGAAGGAGCAACCGTCCTTGTCCCTCACTCGTGATGAAGTTATACTTTCTCTTCCGACTCATTTCACCATGGTGCCTACCTGAACATATGCTTCTCGACCTTTAGGGAAGCCGCGACGGCACCCAAACGAGCCATGGGACCGAACACCATCTCAACAACTGTGAGGTGTCGTAGTCTTGTGTTGGTATTCCACGGTGACAAGAACGGTATGTTACATGACGCTGAAATACGACGACGCACACGATATAATGGATTGACACGCTAAATATAGGACGCGTTCAGGAGCAACGCGGTTCCACGTGATCGGTACCAGGGACTCGGACTCTCCCAAACCGTTCAGCGAGGAAGTGCTGCACGACTGCACGCTGCATGAAAGCAATACATGCCCAAAAATTCAAGCATGCTAACAGGGCGTTTTAGATGTAGCGATCACGAGGATAACGAGGATCCATGACGAGACAGACAAGTGCAATTTCCCCACCCTGCCAGGCCTCACGGATTGGCTGGCGGATCGAGGATTGGCGCCCCCTTGGATAATGCACTTGCCCGACGGCACCATCACCTGTCACTCCAACCTCACTGTGCCTTGCACACGACATCGATATGCACTTCCATCACTGCTAACGACCGGACTGACGAAATTGCAGACAGCAGAGCCGCACTGCGCAGCCCAGTATGCAAAAGCCACAGGTCGGCCACAGCCACAGCACCCCGCCAATCGTCTGGAGGGAGGCCGTTCATACGACTGCCAGCCGGGCGCCCTCCACCCAAGACCTCGCGCGCAACACTGCGCCCTCTCTCCGAACTTTCTTAGACAACATCGCCTGCCTTCCACCCACCCACCATTCTTCCCGCCCTTGAGTCGCGCAATCATCGTCGCTGACGTTCTCCCCTCCGTGCCCTGCCACCCTCATTGTCGTCCCTTCACTGTTTAGGCTCCCACTCATAGCATGTACACGCTCCTCGTGGTTGCGGTGTTATTTGCTCTCCTCTTTGACACTGCAGCAGCGTCGAGCCCCGTCATGGACCCGACGATGTCTGCGCCATTTGGGTCCTTGTATCCAGACCCAGATGGCATACTATCTAACCTCTGCGACCTCTGCGCTGTTCCCATGGATGTCTGCCTACACGCTCTGGTAAGCAACCTTCGCTTGCTGCATATCATTCCTGTCGCTGACCGCCGCAGGCCTCCTACCAGGTGCAGCAGACACCGTCGTTCACAGCCGAGACCTTCTACGAGCACCCCGAGTGGCCGAACAACGACCCCTACGCCGTCAGCGCACCTATAACAGAACCCGTGCCCGCAGATATGCCCTTCTCCTACCCTTACGCCGAGGAGGCCATGCAATCGCTCATGAATGCGAACATTCGCCGACTAGACGACAACGCTACCACTGTAAATCCCAACACCGTACAGATGCACGTCGAGGATACGTACACGCCTGGCGATCGATTGGCAGCGACTACCCCACGGCGGCCGGGTCACAAGCGACAACCACCGCGACCGCGTGGCTTCCCATGCGGTTATGAAGGCTGTGGGAGGACATTCGATCGCTCCTGCGATCTCAAGTGAGACCTCCCACTCTCTTTCTTTGCGGATGGGCGTTGTGGGGTAGACGTGCCAATGCTGCGCATGTAGACTCGCTGTGCATCATCCTTGCCTGTTACTCACGAGCAGTGCCTCTCCTGCATACGTTGGTACTGAAGTTCGTTCTCGTCGTATGCTGACTCTGGCAGACGTCATCAAAAGACCCACCTGATTCGTTCTGAGCGGCCTCACAAATGCTCATTCTGTCACGAAGGCTTCCTGTACCCTAAAGACCGCAATCGCCACGAACGTACTCATGACGAATCTACTGCATCCCAGAGCCAGCTCTTCCGCTGCCCAGTTCCCGGTTGTACCAATGTTGGCTTCTCTCGACGCGACAACCTGCTCCGCCACCAAAGGAAACAGCACCCGCATATGTGCTCCCCTCAGATGAGCCCTTAGCGATGCTCCCGACCCTAGCATGTTCGCCGTTCGGTGCGGATCTCGGTGCACACCAACCCTCTTGCGCCGTAACACGTCAGGCATCATGTTATGCCTGGTGATTCCGTTGAATTCGTTTTCTGCATCTCGACTGCTGCCACAAGATTGTGTTTTCCGGCAAGCATTGGCGTTTGGTTTCGCGTTTGGCGCACGAACCTCTCTCTTTGTGTTACCTACTTTTGCTTATTTTTGGGTTTCTCACGTGCCCGTTGGAGCACGTGATGGTTTCAAGGTTTGTTTTGGAGTATACCCCTCTTCGCACCTGGTGGTGTTGGATAATACCTACGCTTGGTCGTCATGCTTGTCATGGCATGTGCCGCGTTTTCATGATTCACGGTTGGTCTCACGGTTAGTTTTTCTCCTTGCTTTTATCATGTCAAAAGCGTTCTGCATACAGATTGGTTGTCTTCATTGACTTTTCGGCATGATGCTGCTTACGGTTTGCGCGTTGTGTGGGAATTTTTATTCTTCATTCTTATACCCTGAGCTGAGCTCGAACTCTCCGGAGTAGTTGCTACGAGTGAGGATGCTCTGGTGAACTTAAAATATACCCATCCTCTCCATCTTTATGTCTCCATTCAAATTGTGATTGTTGATGTTCATGCATGTATGTATCCGTTCATGGGATTACTAGGATAGGGCTTGCGTCCCGTGAAGGCAGGATCATGGAGCGACAAGTGTGCACTGGAGCAATCGCAAACAATTTTGGCAAGTAGACCCCAGGTATAACTAATCCTCAGGGTAGATTGAGCGGCCATAAGGGTTAGCTCGTACAGGAGGCACCTTGAAGACGACGTTATCAATAAGCATACATCGACTGCATATAGGCTCGGTGAAAGCATCTTCCGGCGCCAAAGGTCGAGGTATTGCGAGGTGAATGCTCAACTGCTTAGTGGCCCATTACGTGGTCAGTCCGCTAAACAACAATCCTGTGCGTGCGGTCGAGTCTCTTTGCAAACCCCAACTTTCACCACATACGCCGAATCAGCAACTCACCATGCAGCTCTTCAAAACTCTGGGCAGGGCCATCGTCTCTACGCTCAAGTATATAAGCACCGCCTGCGGCAAGTGTCTCGCCGAGGGCATCACCCGCGACCTCAAGATCGATCTGCCCGACCTTTGGGCATTTATCGCTGCCCATCACGCCCGGATCTCCCCTCTTGTCTTCTACCAGGCTCTCGACCAGGCTCTCGACAACCACATTTCCGCTGGCTACACAATTTCGACAAGCACGTCCGACCAAACCAACCGCTGGCTCACCATACTCGTCTTCAACCGCATCATGGCCTCGTCCCTCAAGCCCATCCTCCCATTCACCATGTACCCCCTCACACCCGGCGACCCGCACCGCTTCCTAGTTGGCCCCTCCCAAATGCCCTTCGACATCCACACTAGCACCCTCGCCGAAGCCTCACCGTCCTTCACAGTGGCCTTCATATCCTCAATCAAGTCCCCCCTCGCCTTGCCCAACATGACGCCCGAGGACTTCGGTGCCCTGACAAAGTGGCTCTACACCAACGTCCCGCCGACCTTCGCCCGCGCCACCGACCTCCAGCGCATCTGTGAGCTCTGGGTTGCTGCTTGTCAGCTCGGCCTCTACCTCAAGGCCAACACGCTGCTACGTCTGGGTATGGAGCTCATGACGCCTGCCGACCGCATCTGCTCTATGGACACCGTACGCTGGGTCTTCGCGCACACGCTGGCCAGCTCGCCGCTCCGCGGGTTCGTTATCGCAATCTTGGCACAGCGCAGCCAGCCTGACTTCGCGTCTCCGTTTCGGCCTGGTGATATGGAGATTTGGAAGGAGAGGAACGGGTTCATGCTGAAGTTGCAGCATGCGCGGAAGCTGCTTGCTTTTGCGACTCGAAATACAGACGGCAGGGTCGTCGTGGATTTCGATCGGGCAAACAAGGAGGGGAAGGGCATGGGGCAGGGCAATTTGCCGATGCCGGAGTTCTTGGTGTGGGATGAGAGGGTGTGGAATGCAGAGGGGTTTGTGGTGCCGGATCGCTTCTTTGTCTTTCCTGGGACAGTGGAGTACGAGGAAGGGCTTGTGGAGTTTCTGAAGAGGAAGTAAGGGGCGAAGAGGAGGTGGGAAGTGGTGAGATGAAGGGTGGTGTGGTGGGAATTTGATGGTTTCCTCCTGGTATCGGACATGGCGTTTTGGGGGTGCTGGGCGTTGGTAGATACCCTTTTGTTAATGTGATTTTTCTTGGAGTTCCCTGTCTCAGGTATATGATGAGAGTGTGGAGTGAGTGTTCGGCGGTAACTCACGCCAGTCGTGTCTACTTCACGAGGAGACATGGATTACACTCGCGAAAGTACGGATCCTATAGAAGAGCCAGGGCTACATGTGAAGCCAGACGAAGCTTCTAATAGGCACGAAGTGTCGTCGCCACAAAGCGAACACAGTGCGACACGTGGAAGTTCGGATTTTGCTGAAGAGCAAGACCCAGCTGAGGAAATAGATAATGCATTCGACGGGTCGGAAATTGTGAACACGATCCACAGATTTACCACAACGAGTTCGCGGCGGCCAACATACGAGACAGAGGGTGATATGCATATGTGTACGGTGTACCGAACACAAGACGACGACATCGTGAACGGTTTGTGCGATACGTTCAAGCAAAGCATGCGCGGAGACGACGAACAACGCCAGCTCTTCGAGAAGGCTGTGCAGATCTTGCACTTCACCATTGCACTTCGCCGAAGATATTCCTACGATAAGATCGAGTTCATCACCTGGAAGGCGACCACTGGAAAGACCTCACAGCATTACCTGAGCTCCAGGAAATATGGATGAAGGAAGAGGGGGTTGTGCAACGAACCCAGCTTAGTGCTGGCCAGCAAGAGCTACTGGTGCAGTGCTTGATTTCCGTCAAGCAGTGCCATATGCTTCTTCTCCCGAGGCTGATCGCAGCGGAGTTTTGAGGAGATAAGGACACAGCATGCTACTCTCTTCGTGGTTTTGCTGATTCAGTCTGGATTCAGAATCTTTGCACCATATCCAGTAGGACAGAGACGCAGACTGCTTTAACGAGGACACAACAGAAACTTGAAACCGCCTGGTAGCTTCAAGCCTGTACGAGACGTGCAGGTATGCTTCTAGACTGTGCACGATATAGTCGACACCCACTTCGTATATAAATTCAGCATGAGCAAGAGTGGAAAAGAATATGCTGTGAGCTTCGACGACAAACAAGCTAGCTGGCCTCAGATTGTACGCTCTTGGGATGAATGCTGCCGCGAGAGGGGAGAAGTTGGGGACATGGACGAGCCTTTGGGGGACAAGAGAGTTAGACACGAGGATATAGATCGACGATGAAGACTAAGATCGTGAGGTCGAGCTAATAAGAGAAAATGAGAGGAGATAGAATGAGCCTCCAGGGGAATGTGAACTGAGAGAATTGGAGATGGGCATGTACATGGACCAACCGTATGAGGTCATATATGTGTGGGAGGAGTGGAAGAGAACTGAAGTAATCAGGTGGTAGCCTGAGTAGCGGGACAGCGTATAGGGTGTCTTCTAACCCGTATTGCAGAGTCACGGATCTTGTGCTCTCACAGGCACCTCCTCTAGGCACCAGAGCTGTAATGTTGTCTCGCTGAGGGGCAATCGAGGTTTTTGAAGTTGTTTATACGACAGCATAAAGTAATACCCCAAAATAGCGGCAGCCCAACAGTGCTGTACTGATTTGTTTAAATTTTCATTATGTATGTAAGCTTCGAACCCAGCCTTCTGCATGATTTCTCTTCATGCTCCCCTACAAGGGACATTTTGTTGGTAATATGCTGAAGTGTAAGTGGCCTAATCATTCAAATCCGAGATGTAAAAGCTGTATTTCTTACAAAGGATTGCACCTACCTTCTTATGAATGATCGGAGAAGGCATGAGTCTCCGGCGGAAGTTGATTTTCCCGAAGACTAGCTTCGAGGCTCGAATTCACCAGAACGCACAGACCATACATCTGCCTTACGGCACTGCGCGGCTGCCTCGCCTTGTTGTACCGGCATGACCGCTTGCTTGGGGCCAGTGCGCACGCAACAGACTTCGTGGCGGCCACTTGGTCCCCTCTCCTTTCACTTACACCTCAACTCGTCGCTCAAGAGAGTCTTCAACATCTCAATCTGCATCGTCTCCTCCTGTCGTCCACTCAAGATGGCTTCACCATCGCCATTAAGCGTTCTCCAGTCCAACCATCCTCACCTTCCCATACCTCCGACCGATCGCGAGCTCATGGGTCTTCGATCCACGCCGTCGACATCCTCCGTCACCTTCAACTTCCCGGGTCTGCCGGGCGAGATTCGAAACAACATCTACGCTCAAGTCATCCTCGATCTCCCCCCTCTTCCCGAACTTCGCGCCGTACGGCTCTTCGAGAAGTGCACACTCCCCAAGGACGCGTTCCCTCTCGCGCATGTCAGCAAGCAGGTGCGAAAAGAGTATTTCAACATGTTCTTAGTTCGCCTGAATTGTGAGATTGCATGGTCCAACTTCAGCATTCCCATTGCTCAGAGTTTCTTCGCGACCGGTAGCACTGGCGCGCAACCTGGAAGCCTTGTGCTCGAAGTGGGCCTAGGAGATCAATACTCCAGAGTCGACCTACTCTCCTTGGTGTGGCTGTGCCGGCAACATAACAGCACGTCACGATATGTCGGATTAGGGTTTAGCCCGGCAGCCAGGGCAGATCTTCGACTTCCCCTGTTTTGCAATCGTCTTGAAGCTCTCGTCCAAGCTTTTACCGGCAACGAAGTATCCTTCCGCCCTTCCAAACTCTCCGGAACACCAACTCCCTCCTTTGGAGCTTTCACACACATCTATGTTGATCAAGGCATCAAGTCAGAAGGTGACGCTGAGTGGGTTGTGGACGTGCTGATCGTGCTCGAGCAGCCCTGGAAGACATTGAGCAAGGAAGAGTGGCACGTCCTCCTTATGGTGTACTCGGTGCTTCGAAGGCTGAATGAAGCGACGGTCAGGGTGGAAGAGAACGTCGACGGTATTGTCCGGAAGTACGTGTGCGAGAACCAGAGCGGGTCGGGACTTCGTGTGGTGCCTGTTTCCGAGGAGGATGAGAACTCAGCGCTGGAGTAAGACTCGCGAACTGAGAGCAAGAAGGATTGATGGCCCTAAAGGGCCCATCAGTCCTTGCCACAAAGGGACAAGCAAGGGCGGATGGAGACGGAAACACCTGCCATAAAATTTGAAGGGCAGTGTTTGGTTGAGGGTTTGTATGGAGGGGTAATGTGTGGAGCGTTCAACGAGACGGGAATAGTCTCGTACGAATTGCAATACGCTTCCAGGTACGAACAACACATTTGTGCTGTGATGATGAGAAGAGGTATTTGTTTTCTTGCTCATGAATGTAATTCCCGGCTCTTTCAAAATGACAACGGTCTTCTATCCAATCCTTAATTGAAAAAGTGATTCACCAACGGATCATATGTCGCATTCCCATAAGCGCTCCCCCCAAAGTCCAAGTAACCCGCCACATACGGCTGAGGAGCCCTCGATGTGATATCAGCCTCATCTCCAAACACCCATGCCGTCTGCATGCCCATGATCATGTGAGCAGCAATGTGGCAATGCATCATCCACACACCGGACTCCGAAACGTTGACTCGCCACGCCCGCCATCCTGCTGTGGTATATGGTACACCCTTCTCGGCATATCGGTATTGCATCGTGGTATCCCTCAAAGCAGGCGTCCAACCGCTATCTTCGTAAAGCTTCTCTAGCCTCGCATTATTCGTGGCTGCATTGTATGTCCCGTTTCCCGACCCGAGGTCCCAGAAGTGGCGACCATGGGCGTGGAATGGATGGATATCCCAGCCGCCGCTTGGACCATTGTTATTTTCCCATACGATGTCTATGATTTCGCCGATCTTGGCGGGGTATGCGAGTGTCTTAGGATCCCATCCGTAATTGGTGAGCGCAGCTTCGTAGTTAGGTATCGCGGACTGTCCTCGTTTGTAAATCTCGGTGAGGTATGGGTATGTGATGTTTGAGTCTTTCCAGATGTTTCCGTTCTGCGCCCATTGTGTCGTTCCGTTGACCTTTTGCTGCACTGTGATGACGATGGTACGATTGACCGAGCTTGCAGGAGGGAACGGATTGGACGAAGTATCGTACGGAGTGAGCGTGTACTCGAGCCAGTTTGCGGCATCTTTTGGAAGGGCGATAGGCTTCTTACCCGGCAGAACGATGGACGTGACGTTAGGTTGGTAATGGCCATTCTGTGTAGTACGGTATGACAGCAGTCCATAGCCAGGAACATTGGCAGGTCGATCGCGGTTCTCGTATTGTATCCAGAAGTCTGTGCGGTTTAGCATCTTGAGCTCTTCGACCGACTTCGTTTTGAACAAGACCGAGAAGCGCTGTCCAGGAGCGACTTGCACATGACCAATAAACGCTTCCTTAGTTGTTGATCCGTCGGCTTCAATGACAGTCAGATTCTCGTGACCCTCAATGCCTAACGTAACCAGTGAGATGGTTTGCTGACCGATGAACCTCAAGCGGTACGTAGTATCCGGTTTGACTTCTATAACGTGTGGTAGACAACTGCTGTCGGTAGCGTTTCCCGTTTGCGCCTTACCGCTTTGTCCGTTCAGCAGTATCGCATTCGTCTCTCCGCTCCAGACAAAGGGGTTCGCGAGCAGACCTTTCTCAATTGTAGCATCGGTCTTGTTGTAGTAGTCTTGCTGGAACAAGATTATATCTTCATCATAATCGTATGGCTCTGGCTCGAGAGAATTCACAATCAATGGCCCTGCCGCGGTGATTGTTTGGAAGCCGACATGTGAATGGTAGAAGTACGTCCCGGCTTCTCCCACTTCGGGGTGGATCTCGTAGTCAAAGAAGTGTCCTGGCGCGATAGGCCATTGGCTCGCTTGTGGGCTGCCGTCGGAGTATGGTGCTACTCTGGCGGAGAGACCATGCCAGTGCTTCCTAGATTAGCTAATGTGTGTTTCGAAGGGTGGGGAATTGTACGACGGTGATGTTTTGGTCGGGAATTTGGTTGTACACTCTTATCCATGTTGTTTCACCCTCTTCTAAATACAACGCCGGTCCAGGAGAGGTTCCGTTGAGAAGCACTGAGTAGCGCGACTGGCAGTCGATCGTTATATTCGTTGCCGTTGCATAGAGAGTAGTATTAGGGGACCATGATGAGTCGTGTCGGATCAATTCAGCTGCCGACGGCGTGAACCAGGCCGCGAGCAAAGCTGGAACGGCAATCGCAATGAATGACATGGCTTCCTTCTGTATGAAGTGCTTGTTGGGCGTTGCATCCTTATATGGCCATGACCGTCGTGCGCGTTCGGAGCTTTGATGAGCTGCTGTGCGGTGCTCGTGCGCCCTCACGTGGCAAGGGGGAAAGGGGCAACATTAGTGCCCTAAGAATCCAAAGGTTGTACCTCGGGCGCTTGTATCGTGCAGGCGTTGTTTAGTGCTTATATAAGCCTACGTTGCTACCGATCGCAGTTAGTGATGAAGAGGCTGTTCTGCAAAGGGTAATGATCAACACTGTGCTTTTTGGAACAAACACGAGGCATACTCTTGATGAGGCTGGTAATTCGTAACCTTTTGGACCCAAAGCTGCTTTGAATTGATAACGAGAGGCAGTGCGCTGATGCAGAGGACGGAGCTTTGTTTTAATCCTGCTTGTGCTAAGAGTGCAGAAGAATGATCGTCTGCACGGCCTTTCGAACGACCAGCTCAGGACCATCTCTTTGGAATCATTTATTCCGTGTTCGTAAACTTCGTCATTTATAACACGAAAGAAAGCGGCTGCGTAGGTACAACGGAGAATGATGATGACAGGATTCGGAGTCCGTTCGTTGGACGTTGGTTCGGTATCATTGCCACACCAGAAGCTGACATCAGCTGCAACTTTGCCTTGCGAGTTGACGTCTCTGAAGTTGTTGCCAGACCATTCCCAGTCAATCTCGTCTAGATCGTCGGACATGGAGACTAAATTGATGATCATTCCTATGCCGGGCGTAGCCTGCATGCTGATCTCGACCTTGCCAAAGAAAATGTATGAGCTCGTGCAAATTTGTGCAGCATCGTGTCGCTTCGCGGATGTATACTCAGCGCCGTGAAACCCGAAGGCGAGAGTCGCGTAGTCAAAAAGCGTCCATTCTGGTGACAGACTCGTCCATTGGGTGAAATCGATGAAGTAATGCTCTGGAGCAGTGAACGCGCAAAAATCTGTTGATTGAAGGTGGTCCCAGATTGAAAGAGAGCACCCCCAAAGGTCAGCATGGAGATTTCGTGGTTTTCTGATTGTTGACTCGAACTACATAGTGTCCCGTAAAGTGATAGACAGATATAGAGATTTCGTTTTCTTGTCGGATTTTCCAACCCAACATTCAGAGGATTTCTGGCATGGTCGCGATGGGTGTTGGAGCGAGGCGCATACTAGTATGTGCGAAAGAGAAAGCAAACGTATGGGACGAGCCGTAACGGGTTGTTAGCCCCGTGCGAGATATAATCGAGGGAGGGTCCCTGTATGGAGCCGCGGAACGTAATCACGTGTTTTCGCGTGCTTTATCAATCTGAACCCGACCAACCCCGCAATGCTTCCGCCAATCACAACCGTCAATGCCTTATCGGGTGAAGCGCGACGCATCTTCGCAACGACGAAAAGGCGTGCAAGGGTAACATCTTGCTGCCTACTTCGATCGATTTATAATCTGGCAGCCCCTCAAACCTGGGCCGTCAACTAAATTCTTTGGAAAGTCACATCCATCATGTCTTCCAGCGAAGATCTCGTTACACTGACTGCGGATTGTCTCTGCAAGGCCAATATCTTCACAACTCAGGTCCCAAGGTCGAAGCTCCCCTTGGAAGCATGGGCATGCCATTGCGACTCTTGCCGTCACGTCACCGGTGCAATATACACTACGGATCTGACCTGGCCTGAAGAACGAGCCAACGTCGATGTTTCCGCCCTCAAAGCGTACAGCTTCTCGCCGAAATACGATGTCCTCTTCTGTCCCACTTGCTCGACGCTGATTTTCTTCGCGAGCACGCAGAAACCAAACGAAAAGCTTGTAGTATCCACGGGAACTCTGAAGAACGCACCGGGCGATTTCTTCAAGATCACAAAGCACCAATTTGTCGGCGATACCGGAGATGGAGGCGCATCGATGTGGCTGCGCAAGCCTAACACGGATGGCACCGAAGCTATACGTTATAGCAAACGTGCACAAGATGACAACGGCAACCCTGCTCAGGCCATATCATACGACTGGCCATCGCCCGATCAATTGACCGGCTACGCGGCGAAGACAAAAGATCCGGTCCACATCTGGTGCAGATGCGGCGGCGTGAATCTGCGTTGGGAACCACCCAGCTACGAAGGGATAAAGGATGAAGACCTGCCCTGGTTTGTCGATCCTAACACACACAAGGCTCTGGCAGGTTTCTGTGCTTGCGAATCGTGTCGCTTGTTTGGAGGAGTGGATGTCTGGACCTGGGGCTTTGCTGAGCTAAAGGACATACACTTTTCCAACAAGGAACCGGGTTTTCCTAACTCGAGCGATGCTCTCAGGGCCCTGGTAGACGCTAGAGACCCCTCTGTTGGATCTCTCACTTACTTCGCATCTTCCTCCGACGCTCAACGTTACTTCTGCAGCAATTGTTCTGCTTCCATCTTCTATGCCTGGGATGAAAGAAAGTTCATGGTAGACGTTGCGCTTGGCGTTCTTGAAGCCTCGGATGGCGCAAGAGCGGAAGGTTCTTTTTCGTGGGCTTTTGGAGGCGCGATCAGCCATCTAGAAGAGAATGCTGGAGGGTGGAGGTACGACCAATTCCAGCGAGTCATGAAAGAGGGCGAAGACTGGAGGATTAGTCGGGGATACCCCAAGAATTGGAGGAGACTAGCACGCGAAGAAGCTGTGGAGAGGGCATAGCAAGGAGCTGGTAATCAGTAGTCGCAAACCCGAAATGAGATAATCTTTCCATATCTAACTACCCAGTTTTAACCGAGCTGCTTTGTCACAGAAGTACAAATTGATTGTGGTAGACCCGTGGTCGTCGTGTAGGAGGGGCGGCTGTTCGCTTTGTGGTGGGTTATGGCTAGGGGTTGCAGCCTAGCTTTGGAAAAGTCGCGAGGGAGATGGAAGAGAGTACGAAAGTGAGCTATTAGTCCTATGCTGTCTGTGTTCGTCGTGCAGCATTTAGCGTTGGAAGTTTGAACTAGTGAACCGCCATAATCACTGAGAAGAGGAATCGCAGATGCTGTCGCTGTAGAGCTTGTTGCTTTCGCGTTTGCTTAGCTTTGTACACAATGGCATCTCAGTCGCTTGGCTGACGCTACAGTTCTGCGGACTAGACATGCTGTGCATTGAATAGCCTCAGGTGGATGTTCACTGGATCAAGGACGTAGTCAACCTAGCCAAGAGGCCTGAATATGCGGTAAGGAAAAAGCGCCAGCTACAAATCAGGCTCTTCAGACTCGTAGCTATCTCTGCAGCGCAATGGGGCGGGGAAAGCTGTACCTGCCGTGAACGCATAGACCAGTGACGGAGGGGTCGCAGTAGCGTAAACAATGGGCAGATGGCCCACCCAAAAAGGGCAACAGCATCATGCCATTCACTCAAAAACTGTACCAAAAAAGCAAAAGCAAAAAGAGTTCGGACCCCGGTGGGCCCTACGTCTCTCCTGCGAATCGAACTGTTAGCACAATCCCAAACACAGGACTACCTACTGCGGAACGCTCAGCAACTATCTAACTAAGGCATAGACCAACGCACGTCCAGAGGCGAAAGTTATTGCAAATTGAATAATATATATACCCAGTTAAGGTCAATTAGTGCATATGAAAATAAGATGAGTGGGAGTGATTGTGATCAAATGGAAGGAGCGGGGTCCGGAAGCGAGCTCTCAGACGTGCACGACGTGAACGTAGTGAGTGAATGCAAGCTCAAATGCATTGGAAGGTGCGTGGGGAATGATAGGCTACGCGAGCACGGTTGGTCACATCGCAGTAATTGGGCCTCAGACAGCGCATCACGACATTTTGGGAATGGAAACTATACTATGCAAGCTGAAATCATGATACTCTCTCCATTCACCACTCCTTGTAAGCGATATACGGACTACGACAAGCTGCACGATCTCGGATCCCCCAGTACACCATCTCCCTCAAGCGCCCCCTCAAGAACCCCCTCTCCGATTCTGACACTAGGTCCTGTGGCCGGATCTCATCGCCGGGCAACCCAGCCTTCCACTCCCTCTCCAATCTCTCCAGATCTCTTCTCGCCTGATGCCACCAACTATTCCCAGGGGACGAGTAGGCGCACAGCAACCGGACTTCTCCAACTGCCCCGGCTTCGCGATAGATTTTCTGGTCCGCAGTATACAGCTTGACATACTTACTCTCGGGAAGGAGGGTAGCGTTCTCAAACCCAAATTGCTCCGCTGTCAGGTCAAGGATGAATCGACCGTGCGTCGTCGTGATGCGGATAACGGTGTGCGTGAAGGACTTTTGCCAGCCCACGTAGAGTTCGAGAAGTGGTTTTGGAATGACCTGAATCACGTCCACTCGGATAGTAGGATTGACTGGATAGCGGATTAGACATAGAGACCAAAGTACTGTTTGCCACCACCTTCCGCTACGAGATAGCCGTCTGAAGGCACCAAAATCATACATATCCATTCTCGGAAAGCCCAGAATAGGATTGTCAAACGACTTCTGCTCAAGGTTCACGAGACTACTCACCAATGCGGAGGAGATCTACAAGCCAGTCCCTCATGAGGAGCCAGCTGTAGTTGCAGAAGTTGTGCATTACTATCGCTCGCTGGATGCTCGGAGGGGCATCAGGGAGCGCGTATGCTGCGCCGAGCTCCAGAGGACTGTTCGCGCGGAGCTTCAACCAGAACTGGGAGTTCTCCATGTCGGATAGCGCTTCGATGTCGGAGATGTCGTACCGTTGCGCGGCGGAGGCGAGAATGAGGAACAGTTGGTAGATGAGTGTGCAGACGGCATTGATGGCATGCTGCTCGGGGATTGTGTGACGCGACGCCATAGCGAATGTGGTGTACGCGGTGAGGAAGTGGAAGCAGCAGCGAAAGGTATGAGCGGGGTGGAGCTGCGGTGAGAGCAAGAGGAAGTCGCGCTAGTATTGCGTTTGTTGCTGGGGAGCGTATGTGCGTTAGGCTACACTACAGGTGACTTCACCTCGGAACGGGCTTCACGGCCTCACATTTTGGTCTACCCCACTTCGAATTTTCGGCTTCCATACTCCTATCGACAGGATCACCACGATCAGGCTCTCCTCATCGAAATGGCGGCCATTCCCACCCTAGCGAGTATCTCTGATGCTCTTCAAGACTGTGGAGACAGTCACGCGTCACAGTGGCTGCGATATCTCCATCGGACTGCCGATCTTGTCAATCTATCATTCTCCACTGAGCGAGAATCAATGTTCAACCACGTACTTCGCGATCACGGAGTTGTATCGGGAATGCCCTATCTTACGTTCGAGTGCCTTAGTGCACCTGCAGCCCAGAAGCCGTTTTGCGATCCCCGAATGGACAACACGATCAAATTGCGGGCCCTCTACTTGGGCCAGTGCGTTCATTCTGTGATCCTCAGCACACCCTTATTGACATACTTGAGCAACGGTAAGTTGCTTTCTTCCGGCGACAATAGCAAACTGACAATCTTCACAGATTGCGGTTTCCGGATCTGCGAGTACGACATCCATGTCAGTCCCAAAGTCGCAACATGGTGCACGAACAAGAAGGAGTATAATAATTGGCCGCTGCATTCTGTGCTATTCCTCGCACCATCCTTCCTTCCTACGACGGCGACTGCGTCCGACCCTTTCAAGGACCCCGGCATGATTCTCGACCCTTCCAGTAGTCAGATGGGGTTCGAAGAGACAATTTCCTGCGCAAAAAAGTATTTTCGTGACAAGTTCGAATCCTTCGAAGGGCATTCAAGCAGGCCCCTCGGATCACATCTCAGCCGGTTCAAAGCCGACCTCCTCACATCGCCCTCTTCGATGCACGATCACTACGCCCAGTTCCGACAAGAAATATCGCTCCGCGCAATCTGTAACGTGCTCTATGAAGAGGTAGAACAAAGGATGGGCGGAGCCAAGGCGGTCATAAATCTAGAGGAACCTGAATGGAAACGATTCCTGGAAGCGCTGGGACTACGGTTGGAGCACGAGATGGGCCAGCTTCGCACCCAGTTGGACAACATCGAGTTCGCCGGTTGCGAGGAGGACATGGAGTATCGAGGAAGGCAGCTTATGAGTCAGTATGATAAGGAGGGATACAGGAATATGATAGCGCCGGTACCCGGCGTCATCCTGAGTTCAGACAGGCGATAGCATACCCAAGCGTGCTACCCTAATATATGGCGTAAATATGAGATGAGGCCATGTGATACAATTGTCTTTCATAGATAGGGATGTAGACTCCAACTGTATTATAGCCCCTGAGCCTGCCAAGCTGATGTCCGACATGACCATAGACGCTGCGTGATATGCATGGCGGTCCCTGCAAATAGCACCGAAGCTCATTTCTACAGATCCCAGAGTGGTTTTTGGCGTTTGGACAGGAAACAGAAACCACGCTAAGCTCGAGTGGGGCGTCGGCCTCAGTCGCGGTCTGTCGTGTGTTCACCTGGGGACGATCTCGCGATTCCCCTCCACTACCACGCCAATACCGCGTGCGCATTTGCTTACCCTCTTCGCGACTGTCAAGAATACCGACTAACGCCCCCGCCTGGAATACCGCACCGCCGTTGCGATGGCATACTCAATCGCCGGCCTCAAGGTCACCACGGAGGACCCCAATCGCTGCGCGCTCGCCGGATGTAACGAGATCGCCAAAGTCATTTGCAGACGGTGTATGGGGACGCCAGACATAGAGCTACCGGATAACCAGCTCCTCGCAGACGTAGCCTATTGCAGCGAGGGGCACCTGAAGCAAGACCTCCCCGCCCACATGGAGATGTGCGACCACCGAAGATGGGTGAGGGCTATTGGCCGGATCAGCGAGCTTCACTACCTCCTGCTCTCGATAGATTGCCAAAGGGGGAATTTGGCGCTTTTCGATTATAAGCTGTCAGACGACAATGAGGGCCAAAAGCGCGAGTTTTTATACCAGGAGCGAGAACCTGGCGAGCCTTTCTGCAAACCTGAAGTACCTGAAGACATAAAGCTTTGCGCGCAGTATCTGAACCATTGCGTCCACTCTCTGGTCCTTGGTACCAGCTTGATGGCCTATTTGAGCAAGGGTAAGTCAATACCACGGGAATTACAGCACCTAGAAAGCGTACCGCTGACATGTCTCTCCAGATGGCCACATGCGCGTCAAAGAGCGCCACATTCTGGTCAATCCTCATATTTACGTACGCGCCTCTCACACCTGGACCGACAGCGAGGATGACAACGAACAAGTATATCACAGTGTGTTCTTCGTTGCGCCACCGTCTGCTACTCGCCGACAAGATCCCTTCGACGAAGACGGAATCATCTTGGACCCCTCAGGCATGCAGTTTGGATTTGGAGAAATCGTTGATACCGCCTCAAACTATCTGGCGAAGAAGGCGCAACCCACTAGTCTCGATCCCGACCGGTACCGGGGGAGGTTGGGAGACAAGTTCAAAAACCACCTGGACGAGCTTGTGAATAGCAGTGGGAGAGCCCTAGACGCGGTTATTCGAACACAAGCTTCACTCCTGGCAGTCATCAATGTCTTGTTTCCAGAGCTCGACCGAATCTATGGGTTTGCGGGACTCATAGAGGCGGATAGGGAAGCATGGAAGGGTTTTAGGACCAGATTCGAGACGCTCTACACTCAGTATAAGGAGACCATTGACGGCAAGCTAGATGAAATTGATGATTCGCATAAGGGAGAGGGGCAGAAACAGGCTGCGAAGAGGAGGTTGCTAAATGAGCACGCAGGGGCGGCCTATGACATGATGAAGGCGCTGATTGACGATGTCTGACGCTATGATAGCGAGCTCTTAGAATGGGAGTTCTGGGCTGGAAGAGGCACAGAGTCATGGTTAGTGTATATAGTAGACTTGTCGAAACTTCTGCGGCAGCATAAGAAGCCAATGCCACAAGAGAACTACGACTGCAGTCGCACTTTATCTTGGGATGACTCGTTTTGCAACACAGCCCTCATGCTCTGACATTAGATATAGCTTTATATGATGAAGGAGGGCTATCATAGCAACGCCGTAGCCATATACGTGTTCGGTGGACGGTAAGACAACGAAGCAGTGTGGGGTGGGATGGTTTGCGTCCAAAGTCTGCCAGGCAAAGAAGCACTCCCGAACACACTTTCTCTAGTGCTCATGTGTTATCTAACCAGGAGCCTGCTGAATGCCGCACCGTCCTATTGACGCTGATGCTGTGGTGTGTGACACAAACAGAGATGCCCGTCGCGAGAGTGAGCGTAGGGAGAGCCGCGTTCTGCTTGTTGATAGCAAACAGACGTACTGCACATGCGCTTGTATGAGGAGGAAAGCCTTTAAGGGCTACGGAGCCTGCTTCGGCGCCTTCCAGCAAATAAGGCAGACTGACGCCATAGCATCTCGAGTGCAAGCCGCATCATCACCGCGGCACTGTGCAGCCGGATGGCATCATTCGTGCGTGCGGTCTCGAAAACGCGGAGCTGAAGATCTCGAGTCTTGCCGCTCCTGCACCTGCAGATTTGTTGTGGTGGCCGGCTAGACGCCTTCACGTCTCCGCCTTCACGTCTCCGCCTCGCCGCCTATACCACCATCACCACAACGTCCTCGGCTGCCCCACCATACAACTTTCCGACCACAACCGCCGTCTTTTTTCGAGTCGCCAGCCGAACATCCGAGCAGAGGTGAAGCGCTGGATCTTGCTGCTGCTTTCGAGTACATTTTCTCTTTCTCTTTCTTTCCACCGCCGCCGCCCGCATTGTTGCGATCTCACGATGCAGTCCGAGACCGTAAAAGCAGAGGTCAACGCCCGTACCGCGCCTCAAGAACAGCTTTTCCGATAAGGTAGGATCTTATAGGGGCGGAGCGGCCTATGAAGGAGGGCAGCTTTGCTCACACGAAGCGCGTTCCGTCTCCGGCGTTTCCCCCCGCCCACTCTACCGCAGCAGACGGAGCAAAGACGAGAGCGGGCCAGTAGAATGACCAAACCATTGTCGGAAGTGGTAGGAAAAGCTAGGTGAAGCAACTGGTACGCTGTACAAGATATTGCGACTTCGCTGACCGCAACATATGAAGTCTAGCGGTCGTCCGACCACTGAATCGCAACACCAGCACACAAGCGCAGTTCAGCAAGACCGAGTACCGCTTGCGCGACCTCAGAGTATCCTACAATGAACCAGATTTGCTCACGTTTAGCTAATGCCCCAGGTTCTGTTTGCGACGGCCCCAGCGCACCCACAGAGGTACATCCAGACCGTGTGGGGTCTGCGGATCACGAGCTGTGCTCAATGGATCTCATCTACACAAAAAAGAAGCTCGAGCTGCTCTGGACTTTTGAGCCTCTGCCAAGCGATTACTGTTGTTGTCGGCAGGCGACCTTGAGAGCCACACTAATCGGTGACAACTTTCGCTGTATGGAAACCTCCTCGGCTCTCATCAAGTTATACAAGTGACCTGGCTAACGGCAGGAACAGATAGATAGCGTTCACGAAGCTGTTGCAACCAGTCTGAACAACGTTCGCTTTCCGAGCAAGTCCAACAAGTGATCGCGCTCGAGTTGAACAGGTTAGGAGAACCGTGAGACTACAGGCGCTGAGCTTTCTTCCTCGAGACAAGACATCAAACGGTCATCGCGTCGGTACATCTACTGGCAAGAAGCTCACAACTTCGTCCCGCAGACGCAACGCGCAGGAGAGTGAAGAAACCTCGCAGACCACCACTGTCGAACGGCGTTAGAGCCCCCAAGAAAGAGGCAAGCTTCCCATTAACCAAATGCCCGCACAGACTAGAAGTCCGCTGATTCCTTTACAGGTACGGCAGGAATTACAACTCCCGGACACGCTTTTTCAATGGCTGCCGAGCGCCTCACGTGCCGACCGACCGAACCGCCGCATCGAAGCTCCCATAAGACCAAGAAGTGGGAAACAGCCACAATACACAGAAGATGGATGATCATGCGTTGGAGGATGAGCACTGTGTGCGTGGGACAAGTACAAGTTCGGGCCACAAGAAGGAGCAAGAAGACGAACCGCACGTTATTTGAGACCCTCCTCAACCGAACGAGACGATATTCCGACCGATGGCACGATGCTGACGAACCGGGCGGGTAGGACGACCGCAGCATCGAACGGCTCGGAGCGGATGATTGATACCGAGGGCGAGAAGGTCGGCGACGGATGAATCCCATGATTGAGGGTCATGATCTGGAAGGGAGAGGAGCCAGCTGGTGATCGTATCCAAAGACATTGTCCAAACCGACGGTCGCTGTCGTAGGGCTGGCACAACTACGATTATGTACGAGCCGAGGTACAAAATAACGTATCAAAGGCAGTGCAAGTTTGATTTCGCGTCGAACCAGACCGCAACTTCGAACAGCTCGGAGTGCTGACAACGAACCCAGGAGGAACACGGGGTCGTGGTATGGATGGTGACCTGTGGCCAGAATCGCGCAAGTCCATTGGACAGCAAGGCAACCAACTCGTCCATGAGAAGCCGAGAGGGAACAAGTGCCCATCTAACCTCCCCGAGAGTTTTCTCTGACGGACCGTTCCCACAACGCCGACGTCGACGAGTCTTACGACGATCATGCAGAATTCGGATACGTGTCGATACACAACGTACCGACAACCAGACTGGGCGGGTAAGACGACTGGAGCTTCGCACCGTGGAGACTGACAACACAGCAGCGAACACAAGGTTAAAACACACAGTGGAGGAGGCCGAGCACCCGCGAATGTGCCGACACCACAGGGCCCCTTCGCCTGCGTCCTTGTTGTTTGAGCCGTCCGCAACGCACTCCCCTCGTACGCACGAACATCGTCACCGACTCGCCATCCTCCCCCATAACAACGAAGCCACCAGAAGGATACCAAGATTGTCGGAGTCCAAAAGTCAAGGGCGCCTCCTCTTACGAGGCTGCCATTATAAGCTCTCTTGAAGCTTATGATCACGTGATATCGCCTCCGAGAAACGTCTGTTCAAGCGTGATCGCGAAGTCCACCAAGACCAGTCCCTCTCCATCTCCTCACTCGCTTACGATAAGACGATAATAGAACCTCGGTTTCGCAAGCCGCACGTGTGTTCCGATGTAGTTCATGTTGGACCCTTCGCGGCCTGACCAACCCCGATTCTCGCACTCTTCGTTCGGTACTTCTTAGTTCACATGCTGACTGAAGATCGCAGAGGAAGTGGCTGGCCTCCAGATTGCGAAGAAACTGGGCTCCCCCACCCTCGTCGAATCTCAAAGGATGGGAATACCGCTTATTCATCTTGAATCATCCGGGACATGTTCATCGCTCTTCAATCCCCAGGGATACCGGTCGTGTAGGCAACGCAACGTAAGTGACCTCACGCGTTCTTCGTGTTTCTGTTCTTTCCATGACGACAAACTTCTGTCCGACATAACCCGTGTGGACTATCACTATCAAAGTATCTGATCGACTGATCTTCTCCACGATCTCGTTTGTTATTCATCGGTGTTGCGAGTATGTGCTGAAATTTTCAGGGACACGTAAGCCTTCCGCGGACCACGGTAGTGAGGGGAAATCGACCAAGGCTGAACCGGAGATGTCGAGCGGCTCAGATGCTTGGAGGACTGGAGAGGATAAAGATTCGCCCACCAGTCCTGGCCCATTTGCTCCGCAGAAGAATGTCGACTTTTTTCCGGATCGAGGACTCATGCTCCTTACAGAAGAACCTTTAGACACGCTGGAATGATCGAAATTCTTGCCCAGGCGAACGATGAGTAGCAAATAGGCGCCGGCGATCCGCTAGTGTTGTCGTTATACTCTGTTGGCGCCAGAAGGATAAAGCCAGCCCGATAGCTGTTTGGAATTCGGTCCAGATGCGATTCAAAGACATGGGCGACAATTGAGACACGGCGCGGCCAGTTTGACATGTGGCGGCGTGTCACCAGAAGTGGATATGCAAGCAGCCGTTGCCGCCCTCACCGGGCGAGTCAGGACGCGCATCGCAGCGTCAGCGTTGGTGACAACTGCCCAAGGGCAGCACTCTCCCAGATCATCAACAGGCCGGCTTAAAGCCAACCGAAAATCGCCTGCGATGTTACAAGTTAGTAACTTCCACATCATCGAGAAAGAAAACAACAACACAACGCAAGACGCGACCATCCCCGTCGAACACCCCAACGTCCATCATAATCCCACCGCACACCACAACACCCTCCTCACCCACCGCATCTCTCATTTCCTCCCAAGGATAGGAACATAAATTTAAGGCGAGTCGCACGCATGGCACGACAAACACCCAACACCGCGCACTGCGCGAGCAGCTTCAAGCCAGCACCTAGCACCTTCGGACGAGTCTGCGCTTGGCACGACAAACATCCAACACCAGACGACTCGTCTGAGACCCACAGTGCCGAGCTACCGCCTTAGAAGCCGTAAGATTACCAACCAACAAACACAGTCTCCCACCGCCATAGGGTGCACACAAGTGCCCGCCAAGACCGTATCCCGAGGGGAGGGTAGAACACCGCCACCGCGCAGCAGAGGACGCATGACGTCTTTCGTGAACGTCGGGATGATGAGAGGTTCGTGAAGATGGGTGTCATGCGGCTATTCTGTGTGGTAGAAGTGCGTCGCCTGCTCGCAGATAGGACGGGGGTAGAGGTCGCTTGCTTTGAGAGGTGTGGTGTTGGGTCTTGGGGAGGTTTGAGAGAGATGATGAGATGATAGAGGCTAACTGAGTGTAGGATGGGTATCGTAAAGAGGTCGGATGAGACGAGAGAAGGACGATCATGCGCGCGAAGACGATAGGAAGGAAGATAAGTACCTTACCGTGTGGCTATGAGAGAAGACCAACAGGAACAAGATCCAGCTCGTCGATTTGGTCGCTTTCATGGCCGCTTCAATCTGTTACCACCGGATATGTTGGCCAGCCTTGATAGCAATCGACAAGAAGAAGGTCTGGCACACACATGGGGGGTTAGAATCTCTAAATTACTGTACGCAGCTGCCAGGGACTTTAACGGATCGGAAAACAAGGCCCTCAATCCGAGGAACATGCTCGTTTCATGCATGTGGAACTGCCAATACAAGGCGAGATCGTTCGAGAGTCAGGCTTGGACCAGTCTGCTTTGCCTGAGGATGCCTGCAGCAGACGTGCCTTCGCAACAATAAACCTGATTAAGGAAAAACGAGATAAGAATGCATCCTCCCAGAAACATGCTGGAGGAACTGACTGTGCTGCAGGAATGAAAGAACAACCGAAAACTTACCTTTGCTGAAAGAAAAAGATGAAGAGAAATGATAGTACTTGGCCTTTTCTAGTCATCTATATTCGACCCGAGGAGATTGCTTGTCGCAGATGCTGTATTTCCGCGGTGTATCTTGCATGCATCATCCTGGAAAAGAACCGACACTCTTGCAAAGAGGCATTCATCCATCGATTCATCGACAAAAGGGAATTTCGAACAAAAGGGACGGCAAAGGCGTTGTGTCCATGTTCGTGATCCTTGGAAAGTTGTGTTTATGTGCAGCGGCATCTGTCGTGAGTGATTATGCGATATACCGACCCGTGGACATTGTTGAATCAGCTGACGAAGTCATTTAGAGAATTGCAGGTATGCATTGCGCCATCCGAGACACGTCAACCACACGATGCTTCTGATAAAGCCGACTTTATATGTACACTCGAAGTTGTGTGCATGCACAATCCGATGTGGGCTTGAAGAAAGAATATGTTTTGGACGCCTCAAGTACGTTTCATACGAATAGGGTGCGTCGAATCTCCTTCCACAAGGTCAAATCTTCCGCGCGGCTGTAGTCGTGCGCAATCTCTTCAAGCGACAAACCTCTTGTCTCCTTCAGGAACGCGACAGTGCCTAAGGCAACGCATCAGCAAGATCTCAGATGAGGAAGGTGCCCCATCCCATATCTTCGATCATGTATGGGGCAACAAGCAAGAAGATAAAGTTCAAGAGCCATTGAGAGGACACTCCAACGGCTACTCCAAGCTCGCGAATGCGGCTTGGGAAGATCTCCGAGATATACGGCCATGGAAAGGGACCCCGGCCGAAGTTGTATGCGATCACGAAGAGGTGGATCAAGGCAACCGTCGCAATGTCGCTTGGGGTCGTGTTGCCGTTGGAGGGAGCAGGGGTGTTCTTCACGACGGCGGCGCAGCTGGTCTGGCACGCGGCCATGAAGACGGCGCCCCATATGAGCACCTGTCGGCGACCGACCCGTTCCGAGAAAAAGAAGATGGATGTTTCGGATGCCACGATCTCAAAAGCGCCAGAGATAGCTGCCAACAAAAGATACTTATCACCAGGTCCAAGGAGGAGCTCGAAGTATTGTTGACCAAAGTACGCGAATGCGGTGGCCCCGGTGGCCTGCCAAGCGGCGAAAACGGCAAAGGCGGTAAAGATGCGCTTGAAGTTGAGCCACTCAAGAAGCTCTGGATTCGGTGATTAGCATATGTGCACGCTCAAGACCGGTGCTGTTGCGGTCGTACCTTTGACCTGGAGTGGAGCCTTCTGTCTCACGTGCCTCGATTTCGACGCCGATGCGGTTCTTGTCTATCTCGGCCGCCACTTCCTCGGAGTCGCTCGCGCGCACCCACTTCAAGGTCTCCCAGGATTTTTCGTGTCTGCCCTTCCGTGTGAGCCACCGCGTGGATTCCTTGAGCGTGAGCATGTCAAGACCGAGGAGCGCGGCGGAGTTGCAGGCCGATAGGATTCTGCCATTGCATTGACCTTTGGTCGGAGGCGCTCTGAAGGACGCCATAATTGATTCAGTACGACGCGAAATTGCCGCTGGTTGTGTGTTAGCTGCGTTGCGCTGCAAGTTTGGTGGTTGGCGCTCTCCCGATGCGGGCGGGTAGCACGTGGGGAAGGTGCGACTCACATGGTATATTTGAGCTGAAAAAGCGAAGCAATCTGCCCGCGCAGATGCTAGGGGGTCATCTCGGAGCTGTACAAGGGGGACCACGACGGTCGCTGAGCCCAGGCCTTCGCCTGCGATAATGCGTCCAGCATGGAAGGTGCCCATAGTGTGGTTGTCGATCGTCTGAATGACCGCGCGAGCGCTTCGCGACGGTCATAGCGGTTCGGGGCACGCCAGGCGACGAAGCACCCGAGGGAGGCTCCCAGTTGCTGCAGGCCGACTGCGAGGCTGTTGACACGAGTCTTCTGGGCTGTATCGCAGCGGAAGGAGGACGTGAACGACTGCGGGGTTAGCACGCCGCCTACACGACGCCGTCAGCCGCGCCGAGGACGTCGTTCGCAGCGATTCGTACCGACACTAGCGGCCGTGGGTCGGCAACGGCACGCGATGGTGGTGGTGGTGGTGGTGGGGAGGGCTTTGGGCGTTGGTGGGTGGGGTGGGTCGGAGTGGGCGACCACGAGATTTCCCCACGCGTGCACTCGACGCTCACCAAACGCGTACCCCACCCAGCCTGAACTCCAGTGGAAGGCGATACTCTCACTCCCGAGTCGTGGCCATAAATAAGCTCTCAATACACACCACGGTCCCCAGCCAGTACGCTCGAAAGTTTCCTAGCGTCGAGCGTTGCATATCGTCCGTTCACACGGAGGCGAGTGCGCGGGAGCGTCCAGGAAAGCAGCAGCAACGTATTTTGAAGCACCGCGCAGCTCTTACGCGCATCACGTGTGGATGCTGTAAGAGCACATCACGCAACGCTCGCCCTGCATAGAGTCAACGTTTTGTAGAGCTTTCGAGCCTACCCTAGCGAAGCGCGGGGAGATCTGCAGGGCACCATCTCTTCAGTAGCAGCGCTAGCATGGATGCCGCATACAAACGTCACTCGACGGCGGATGTCAGACGGAGAGCACCGTGGTTAGCTCATTGGATATATTCCCAATTGCATCGCTGTAGAACGTGGAACGAACGTTCAGCGCGCGCCTCGTCTTGTGCCTGGCGTCCAACCCCTACCATACATACTCAGATCCCGCTAGGGTTCTTTATCATTTTTCTTGTACAACAAGGGTGAAAGCTTCGTCGACGAAAGACCATAGCGGGTAGAAACTCCAGGACGCGATTGCCCATGGCTCCGCGTCTCACGAGTTACATTGCAAGATCGGGCTGCGCTAAAGCATACCACGAGAGCATGAGAGCCAAATGACGGGAGTCGGCTACGCGCAGTCTCGATTCGACCACGGCAACCTTACCTCTACCACGCATATCAGCGCGGGCGCGTTATGTAGACCTCTCAGCACCGGATCCAGTGCACAAATTTAAATGCGTCTTCAAGACTGCGCTGACCTGTAATTGTGGTAGAAAAAAAGCGCGCGGATTTCCTGATCGTCCCAGCACACCATCTGGGCTTCAGCGACATCGAATGCTTCCGAGGGGAAATGGAAACACCACATCTCGATAAGTTCTAAATGCGTCAATCGTCCCAAGAGAACTCCAGGATACCTCATTTTCTACAAAATAAAAAGATCAAATGCTAACTGCCCAGCTCCCTAAACAAAGCATTCGCTTCACCGACTTCCACACCGCGGCAGCATGTTCGCCTTCTCGAGCCATGCTCACGGTTGGCACATACCAGCACATAGTTGGCCTGGGACCTTATCGAACAAATCAACATCTCAGACCAAGATGTCGACTGCCCCACGGAGAGGGTTGCCGGGATATGAGAGCTATCTGAACGAACGTGTTGTAGTTGGTACGTCTGCGGTTGGTACTTTATTACTTTCTAAAACTTCCAAGCCATCCAATGGACAAGATGAATGCCTGGATGAAAGTCAATGCTGGCAATCCTCGGCGTATTGAATGACACTAGGTAAAGACTAAGTCACGTGCTGTGAGCGTAGCCCTGGAGTGCTACAAAATAACGACTATGCCACTCTCATGTCGGGAAAATGGCATTTTGGACTCACATCCAATCGCTCACTAAAAGTAAAGGGGTTCGATGGATCCTTTGCGCATGTACGTCTACCACTCCTTTTTTGTATTTTGTATTCCCGCTCTTACTATAACGCTAAACTCTATCGAATCTACGATACTACTCGCAAGATGCGCTGAGTTCAAATCGTCTTCTCACGGCTGCAACGCGAGTGGATTCAACGTTTCGTGGCTCACCCACAAATATATACCACGTGACCAGCTAATTCACTAAATATGCCTGGGCAGCAACAACTATGACTACGAACCCCAACTTGGTACAGCCACCGGTGGAAAATTCCACGGCTTTAATTTGCGAGATGATTGATTGATTGACGCACGAGGGCGAAAGACCTACATATACAGAGACTATGAAGGGACACTAGCCCAAAATAGGACTAGTAGTGAAGGCCAGGGTGGCCGCCCTGGGCTGACAACAATCTGGACTTTTCCGATCCCGGATTCCCTCAACGGGGCTGTGTTGCCAACCACTCTCACCACGCAAGCACCACTGCCACCACCCCAGCAACCACCCATCCCACTTTGTTAGCGCTCAGTCCCGTCCCAGCACTCTCCCACGGCGCCTCCTTCTCAGGCACACGGCTCCCTTCGACCGTGTTATTCGCATTCAGGCAAACAATCTCGACGCTACGATCCACCTTATTCGACTGCGGGTTAACAAATCGTCCCAGCATGACCACCGGGATCGCCTGGCGCGTCATGAAATCATACGCCTGATTCGCATCGGCGCTGACTTCGATGGTCTCGAATGGATCAAGACCTATCTGTGTCCTGAAAGTGTTATACCCGTCTGGGATGTGCACCCCGGGCATGTCAGTGTAGGCGCATGTGCCGTTGGTCACATCGACGAAGTAGCTGCCTGTGGAGATTTATCAGCTAGAGGCACGCAAGTCGCAGATCCCAGATTGTAGGTCAGCTTTCTCCGTTCTCGTGTAAGGGACGTGGAAAAGGCACAGGGAGAACTTATGAAAGAGGGGGGGACGTACTGTACCCAGCGTTGCCGATCAACATCGGACACGCCTTGTTGAAAGCATCGGACGTAGGACCGATATTTTCCTCAGGACACTTGAGACCATACGTCGGTTCATTCAGTGCGTCAGTCAGGAAGTCGATGCAGTTCGAGCTGATCACGCCATTACAGCTATTGTCCCCGCCAGCTGCTAGCGTTGCGTTGATATTGGTGTATTGGTAGAGGCATATGCCTGTGTCGTTGGGCACGTTTCCAGGCGCGGAGACGTAGGCGGTTGCTACGACGTCGCGTGCATCGGTCCATTCCGCCCCGGATTTGACGAGGACAGAGACATACCAAGGGTCGTTGGTGGCGTAGGAGGAGTCCCAGGTGAATTCGTGCTGGCCGGTTGAGTTTAGGTTTATATATATTTCGTTTTGGGTATCGCACGAGGAGTTCTGCGCAAGCGTTGTGGTGAGGGTTGATGCTGTAAAGAGCAGCGACACTGGGATATTAAATCTCCACATTTTGATTCATACCCTTCTGTACCGATCGTATCTCACGCGCGGAAGGCATCTACTTGTACTTCAATTTGGTCCGACATTGTTGCCAGTTGACCTGAATGCTCATCTGTGGCGTAGTCCAGCTTGGCTTTCGTCATGTGAGACGCCGGTTTCAAGTAAACCTCAAAGCATACATGTGTCGGTGTGAATGGCTGAGTTTCGCTCATCAAATGAGACCAATTAGTACAGATCGTCTACAGCTTCGTGGCACGACTTCGCCGTTATATACATATCAAGTGTGGATCTGCAAGGCTGACGGGTAGCATGGGGGCGGAATGACGTAGCTTTCTTTCCGGGTCGCCGTACGACAGGCTAAATGCGCCCGTATCATCGGAATGCATTTTTTTTTTATCCGAGCGCCCCGTGCTCACGTAAGAGATTGAGCTCTTGAAGATACCTTGCAGCCTTGCACCGTTGGATCTCATGTTGCCTGGCAATTGCCAAGCCATGTGCACTCGTATCCCGAACAGCACACATGTTATCCCAATAGGCAGGTATAGGCCTTGTAATCGAGTCATAACTGTGGTGATTAAATAGTCAGCTGTCCACTGGGTATGTGAAGATGAAACGCGATAGCATGCAGCCATGCCAGGTCAACTTTCAGTAATGAAGATCTGGATATGATGCATTCACAACTTAAACTTCAATGTTGAAGCAGGTACCATAGAGCTTGGACATGATGCAATGATCCTTGATGATGGCTTAAGACAATTAGGAACATCTTTGATCAAAAATCCGTAGTGAAAGTCCATGTACATATTACATATGCCCAAAAAGATGCCTGCGTCACCGCAATCGATACCCCCAATTTCGTAATGGATGAAAAACCTATCCGTGCCATAGGTACCTCCTCAACATAAGCATAACCGTTCGAACCCCAGTATACTGTACCGAGGTCCCCAAGGAGCACCATTCGTCTAGACCATCATGATTGCATATCCCATGATTACGGTCTAGAATGTGTATCAGCTTTGAAGGTACTTTATTGGGCAATAGAATAGCGCTTCACTTACATCACTTGGCGCAGAGTAGCACCTCCCATCCTTTGTAACCTGCCCGATCTCATCGAGGCAACCCAGGTCAGAATACAATACGACCTTGTGTCCAGTCGCCTCCAAGTTTTTCATATTTACATTATGCCAACCTACGCTCCCCCCGGCGCAAGGGAACGTCTGATCATCATGCCCACTGAATGATTCTGTCGCCTCGTCGTCGCAACCGGACTTGTAAAGAGAGACCTCCCTGGACCAAAGAATTAGTAGATCGAAGTGAGACGGGGCAAATAGAGACAAATAATGAGAAGGTAAGCGAACCACAAGTTCCATTCTTCCTGGCGTTTTGGAACCGCATTGTGATTGATGGCCGGAATTGCAGAGGCGAAGGGAGTAGAAGCTAGGAGGGCAATGGTAGAAAGCTTGGAAAGCATGATAACCGTTCTGACTTGGAATAGCATTTAAAAATCCGCAAATAGGCGTGAATCAGCACTTGTTCGTTGCGAGTGTGCAGATATAGCTGTGATATTGAGCTGGTGGTCGAATCTAGAGAGGCGACTCGGCATTCTTATATCTTCTCCGGGTCGAAGTCTGAATGATGCCCACAGAGACCATACGTTGATGTCATGGATGGATAATATCAGGCGGGCGACTTGGCTATGCGAGACACAACCGTTGGCGGGATTCTAGCTCCCAGTAATATCCGTTTAATTGCTCCATGAAGATCTGAGCTCAAATTTAGGCGTTGGGGCCAAACTCATGGATCGTCGTCAGTTCGTCGCGAGACATGAAGATTACTATCTATCATGGTGTCATCTGTGAAGCATTGCGTACCAAACTACGCCTCCAGAACGTCACGTCATTGCTGTCTCAACATTATGAAGTTGCATCCTCAAGTCGCTCGATGTCTCACAGGCTCGTTGTTTCTTCACATGTTCGAAATACTTGTGAGAAATCAGTGAAACCCACGTAATTTGGCTCAAATGCTTGCCATGTCACCAGTGTAGGGTTTTCTATTCGAGATGTCAGCCAAGTCTTGAAGCCACCCTTTCCACTTGCACATGCACTAAAACATCAGGACACGTCCACATGTAGGTTTGATCGAGCATGCTACTCCTACAAACTTCTGTATGCTGGAATGAAAACGATGACGCAGAGATTTAAACCCCATTTCGATCATAAATGACCCCGCGTGCTCATTGTTCGGTGACACTGAGAGACTGAGATCAGATTTGGTACAAAGAATGGAATGTCGAGCTGTTAAACATACTAGCAGTAGAGGGGTGCGGACCTACCGGCTGCATAGGCAAGCTCGAGAAAAGCTGCGTCATCGGATAGTTCTGTCGGCGACCCAATGTTGAGACAGGTGAGTGGGGGCCAGTCGTGCCACATCATGTACTGCCTCCGCATGTGGCACGGTGATGAAAGACAGTAGAGCTGCTGGACATTGATGGTCTGTGGTCTTGAGGAAGACGTCACAATCAATCCTGGCTTGTGGCCAGACACTGGCCATGGCATGTCCATCATACCGCTTTCACGCATAGGAGCGATATGCTAACGTACACACTCCATCTGACATTTCCATCATAGCCGGTGCCCCCTGATTCATATTGCGTCCGAGACACGTCTAGTGTCATGACGTAGATCAGGCATAATCCAATAGACTCGACCTCTCGGTTCTTGGATGTTCGGTGGTGGAATATAAAATGACTCGCTGTTCACCAGACACAATTCACTCCACAATTTCATCTTCAGGCTACAATTGAAGCAACATCCCACACCCACATACAAGACCACTTCAATATGGTTACCACACACTATATTATCATTCTTTCCGGCATCGCCGCTATTGCCATGGCACAAGACCCTTTCTACATGTGCACCGAAAGTAAATGCGAACATTGTCCTTCATCGGTCGCCAGCACTGGTACAGGCTATCCTAATTGCGTTGTCTACAATGCCGAAGACGTGTTCGCCAATCAAGGATATAACGGTAGTGAAGGAGGGTAAGTCCAGACTTTGTCTTACTGCAGTGAAGATTACTCGGTGAAGTTCGCTGTGCTGAAACCCTTTTCCTATCTGCAGAGGTTACACCGTTTACTTCGACGTACAGGCACATGATACAGGATGTGCTACTATCATCAAGTCCCCTGCCGGGACGGATATTCAAGGCTGCGGTGCTGTCATCGGCGCTTTCCACCAACCTGCTTGCGCTCTGTTGAACATTGAATCGAGTTTTATGGTTCAGAGTTGTTGCGGGAGAGCATGCGACTCTGCTGGAGCCAAGATGATTCGTGGCATCGGACCAATGGGAGCCGTGCGTTCCGTATCCCTCGATGGGCATGGCGGCCTTTTGCTCAAGGATTCTAACGGCACTCTCATCGAGCCGGCAGAAATCGGACCACCATCAGAACTTCCCAATGCTGGAAAGGGGAAACGTCAACACTATCAGAAAACGCAAACAGCGCAGCGTCTTCAAAAGCGTGCCTGCACCGAAAACAGCTGGAAAGGTAGCGAGCCTTATACGAAGCCTGCCGACAATGTTCAGATTGTGCTGGAGGCGGCGGTGCCAGGACCAGGAGGTATAGAGGTAACTAGAGAGCGCACCCAGAGTTGGAGCACCTCCATGGACCTTGGGATCTCCGACATAATCAGTTTAGGCGTCAGCACTGAATTCACCGAATCGGTCAGCATCAGCAAATCTGTAACTGTTGACCTCGTCCCGGGCCAAAGTGGAAAGCTTGGATTCACAGCAACACTGTCCTGCAGCACTGGAAAAGGCCAATGCGATGGTGAAGATGTTGAAGGGGAAGTCTGTTGTGAGTGTGCCTTATGCCTATCAGGTTTATCTGTAGACTAATGAAATGACAGGGCCTAAGACGATAAAAGACGATCATAATGACGACGACGTTGCGGGAACGTACCACCTTATCGTTATATTGTAGGGCAATTCAAGGGAGAGTTTGACGGAAACTACTATCTCCAAGGTAACGGCGAATGTTAGACGAAAGCTAAAGTCGTAATGCCCAGCTTGCGCAACATGCAGTGGGACGTACGCAGCATGGTTTCTTTGGTACAGTCATCGTTAGTGACATTTTCTTCTATATCTCAATTGTATACGTCGTTTCTGACATACCTCACTCGTTTATTGGGTCGCTTTGCAAGTTTAAAACCACCCACCTGTGTAGGCAACGCCATTTTGCTGCTTTCCGTCACGGGTCCCATCTTAATCTCAAAATGCTCTATGCCAATGGTCGCATCAATGAGATCAAAAAAGAAATGACTGATAGATCAGCTAAAGCCGATTTACCTACATGGCGACTCACGGGCGTATTACCGTGCCTTCGCTTATCACCCACTATCCAGAGCATTACATCGACTTTTACGTAAGGCTACCTCCCGCAGGTACTGGTGAAGCACTTCCGGTTACTTAGCTAGAATCATCTCTGGACCGCGAAGCTTACGGATCTATAAAATATTATTAGCGCACTCCAAATCATGCCCATATCGTGGCGCTCTGCGCTCATATGGGAGCGTGAGAGGGCGCTGGCACTCACGCATACATCATATAGACGCTGTTCAAGCAGGTGATATCGGTTTTTGGATCTCCTTCAAGCATCAGGGGATGCGGCTGGAAGAGGCTTAACGTCATTCGTGGGACTGAATGCCGGCTTCGGTCCTGAATTGCTCTGGTTTCCGGTAGAGAAATGCACTGACGGGGTTTGCGTTCGGGGCAGGAGATCCTTGTTTGTAAGTTAGGAGTCGCGTGCGGACGAAGCCTTCGATTCGATGTCGTATTAATTCACAGATGATGGGTTTATGGCGTTGCCAGCATGTGTAGTAGCAGAGTTTGTTGAGTAACGTCTACTGGTGGGTGCGGAAATAATCACCTGCGCGCATCGAGATAGGAGGACACTCACCGAGTGTCTATGAGTCTGATGGCGGAGTTAGCAGCGACTGAATGAGTTTCACTATTCCGGGGTCAACTGATCGGAGCGAGCGCTTCCCTAAGCAATTCACTATAGTGGTTGCAGTCTACAAAAACTCAAAGTTACACGCGTTCAGTTCGATTCCCATCCCCACACCCCACATCTCGTCAACTCGGTCAACTGAGTCTTTGCCATCTGCGCCACAGCATGAAGACCAAGCAGTTGCTCATCGAGCTCATTAAGCTCGCGCGCGAGGAAGCTAGCGAACAGCTTAAGGACGTCTGGAACCTACCCGCACCTACAATGCCGAAACCGCAGGACCCATACCTTCAGCTAGACCTCCGTGATGAAGCCAGCGGCGGACGCTTCCTCAATGAACCAGACGAGGCCTCACATTTGAATCGGGACAATCGTGAGGGTGAGTACAAGTTCTTGGACGAGTCGAATCTGCAGCTGTTCATGCGTATCGACGGCATGCCGACCGCCAAACGCGCTCTTCTCTACGTTATGCGCAAGAAACACGAAATTAGCGACACGGCCGATGTTTGGATGACATTCGTAGGTGAAATTGATGAAGGTAAGCATTCATTGTGTGTTACGAAGACTTCTGCTAATCATTGTTTAGACCTTGGCCCCGTGCAGCCACACCGAATTCGCCTGCAGACGATTCTTGAGCCGCTCAAATTCTGGGATACGCTGAAATACAGGTATCCGGACTTTGATAACCTGCTCGAGGACACCGAGGATGACGTGACCGAGGACTGCTGCCAGCCGTTCTGGCAGTTCGCGTTCGCGGCCATTCGCACTTCCCCACACATGTTCAAACCCGGTTATACTACTCAACACAAACGCAAGAAGATCCAGCGGTTCTCATGGGCACGCATGCTTGTGTTGCTGTTCTTGCCCGAGGTGGAGCTGATGAAGGAATTGTTCCACGCTGGTTTGGCGCCGAAAGAGGCGCCCTCTGGTTGGCATGAACAGGCACGGGACAAGATGAAAACAATTCTCATGAAGCACGCACGTGGGAACCTTCGCGCCGCCATCCAAAATGGATGGGAGGATCTATGCATTGAGGTTGATGAGGTCTTCGTCGAGAATTCCTTGTACGCGAACTATGCGGTGCCGCCACCTCCGCTATCAGCCCATGGCCAGGATGAGCAAGACCCACGATCTCCACAGGCCTTGGGCAGCGATGTGCAGAACAACCAATCTAACAGTGGTGATGATATTTTAAGCATGGCCCTCTCAGAAACCCTCGGCGCTATGAGTGTAAGCGACGAGGAGAATCGCAAGGATGCTCGAAGCAAGAAGCGCAAAGATCTTCTTGATTCAAGCAGGGAGATGAGTGCACCAAAGACACCTTCACAGGCTCCTAGCCATCAGTGCCAATCGTCAGTCCTACAACCTAGGGGTAAGAAGCGGGACCGAAACAACATCGAAAGCGTCGATGGCCATACAGACTCTGGGGAGGATATCCCAAAGCCCAAAAAGCGTCCCAATTGTCGTCCGGGACCCATTCGCTGAGCAAAGACGGAGCCCTGGAGCGGGAAATGCTGAGGCAATGGAGCCCTTGGAGAAGATTTTGACCAAGAGAAGTTTTTTCCCAAGGAGAAGACAAAGAATGCTCCTTGGTGTATTCGATCAGATGCTGATAAACTAGGTTCCCGACACAGCATTCCAAAGTGCTTTCTCAATAAAACTTACATTTATTGTTCTGGGACATGATGATGTGTACATACACGATTATCAGGATTGATTAGTATGCGACTAGGGGCATTGGTAAGCTGCGTTGACTGAGACGGAGGATGGTTTCTTACATAATTGTATGACTAGATTCATGTCCAAATGGAACCACTATTGTATCTGATGTATTGGACATGTATCGTGTATTTGAGCGATGTCAGCCCGAGAATGATGTAGCTTCTCCCATGTCTCCATAAAAGAAGCAATTATGTTCGAATTCAAACTTATTCCTGGATGAAGTGCTTATCCCACCTATGATCTCTCTTGGTAGATCAATAATTACCTTTTGCACCTTCTTGTATATGTGATTGCTCTCCACTTTGAAAATTCAAGTCTAAATCTTGATTGGTCAAGCCCAAGCTTCAATCGCTTAATGTTGCGACGACCTTCACCCTCACCTTTGCCGCAATACTTTTCTGTAGCTGGGATCTCTTCCACTCAGGCAACAGATGTAGGTCCTTCCAGAAAATGTATTCCCGGGCCCAGTCAGCCTTGACCTCCTCCAGCGCTTGCTCAACTGCAGACTGCAACGCCGAGTTCCTTGTATCCTCCGATTCGACCTTGTGGAGCTTCGTAGCCTCACAAGTAATTTCAGGAGCCTGGCCATCGAGCAGAAGCTTCCAGTAATCCTTCTTGGTGTAGAGCCACTCCTTGAGACCGAATTGATCACCGCTAACGTCTAGAACGAATTGCTGATTGTCTTTGCTTTTGATGGTGATAAAGTCGTGTGCGAGGAACGGCAGAGGATTCTTGTTCTGGTTGCCGTTCTCGTCGACGTCGAAAAGTATCAACTCCGGGTCAATGTACTCGCGGGACCAGGAAGCCTTATCGAACTCAGGATCATCTATCACTTGTCAGTTATTAGACGCAACCTGATCTAAAATTTGCTTACCACCAAGTACCTCGCGAACTTGTGGGAGAAGACAGTATACGACTTTCGTGCAGTTCGAGGTAAAGAACGCCGGCAAGCGGAGGTCATCGTCAAGCTCGGCGTTCCGGGTCTGCTTATCGTTCGACTGCTTCTCCTTGTACGAGACGGCGTGGAAGGCGGTGTCGTTCTCCGTCTTCCAGTATAGTTCGTCCAGTTGCAGGTCATCCATATCTCGGAGGGCGGTACCAGAGACGACCCGATCAGCTGCTAGTTGCAGCCCCTCGGCATAACCAATTGCTGCATTGCGGAAGGGGGCCAGTATCGCCTTGAGCTTGTCGTACAGGGACACGGGAGCCGGGGGCGGAGAAGAGGCGGAGGAAAGGGAGAAAGAAGAAGGGGACTCCGACATCCTTGATTCTTACCTGTACTTCTGTTTTTATGTGTGAATTAGTAGGTTTTTCCAAGTTGAGTCCTCGGGAGGACGATATTCGAGAAGTTGGTGGTTGAGAGCTGTGTTATGCACGAGGTTATTGATTCCGATCAAGTGTATTGGATTTAATCGAGCCTCGAGAGTAGACAGGAGTTCAGGCAGAGTCTTATATATGGATATAGGTATCGCAGGCTTGGCGAGGGTTGATTTATCGTGCTTTGTTCTTTGTTCACCCATACCCTTGACCTCGGTGACTATGGACGTTGATTCCATGAAAATTTATATTAGGGAGAACAGTTCCGCCGAACGTATGCTTAACTATTCTGCTGGAGTATATAGTATAGGTTGAATTATATGGCAGCAGTCCGTGGACCCTATGTTATGTGAGACTGTCTAAGCCATGCGCTACCTGCAGCTTGACAGTACATTGGCGCATTAACGTGGAGTTAACAATGGAAATAGACAAAGACTTGCTTAGCCGCTATTGGGAATTCGACTTTAGGTGGCTGGTATTGCGGAGTGATCGGTGCCGATGAATCCGCTATCCATGCAACAGTGGTCTTATATTTCAGAGTAAAATGATTGTCAAGAATTTGCGTAAACACGACAAGCCAGATCAGTTGTGTCAGACTGTGTGCTAAGTTGATTGCTAACAAATATGAATACTACAAATTGCGGGCATGTTGGATGTTTATCTGCGTTCATCGAAAAATCAACTTCCCTACAGACTTTTTAACTCAATCATCATGGTGGCTGCATCTTCGCCCTTCGGAATTTCTAAGGCTGCAATAGAGCGCCGCATCAACAACCAAATTCCACGCAAACGCCACACTCCTTATTCCGTCACCAAGAACACCACTCGCGTCACCCCAAAGCACGTCGCCCGCCCCAAGCCCAAGCCCAGATATGCATGCTCGACTGGAAAGATAGACAGATCTCGTGTACCGCAAAACAGACCCGAGAAAAGGGGCGCAAATCGCACGCGCATCGTCGGGACCGGTAGCGATGGGATCAGTCAATGGTCGGCTCGTCGCATCCTCGCATCACGTCCGCACCCATTCAGCCCCTCGAAAACTTTGTACAAAGTGCAATGGGAGACTACTTGGGAAGACGCGAGCGGGGTTAACGGATTAGCTGCTACAGAGTGGAAAGAAGCGGTGCACGAAGGCGGCACATTTGGTTTCAAGGCACGAGACGGGAGCGAGTGGACAGTGCTTAAAGATGCGACATGTCTGGAGAATGACAGTGAGGATTCTCAGTGGGAGATGTGGAGGGCTATCAGACGCAATGCTGTGAGCGAGGCCGAGGGGGGTTGGTTTTCTGGGCTGAAAGACGGAGAGTTTGTATTCGCCAGTGAGGAAGACACAACAAAAGCAAGGTGTACCCTGGGAGAAAGATGGTCAGAAGAGGAGATTTTGGCAACGAACGTTCTTCGGGCGACTTGGGATCAAGTGAAGAATGATTCTGAGTTACTGGAGACGGACATTCCGCTCGGGAGCACCAAGGTTCGCTTCATCGCCCAGATCGACCCGTGGATGCTTTCTGAGGGAGACGAGAATCATTTAGATCAAGAAAAGCAGATTGGGTTCAGCGTAGCAGAAATTTTCCGGGCTTTGATACCCAACCCGTTACAAGGTCTTGATGACGATGCATTCAGCAAAGGCAATGCCCACAGCAATCATTCTCGGTGGTGTGGGACACTGAAAACGCTCATCCGGAAAGTACCATTCATTTTCAAGGGCGGGACGTGGCTACAGCTGTTGGCGTTCCTGCTTCTCGGGAGTGAAGCTTTCCGAGGCGAGCTTGCATTGGCGGGTATCGAGGTGCAAGATGACTGGTGTCAGCGAGCTCGCGAGTACGACATGCACATGTACTACGAGCAGATAGTCGATAATCGCGCAGCGCACGAGATACAGGAGACCTTTCTCAACCTGCGAGATTTCTTTAGAGACCTGGAGTCGAATAAGGAGATGACGGTAGAGTCTGGATAGAGGAGAAGGCAGAGAACTCGGGGTCATGGCTGGCGCAAATACAGTGATTGACAGTCTGGTATACGACTAGTTATATCCAACAGCAGATGTCAATCCTCTATAATATACACAGTGACCTCAGTAACAACACGCAGCACTGCAATGCACACACCCACCGACTATTATCTGAAGTGAAACAGGTAAATAGACCAAAAAGAGAAGCCTGTATCTTCGCAACACAGGATTGAACTGCAAACAGTAACCAAAAGAGCTTCGAGTCCCGGAGGAAACGACTTCTGTATTCTGGCGGCGGGACCGCTGAGCCATCTGTTCACGTAATATGTTAGCACTGCTCTGAATGATGTTATTAAGACTACTTAGAAAGGCTATATGCGACAAGGGCAAATGGTTTGGGTGATCTGCTGGCACAGTTTTGGTGGAGTGAGGGCGGTTGGCGGGTCACTGGGCTACGTCACGCGTGAAGTGAGAAGCTACAGCAGCTGTCTGCTTACATTCGGTGCGAAGTTCGCTCGGAAAAAGTGTCTTACCACCTTTTGTCCTTCTCAGACACAGTTCTTGCCTGATTCCTTTAGATCTACGTCCCACGCATACGCTTCATGATACGTGTACCTCACCGCGCGTCGCCAGCCGCAGACCTTGGAGCACAGCTACCAAGTTCCCCGGCTTCCTTTTCTACCAAACAAGAAGCATACCCTTATGTGAGCTTTCGCTCTGCGTACGTAGCCGCAACGTCCCCCAGCTAATCAAAAGGACAAGCGCCGAACAGCTGCTCCACCAGCAGCACCACCCGCAACGCTTCGAACAATTCCGACCACCAACGATTATCCCATACCACCGCGGCAAGCTTCCCTGCTCGAGAGTACATACCAAATGCTCACACCAACATCGCAATCGCACTGTATCGTCGAGCCCGCAACCCAGGTGCCAAACCCTAGCCCTCAACGCAACGACGAAAGACTCGATCTTGAGCATCTTCCACGCGTACAGCTTCTACTCACGTAGCCCAGCTTTTGTCAACAGACCATACCCAGCTACATCTATATGGCGAGAAGATAGCCTGGTGGACCTCGGTGTACTCTTGCGTCGCTCGAACATGCCGTTCATGCTACGAATTGGGACTGGGAGTACAGCGGAGGCATCGTGTGCATTCGGGATGTGAGCTGGCGTACAACACAGCGCTCCAATGCTGAGAAAGACGGATGACACTCATGGACGCAAGCAGCTGGGGTCAAATGGATCTGTAGAAGGAGGGGAAGCAAATGGTAGAGCTACTGGTGCGCATTGAAAGGGAGTCGTATGCATACGATCGTTTTGGGGCGGTGCAGAAAGCTATTGCTCTTGTTTTATATGCCACGCCTTCGTTTTAAGCGTGGTACCTGTATGATGAACCCAGTTTAGTCTCACGCACTGTAGCCCCACCAAACAGAAATGCACAGCTTCCTCTTCCTTAATGTAAAGCGTGGTCATAGAAGACGTCACATCACACATCACGCGATTCAAAGACACAACACAGAAAGAGTACCGATCCATTATCATCCGCCCGCAGGCGGGAATAGTCCCCAAACGCCTCCAATCGCTAGATGCCCGTTCTCATGGCCGTGCCCCGGAGCAGGCCTACTCCCGCCTCTCCTCCCCCAAGAACTGCCCACCGAGGGCCTCGTACTCCCGCCAGGTGCAGTTGGCGCACAGCACGTGCCCGCACTCCACCCAGCTCGACAGCGAGCCCGGGACGCGGACGGGGCCCCAGCAGGGCGTACCTGCCACGATCTTGATCGCCCTGTGTTGTACTTGTCAGTCACTGTTTGATCACTTCAAAGCATTGGATTACTTACGGGCCGCACGTCTCGCCGGGTGGAGGGCGAGCGAGGCAAGCGCAGCACGTGAAGTGCTTGCCGTACCAGAACGGTACGGTTCCGGCCAGGGCCGGGGGAGCAGGCGGCGGCGGAGGGGTTGGGGGTGCCGGTCCAGGAGGTGGTGGAGGCGGAGGCGGCGGTGGAGGCGGAGGCGGGGGGGTCGGCGGCGCCGGACCAGGAGGTGGTGGAGGTGGAGGCGGCGACGGCGGAGCGGCTGGGCCTCCGACGGCCGAGGAGGTGGTGGGCGCAGTGGCCATGGTGGTGTCGGCGGCGACGGCGCGCGGACAGGAGATGACTGCTTTCCGTCAGTTGCTAGATATCAGTGGGAGGCAAACGTATACGTACGGGGGGCTGAGATGTGGTGTGCCGAAGAGAAGAAGAGGGGAGAGTCGAGCAGCAGCAGTATTTATACTGTGGGACCGTGCGCGGTGAAGGCGTCGCCGTGGGAGCGGCCGGCCGGTTCTGCCGCTCCGATTGAGGCAGGAACGGAAGTCTTGTGAATGCGGGGGCAGCCTAGAGACTATGGACATGCGACTGGATGCGCGAGAGGCTCGGTGATTTCGTATTGTGTCAGTGATGGGCAAGATCTTTGGAGCGCGTAGAGCTCTGCTCTACCCTGTATGGACATGAGGGAACAAATTAGACATACTGCGGTGGATGCCCTGCTCGCTTGCGAGCAACGTACATGCAGTGAGCTTTACATCGGATGGGCCCCACGATAAACTACGAGAGCTCCTTCACAGCTGTGCGTACGGTCGATTTCAGCCTCAATCAAAGGCTTCAACACCCACACTCCAGCCACTTCACATCACCACTACACGCCCTGCTCTTCCCGCTCACCGAACTCACCACACCGACCCACTACCCTCCTTGCCCCCGGCAACGACGTCCAATTGTAGAAAACAGCAGCGGTAGCATTGCTCCAAACACAAGGCAGAAGCGTCAACCTGAACAAATTCACGTACAAGATGCTAGAAATATGTACACACCATGAAGGCCAATTGGAGACCATAAGCATTGAAACGCCGATGCTCTGCTTACTTTTAACATGCCGTGGGAGCCAAGGGAACAAATCAAGGGAATGTAAAGACTAGCACATATGACGTAGGCCATTGAGACTCATCACCAATATGCAAAAGGCTCGTACACCTGGACTTCGATCGATATTTCTTCGAGCAAGCAAAAGAGAATCCGGGATGTAAACAGCCACCCTAGTGATCCAAACGCCATATATATGCTCATGTATGCCCCTTATCAGTTCCCCTTCGAAACGACTCACAATACGTATTTACACCCTATCCCACCCTTACTCTATCTACGCTCCCGTCGGCGCCCACTTACTCCGCTTCCTAACTTTCGCTCCGTACAAGTAAAACAGCACCGGCACAGGCAAAAACGCCACACACACAAATGCCAGCACGCTACTGGCCCACGCCACACCCAAGCGCGTATACATGGCGTGCGTAAACAGAGGGAAAAACGCACCGAAGAAGCTGCGGATGAAGGTGTTGACGGCGATGGCGGAATTGGCGTAGAACCCGTAGCAGTCGATCAGATACGACATGCCCTGCCAAAAGGGCACCATGCAGCCGATGCCGACGAGGGCGGTGGCCAGGACAGAGGGGACCCAGGAGGTGCATTGGTCGGGAGAGGCGGTCCCTAGGCGAACGGTTAGCAATGGTCGTGGATGGAGATGCTGGAAGCCAAAATGTGGTTGGGTTGCTCATAGGTAAGTTTGTTGCGTTTGTGATCCTCAGGGACGGATCTCAGTGTTAAAAATGTAGAATCATTGTATCGCGGGGAAGTAGTGAAGAGGGTAGAACTCACAGCCGAACCAGAAGAGCCCGACGGGCAGGCAGACAGCACCGACGATCATGGGCGGAAGACGCTCTTCTGGGATGGATTTTCCGTGTTTGTTGAAGGCGCGGGTGAAGTTTGTGGCAGTGCTGTAGGCGATGACGGCGGCGCCTAGGATGATGCCAACGATGAAGGCGGTAAAAGGGAGCTGCGAGACGCCTAGGGACCAGCCGCGTTGTTCGTGGTAGGCTACGGGATACTGGGGTGTGTCAGGTGATTTAACCTTGATTGATTCATATACTGTTGGAAGGGACGACTTACGGCTTCGAACAAAAGATAGACAATGCCATATAGAAAGCTCATGTAGGCAGTCACGAGTGCAAGGATCGGCTCTTGAACGAGCATGACGAATGGTCGGATCAAGTACACTGTCATGACTCTTTCCAATGTGAGCTTCTCGGCGTCCGCCTTCGCATGGTAGTCGCTGTTGCCGGACTCCTTGCGCAGAGCCGCAGCACGGTACTGCAGGATCTTAGGCGCAGAAGTCTCGGGTGCAAAGAAAAATGCAAGGGTGCCGACAGCCGCAGCCATGATCAAAGTAATCCAGGATGTCCACCGCCAGCTCAGGTATGATTCAGCAATAAAGCCTCCGGCAATAGGGCCTGCTACTGGCCCAGCAAATCCACCAGCGGCGAAGATGCAGATGGCATACGAGCGGGGGATGGGGTCCCAGAGATCAGCCAGGATGCCACCGACCACGGAAAGCGGTGCCGCGGCGAAGAAGCCCCCCAGGAAGCGACCCACGCATATGGTTGCAATGTTCTGTGCGACAGCGACGGGGATCTGGAATATGGCGAACAGGGCGTAGCCGCAGAGGAGGGGAGTACGGCGTCCGAGGACCTCCGACATGGGACCAAACGCGATAGGACCAAACACGAAGCCCTATACTGTGTCAGCTTCCTGCTCCTGAACATACTGGAGGGGAGACGCACCAGAACGAAGAGCGCAACGCCCAAAGTCGCGACGACCTGTGTGACCTGGAACTTCTCCTCCACGATACCGATATTGACCGAGAAGATGGAGCTGGCAAAGGTCACTGTGAACACCAACATCCCAACAACCACGGTGGTTCCCCATTTCCTGCGCGTCGTCCAGTTCTTGGGGTTGTCGGGGTCGTCGGACCCATTGAACACCACCAGGAATTCATCCACAACCGGCGCTTCGTCATCCTTTGCTTGCGCCTTTTCCATGTCAGGGACACTGTCGTTGGACGCTGTGAAGTCCTCGACGCTCTTCTGCGGGGATTCGGGATTCATCGACGGCGTGTGCAGACCAGGACCGGGATGTGCTATCTCGGCAGCCATTGTCGTCGTGAGATCGTATTCTTGTGCACGAGGGGGGATACCCGGCATTGGGTCGGGCCCCGCGAGCCTTTATGTTGGCGCATGGCGATGGTCGAGTAGTGGACGTAAAGGTCGTTATTTCCGGGGTTGGTGTTGGCCCCAAAGGCTAGGGCGTCTGTAGATCCCCTCGGAAAACTGGAAGCGCGAGCCGCAGCGTCGCTCTGCAGCTTCAAGAGCCGCAGTGCCGCACTGTGTCTTGTGCTGCTTCTGCTCGTCTCGTCTGACGGTAGCGAAGGGCGGAGGGCGCATCATTCAGGGCTGAAATGGGGTTGTTGCGAGTGATGTGGGACGTGGGCGCGATGGCATGGCGCATTCCGGCCCTCGGCTTGTAGAATGTGCGAGCGATGCAGCCGGCCCACGGCTTTGGGTGGGCACGTGGGATGACTAAAATGCTTATCCGAACTGTGGACCTGAACGTCTGCCAGCCTTACCTCCTATACTGAACAGTGGACAGGCTGTCGACATCGTTACGGCCCATCCTGTGGAATGGCTAAAATGCTTATCGACGCCTGGCCTTGCCTCGCAATAATCTTCCTGGAAAAAGACTAGCCAGGACTCAGTTCCAGTTTGGCTGGGGAAACACCAAAAGAGCAGAGGCTCAGCTGGTCCTGCAGGAATGAGTAGAAGAAACTTGTTGTTAACCTCATCTCGGGTATCCGTCTTTCCTACCAGGATACACAACCTACGCGACAAACTCCACAAACACCGGACTTGTGATGACCTTTCCACCAACATGTTTTCTCCCCACGAAATAGACTGATTTCTGGTCTCCAGCTTTCTGCGCCCTAGCTGGCACTGTAAACGTGCCCTCGACATTGCGCGGATCAACATCAGGAAGCGTTTCCGCTGAGACGAACAAGTCGACGCCACCCGTAATCGAAATCTCTTTACTTTCGAACTGTGCATCATCGGCGGTCGCTGTTAGAGCCAAGTTGAACTGCGGTTGCGGTTTGTACGGGTTCCCGGCCAGCACATTCCCAACTTTGATGTAACCCCCTAAACTCCCTGTGACGCTTATCATCCGAGGCAGACCGAATCCGGAGAAGATGTCCGCACCGTCGAAATCACCGCTCGTACGGGTGTGGAATGTGACCTGTGTCTCTGAGGTCTTTTCAACAATGTCTTCTGGGTTGTCCACCACGCCCCCGAACAGTTGGATGCGTTCGATAGTTGCACCGGGTCCACTGAAATAATGCAATTGCCAGCCTCCTGCAACGAGCATGTGTCTCGCGCGGTGCTCCACCCTTCACTTGGTAATACGAGTGTCTTCGTCCATACCACCTCCCCACTCTTCTCTTCCGCCACAGCGACCTTCGCAGACAGACCCTCAATATGCGTTGTGGCATTCCCCCAAATATCTTCAGCACGCACATCGACCGCAAAATCCAGCCCGGGTCTTACAACCCTCTACGTAGTAGTCTTGACCTTTGCCGGTGGTCCGGACAGAATCGGAATCGCAATGTCCGGCCCGATAGGCGCAAACCGACTTGTACTTACCGGGTCAATGTACCACCTCATCAGAAACGCGTCCTCCACAAACGTCTGCACTCTAGTAGCCTTGCTCCCCCACCTCCTGTCCCCCAGCCTCACCGTTATCTTATCCCCGGGTTCAAGTACCCGTCCACGATATCGATAATCACGGCCTTCTGAAACAGCCGCTCATGTGCCTTCTGGTCGGACCTTACAGCCAGGCTTTGCATTGTTGCAGGCGTCTGGCCTGGATGCAGGGGCCCGGCCGTGTACTCGGCTGAGATATAGTTATCCTGCTTGGGATCTGAGGTCTGGAAGAGCGCCCAGTCGGAATAGAACTTGAAGGTTCCTTTGGTCCAGGCGCCGTCTGCGAGGCCGGAGGCGCTGACGGTGTAGGTGACGATAAGCTCAGTCCATTGGCCCGCTGTAAGCTTTTTGGTATCGCATTCTAGGGTGCCAAGAAATGGGAGGCTTTGGTGTGCTGGTACAGTCCTACAGGCGCGAAGTACTGACCTGCAAGCTAGGTGAGTTAGGAGTCGGATAATGTTTTCATGGCAGCGGTTGTGGTGATGTTGGAGATGCGCGCGCAGTTGAAAGCTCGAAGATCTCTCGCTTCCTAGTTACGCTAGTTGACTCGTCCTCGAGGCATTTTCACTAAAACGCGAGCATGATAAGATACGTTCGGCGTGTTTCCGAAGAAGCGCATCTATGCTTCCCAGTCGATGTGGGCTCGCAACTCGTGTCAGGAAAATTAGACATTGTACGTGGTTGTTCCACTGTCTGTCTTGCTCACTAACATCCCGGTAGACTGTTGATTAACTCACGGAGGAAAAAACATTGAACAGTACAATTCCATATATACCGGCGCCACCGAATCAGTGCAATGGTTCGATACACAGCACGCCACGATCTGACTCGCAGAACCATGGATCCGGATACGGTCAGCCTCCACATCGCAGACAAGGACGTCTTCGATGAGCCCGAAAACTTGAAGTCCGTGAAGTTACAGGCTGATTGGACGAATGAGGAAGAGAAGAGAGCGAAGCGTAAACTAGATTACAATCTGATGCCTCTACTAGTCCTCAGATTCTTCTACTTGCAACTCGATCGCGGAAACATTGCCAATGCCATTACAGACACCTTTATGGGGGACGTTGGCATCACGCAGTTCCAATTCAACATCGGCCAGCAGCTGCTCTCCTCTGGAATTATACTCTTCAAAATTCCTTCCAACATGCTGCTGCATAAAGTCGGCCCTGGCAAGTGGCTTACCATACAGCTTTTCTTCTTTAGTATCGTTGGCACCTTCCAGGCTTGGCAGAAAAACTATTCGAGTTACTTGGCGACAAGGTTCTTGCTAGGAATGGCGGAGTCGGGATATATTCCTGGTGGACTGTGGACGTTGAGCACGTGGTACACGAGGAAGGAGACGGCGAAGAGGGTCATGGTATTCTTCTTCGATAACCAGTTGGGTCAAGCCTGCGCAAAACTCATCGCCTACGGTACTCTCCGACGCCATCCACAACCCCCACAGTCTCTTTCTCCCCAAAAAATCCATCTTCACGCTGAAAGAAATCCACATCATGCAGTCCCGCGTGAAGCTCGACGACCCCGCCAAGACAAACAAAAAAACAACACATCAGCCTCGCCGCCTTCAAGCGCACGTTCAGCAATCCCATCATCTGGATCCACTTCTTCATCACAATGGCAAACAACGGCCGCGGCTTCGACACATACGGCCCTACCATCATCAAAAGCTTTGGGTTCTCCTGGCTGAGCAGCAACGCTCTCGCCAGCGTAGGCCTTTTCTTGCAGATACCCGTAAACTACGCGTTCAGCTACATGTCAGACCGTCATGCTTGCGGTGTGTTTGGTGAAGAACGCGTCCGGATCGAGGTTTCTGCACCAAGGGACGTCATCAGGAGGAATGCTCTTGATTTCGGACTCTGGGTCATAAGAGTAGCCCCAACTGATGCTGCCGTCGTCCGTGTCTCGCAAGAGGTAACGGGTATGGCGTGCGTCCGCGGCGTGGGTGTGGACAAGGGTGAGGGACATTGTAGTGGCCGATTGGGCTTCAGGTGCCGGATTCGAAGAATGAGGAGGGCTTCTGAAGTAAGCTCCAAAGGAAAGAGGATGCGCTGATACCAGGATTTGCAACTGCAAGATCAACGGGCGCGATGAGTTTGAGAGCTTGAGTGAGAGTAATACAGAAACAGAAAGCGCGCTAGTGAAAGAAACAGTGAATTCAAGATTGCTACCTAAACATACAGCTACGCGCCATTCACCGGCGACAGCTAGTTCAATCTCACGACCACCTTCCTCGCTGAAACACCCTTCTTTTGCAATTCGATTGCACCTTGGATGGCTTCCAGTCCTTCCCCTGCCACCACTGGTTCTGGCGCGGCTCTGAACTTGCCATTTGTCAGGGCAGCCGGCAAGAAATTCGCATACACGGCCTCTCCCACGGGCGAGTGAGCCACTGAGCCCCACACAAAACTTGTCGCGATCCTTCGTAGCTTGGACTTGACGGTGATCGAGATCATCGACGTAACGAAATAGTAAATCGTCTGCAGCATAGCGAATCTTTTCGGCTGCGACGGTACCGGGTATGTTGCCATTGCCATGTGTTTGTCACCTTTGCAGCGACTCAACACGTCCAGACACCTGAACATCGAGTTTTCCCCTATCGCTAGAGCTCCTGCAGACGTTTTCCCTTTCATGGCCGTGACAACATCATCGACGACCTTGGGGTCATTATAGTTGTATACCTCGTTGGCGCCGAGGGACTTGAGCAAGTCGAAGTTCCGGGGTGAAGCGGTCGAGATGACTTCGTAGCCAGCAGCCACCGCCAGTTGGATAGCACTCAGGCCCACACTCGTCGATCCTCCCCACACGAGAAGAGTCTTCCCAGTCGGGTTTGCGTCAAGTTGGGGGTATTCCAGATTCAGTTGATCTTTCTCGAAGAGCCCAGCCGCAGCAGTCGCAAAAGCCAAGGGTAGCACTGTTGCTGATTCAAAAGACATGGTTTTAGGGATGGTGGTCGTGTTTCTTTCCAAAAGAATCGTGTATTGTTGGAAGCCTCCGTACGCAGAGTTGTTGAAAGATTTTTCCACACTGTGTGCCTGCCCTGTGACGCGGTCGCCGATTTTGAGGCGAGCCACCTGTTCTCCGACGTGAACTACCTCTCCAGCGACATCGTTTCCAAAAACAAACGGGTACTTTATCCAGCCGAATGCCATGGCGGTGCCTTGGGTCTGAAGAATCCAGTCGATGGGGTTAATCGCTACAGCCCGATTGCGGACCACGACTTCGCCAGGTCCTGGTTTGGGATATGGCGCTTCCCTAACTTGTAGTCGTTGCTTGGGGCCTAGCATCCATGCTGCGGAATTAGTAGGCATGATCGTCAACGTGATCTGATTGGTCAGGTGTACTTCTGCTTCCGTATCTGGATATTGACAGCGATTCAATTGTAGGAGGCGAAGAAAGGTAAATTGATATATTTTACGAAACTATTCCGACATTGACACATATAATTCGTTATATAAACGATTCTGCCATTGCATAGTGGACCCAAGCCTCTGGCGTCGTTGATGTTCGGAGACAAGAAGAATGGAGGAAAAGCGGAGGATCGTGCCAATCAGAACACGGCGGACGTCCGCTTGGACCCGCTTTCCCACTTCGTTCTCCTCCTCCAACACAGGCACAACGGGCCTTACAATCCTCCGCCTCGATATCTTGTGTGATACAGCGGAGGAACATTCACTACCGATCGCGGGCATTTTTACCCTAAAAGTCAATAGGCAGAGAGCGGTCGGCTTGCGCAAAGAAAAGATCGCGGCAGATGGACATGGCAACTTCAACCGGGTCCTCAGGCCGGCTGCTAACACGAGCCAAAGGAAGGGACAAACCGCAATTATCATGCGATTTCTGTAGGAGAAGGAAGTAAGCATGGACCGCATTCATATCTACAAGCGCTTGATTGACAAACGTGCAGACTGCGCTGCGATCGCAAACAGCCCTGCCAGAGCTGCATCAGACTAGGGCAGGCATCAGCATGTAGCTTCCCATTTTCTCAGCTTTCGCACAGTCTGAACTATGCATCAGGTCATAATGCAGACCAGTCCAGGTTTCAAGAACGAGTAAATCATCTCGAAGCGCTCGTTCGAATGCTGGCAGAAAAACAGCAAGATATACCACCGGTGTCAACGCCAGATAGCACAGTAACTTCTAACACTTACCCCAATACTGAAGAGGGCTCGATGCCTGAAAGTGACTTTGGACGTATGCGTTTGCAGAAGAGTATGTCTTCTTATGTCGAAAGTGACCATTGGAAAGCTATTCTTGAAGAGATCAATGACTTGAAAGACATGGCCAACGAAGAGGCCACGCATGGCCCTGAATCATCGGAAGAAGAGGCGGAAAGACTGCCTGGGGCCGACTTATTCTTTCTTGATATATATCCCGCCACTAAGATGGAGCTCATCGCAGCTATACCTTCTCGGCCTATTGTGGACAGTATGATCGCCAGCTACTTCAAGGCCGTCGATATGCCGATCACGCTCATCATCCACCGAGGGGTATTTTTCAAACAATACGAAAGGTTCTGGCAAGACCCTACCAGTACACCAACCATGTGGATGACCATGCTCTTCGGTATGATGTTCATGGTGGCATACACCGCGCTGTACATCAACGCAGGGGACAATCCAGTTGACGAAGACACATTACTAGAGTATCAAAGCATCGTCCTGACATATCGAGAGAAGATGATACAGTGTCTTCGACTAGCCAACTACATGAAGGGAATACCCCATACCATCGAGGCGCTATTAACTCTTCTGCTTACTGAATATGCACAAGGAGAAGAGGCACAACAAGGGTGTTGGCAACTGATCGGCACAATCATCCGCGTCGCCCTCAAAATGGGCTATCATCGAGACGGATCCCACTTCCCGGAATTGTCACCATTCGAGGCAGAGATGAGGCGCCGCACCTGGTACATGCTGATACAATTCGACATTGCAACAGCGTCTCAAGTGGGCCTGCCACGTACCATCAAAGAGTCACAATGCGACACCGCTGAACCCAGAAATCTGCTCGACGATGACTTCGACGACACAATCACTGTACTTCCACCAGCGAGGCCTTTCAACGAACACACCCTGACTCAATTTCTCATCCACAAAAGCAGAATAGTCACGGTCTACGGCATGATATGTGACTTTACGACGTCAACAAAACAGCGCGACTACGACGAAGCAATAAGGCTAGACACCCTGCTCAGCACAGCCTTCAATCAAAAGCCCCCTGTTCTCGAGATCAAGCCACTCCACCGGTCGATAATGGATGGTACAGAGCTTATCACCCGACGTTTATATATCGCAATGAGTTTCTACCATGCGCAAATGACGCTGCACCGCAAATTCATGATCCTAGCGAAAACTAACAGCAAGTACAACGCATCGTACAGTACGTGTCTCAACGCAGCGTATTTAGCTTTACAGCTACAAGTCGATTTGTTCGAGCACACGCAGCCAGGACGTATGCTGTATGCGGACCGCTGGAAGATCTATGCGCTGATCCAGTCGGAGTTTCTACTCGCGACAATCATCCTGTGTTACAACCTCGACGACGACATCGCGAATGTGCGCCGGGGAACACCATCGCTGTCCACATCTGAGATGATGGCGAGAATGATCGCCGCACTACAATCCGCGCGCGATATCTGGGGTAAACAGCAGGGTATCTCCAAGGAGGCGCGGACGGCGGTCAAAGCTATAAACGTCGTCTTAGCCAAAACCCAGCCTAGAGCTCACTGTCCACCTGCCAATTCTCGAAGCACGATACCCGTTTGGACGTATTCGGGACCCAGCTCTCCACATGATAGTGTTCAGACGCAGGAGGACCTTGTGGCCGCGCCTATGCCGGTTGTCGTTGAGCCGATGCCAAAGAGTTCTGTTGGCGGGCAATTAGATATGGTAGCTGCGGAGCAGGGACAGTTTAGTGAGGGTCCTTGGAATGAGTTCTTTGATCTTGATGAGGAATGGGATGCATGGATGCAGCTTCAGGTGTGAAGATGGTACATTGGAACTGGGAAGACATTATTACAAATATGTTTGTGAACGTGTGGACTAGGAAGAGGAGCGTTTCAATATTAATTTTTTTCATATCCGCTAAAAACTGGTCTAGAAAGCTCCACGTATGTGCGTCTATAATGTATGATGGACGCATGAAAACACCTCTCGACTAACTAAATCTAGTCTCCAGTCCGATAGCAGATTTCATCCACTTGTACCTGTGCCTGCCTCTAATCTCGCTAGCAGGGCTTCGCCATCATGTCAGCAATAGCGCGGATTGGGTTGAGAACACCTGCGAGCGTGATGCCATTGATACCCTTCGAGACGCTAGCCGCAATACGTGAAGTTCGGGCCTGCATGTTTTGGTCGCACCGGGGAACGCCACAGAGCTCGCCGCAGGATTCTATTCTCTCGAGCAAAGAACCAAACTCGGCCCTTTCTATCGGAAAGCCGCCACCTCTCCCTCGACGTTTCAACTGGAGTGAACTTGCCTGGATAACCCTGCCTGAATTGCTTTCCGTCTCAGCTCTGCCAGTGAGTATCCGTCAACAAGTACCATTTGGTTTTCTGAGTAACAATCCTCGAGTTAGGGCGCATACACCGCAAACATGGGGTTGGCTGATCGGATAGCAGAGAAGCTTAGCAGCAGGCGACGCAACAGCAAGCCGTTACGTCAGGATGATACAGCCTACTTGCGGGCAAAGGTCATAGAAAGCCGCCACGGAAGTAGGGCCGCTATTCTGTCAGAGTTTGGCATCGCACCTCGACCTCGAGATCTACCGCCGCCTGGTTCACCCAAGAAAGTTCCCAAGCCCTTCTATGATCCCCGCGAACGCCGGGTCAGGAAGGCGAGGGCAAAGCATCGTACATCGGGTAGGGCTCCATGGCTCATTCCTAGTACCTTCAAGGGTGATCGCACTGGGCCGTTAAAACGTTGGTGTTCGAGCCCAGATGGAACTGGTAAGTAGCCCTTACGTTAGCATGCTAGCTGTTAACCACTGCTAATTATCCAAAGACGAGGACCAGCCAGAGGAAACCAGCAGCTCCCGGACTACAGAAGCTGATGCGCACGCTACTGTAGGCTCAACCCAAGCGGAGGATTTCCAGGCTGAGCTGGAAACAAAGATTAGGGACGCCAGTAAGTAGTTTACAACCCGTTGCAAGCCGAACAAAACGCTCATCTGAATAGTCGTAGAACCTTCGGAGAATCTACTCGCAGGTAGTGGCGTCCGAGTCGGAGTCCACCAACTTCCGATAGTCAATCGTGACGCGCAACCAAGCTATATTCAGCAGTCGACCAATGTCCACCAAGATGAAGACAGAGGTTCCACAAAGAAGAAGCACGAGTTGGCCAGCACAAGCCGCCTTGACGCAAAAAAGCCGCAGTGCGTTCGAAGACCTCTACAGGAGCGTTCGCAGGGAGATCTCAATGCTCGGACACGTGTTGGGTCCAGCCGTCCGGTGAAGACTAAAGATCTTGGGAGCCCAAGTAAGTCGTGTGAAGGGGTACTGGTTACAACTAGAACTAAGATTATATTCTAGACCAGATTAGCCTTCTTTCGACGGATAGCAACTCCATTCCGGTTCGCGAATATCATCGATGCAAGCCAAATACGCCATCAAAAGTCAGGTCCAATAAGTCAGCAGTCAGCAAATACCACGACCCGACACGCGCAGTCGCCACACTGCTACCGTCAGCTAGTCTGGAAGCGACATCTGTCTCGAATGGTTCTCGCGCTCCTGAGAAACGCGTCGTACGCCAGGATGCAAATAATGCAGCGACAGTCCCAGCCACCACGACACGGAGCCCAAAACAGCTCCAGGATCAAGCGGGTAAACATTACAATCTGAGGGTAGACGATGCAATGTGGACAAAGCAATCTGACTGACACAAGGGGCAGGCCTTTCACCGGACGCATACAGCTCGCTCAGCAGCGGCGCCAAACAGATGCTCCTCAACATAATCACCGTCACTGGTCTAATCAAAGGCTGGTCCAACACAGCCTCACATCTGACCAACGATGCGTTCGCCGACGACGAGACCTACAGCTTCTCGGGCCACCAAACTCAAACAGCAGCTCAGTTTTTAGGATCTCGAACTGCGCGTCAAATGGTGGAGTACCTGGTCTGTGATCCGGAATCCGCAGCAGCTCGTATAGATGACTTCCGACGGGTCAACATTACAGTCGAGAAGGGACTACGAAGAGGACGGCAACTCTGGAACCTGTGCTCGGACACAAAATTTCCGAAGGCACAGAACAATCATACTCTGCCATCAGCTCTCATAGTCGAAGCTGTAAAGTATTCCAGAAATAACGAGAAGACCACGAAGAACCGTATGGGCAAACTTCCGAAGGTCAAGAGCGGGAACTCGGAACTCTGGAAACATCTCATCGACATCTCAAGTAATCGCTCTACGCTTTTCCTCCTCGTCCTCCTTTGCGCCCCGAAGCTGGACTTCCTCCAAGTGGTCAATCACAACACCCAGGTCCTGCATTACGACGATTTCTGGTACAACATGGTGGTTCGCCAGTGCTTGGAGGCCTACAGCAAAGCGTCAAGTGCACGCTTGGACGCCGTGGAGATGTGGTTCAAGGAGATCAAGAACAAGTTTGACTAAATGGTTGCGAAAGACCAGCTGTCCATGTATGACAGGTATGAGAGTGAGCTAAGCGCTCTCGGCCAGGAATAATTTGTTTTGGAACTTCAAGCATCGGCGGGAGAGTGCAATTTTCCCTGGCCGAAGAGCTGCGGATCATTTGTACTACATAGTGTTTGTTATCTTGCGAGGTGTTTTCAGGTCCATCTGTATCTATCAGGAAACACCTCATAGACGCACATAGCTAGATACATAACTGATGATATTGGCGTACACAAACTGATAGACCTGGTCCAGTTCACGCTGGAAATGAGTGAGCAGTGCGTCTCGGACTACATTTTTAGCGTCCTTTGAACGCCGATACGGACGCTCAGAGATCCTGATATTGGCACCATTAGTTTCACGCCCTCAGTTACCACAATCCTAATTTGGATCATGTCCGTCTTCTCACGTTCAAATCATACTTTTCCTACACTTTTTCTCGCCACATCGGCGCTTCAGATGCCGTTCTGATGCCCGCTGTAGCAGGACTCTAATGCCATACATGCACTTCCAGCACAAAATCCAAAAAAGAAATCCATCTAGCGCGCCCCACACCTACACTCACCTCCCTTCCAACAACACAAGGCTTGCAACCACAATCATCGCTCCTCAAGCCACACAGTGGGCGACTCACTTCACTGCGACGCAGCGGCGCCGTCCACGCACGCAGCCCCTTCTACTCTCCCCCTTCCACTCTCTCCCAGCCACACGCGAGAACCTAGCAGATACATCACCATCACAATCGGAAGCACGCTTCGCTGTCACTGAGTAAAGACAGCGAGCAATGCGTCTCAGCATATAACAAGCGAGGCGCCACGGCACGGCACGACATAACCACTACCATTCTCAATCTCGACACCATCATATACACCGCAGCGTCGCCCGCCCCTCTCCACCGCCCCACGACGAGGACTACGACCCTGCTGCAGAGACGTGGCCGACGTCCTTCACTGCGCGAAGGGTCACAGGGAACTCGTATCAACGAGAAGACTTTTGAGGGCTGCAGCGGTCGGTGGTCGATTGACTTCCCGCCTAGCATAAGAAGCCCGCACCGCCATCGCCGCTCGCACGCAGCCAGTTATCTCACTCAGGCCGCAGACAAGCACATCGGGCTAGACATATCAAGACGAAGACGAAAAAAAAACAGCAACAGCAACAGCAAGGCAGAAGGAGCATAAGACACCACGGCTCCACACAACACCCATCCTGATCAGCAAAATTTATACACTACGCCAAGGACCTATGACTACACTGTTCATCCCACCGTTTCCTCTTGATTGGCTATGCACATTGTACGTCCAACACCTGTCTAACTCCAGCCTACCCAGCTCCTTCCCATGACCCTCCAAACCCTCACCTCTCCACTTCGCAAGTCCTCCATGCGGAGGCCCTCAGGCTTCACTTTCTTGCTCTCCCGCCCCTGCTCCCACACACGGACCTTCCGCTTCTTCCCATCCCACTCCAAGACGATGCCAACGTGGTCCGGCTTGCCCACGTCGACAGAGTACTTGGCGTGCATGGGCCCGTGCTTGCCCTGGAAGCGCGCGTTGCGCAGCGTCACGATGTCGCCGGGGCGGATCTCGTCGTACTGCTGGGTGCTCGCGTTGGCGAGGTTGGCGTAGACAAGGGCGCCAAAGGCACGCGTGCCGACGGGCTTGAGGGCGTCCTTGTACGGGCGGAGCAGCTCGTCGATGAGGCCACGGGGCGTGCCGTTGCCGACGACGGTGTTCTGCTTCGACTCGACGTCCTTGGCGATGCGCTGGCCGAAGCGCTCGTGCGCCGCTTCGAGCTGGTCTTGTCGCAAGCGAGAGGGTGGTTGTTCGTGCCGCTGCTCCAGTTGCACGTTTGATACGTCGTTGGCTTGGAAGCGCGCCGTTATGATGGTCTGGGAATAGTCCATGTACAAGACGAAGACAGCTTTTTCCACCGAGTTGCCGGAGCGAGATTCGTCCAGCTCGAAGAGGATATCCTTGCGTCCTTGGACTGAAGGAGGGGGTGTCTTCGGCTGAGTCCACCAATGGCTCGCCATGCCAAGGTCAAGATCGCTTGCAATGAACTCTTGACTCGCTGACGGGCGGGACTGGTCCATTGAAACGCGGCCCTGCAGTGAACGATTGACATCCAGGGACTTCCGTCCCACTGAAGGTCGTGGCGGCTTCGGTGGTGCTGGTGGCTTCGATGGCGGCTTCGATGGCGCTGGCGGTGGAGGTGGTGCAGCACGATCGTGAGGAGGGGCCGGTGCTGTCCGGTCTACAAGGAGAGGCAAGGGTACATGCTGAGGTGGAGGCGCCTGTGGCGGTGGAGGTGGAGGACGGTCGTGGGACTTCCTGGGAGGAGGCGCGTACAGCTCATCCTCGTCCGACTCGACGTCCTGCTGTGGCGGAACAGGCGGGATCGATGGAGGCAGCGGGGGCGCCGAGGGAGGCGGTGGGCGGGCTGTCGGTGGCGGCGGTGCCCCTCTAGGGGCTGGAGGTGGTGCTCCCCGGTGAGGTGATGCGGTGTACTTGTACGGATCATAATCGTCGTCTTCGTTGTCGTACATATCACGAGTAGGTGGGGGAACGGGCGGCAACGGGGGTGCTCCCCGAGGTGCATCCATTGAAGCTCTGGTGGGGGGCTGCTGTGGTGGTGGAGGTGGTACAGCACGAGGCGCCCATGGAGGCAAAGGCGGTGGGGCTGAAGGTGTGACCGGCGAACGAACAGGTGTGTCATCACCGGCCAGTGTGCTGTCGCCAATGCTGGCCTCTCTAGCGTGCGACTTCAGAGCATCTTTGTGAGTGGCACCTGACGCGATGTCGGTATCGTAATCGCCTTCATAGTCAGTTTCGCCCTCACGATCCATCTTCCTCACAATGCTATCCATTGTCGGATGTCGAGATGGAAGAGAGCCCATTGGTGGCGGGGGTGGGGGTGGCCGACCTGCTCCTGAAGGGAGGAATGGTGGGCTACCCATTGGAATGGGCGGTATGGCGCGTCTATCGGGAGAATCTCCTGAAAAGTCATCTGATGCAGGGTAAGAGCTCCGCTTTGAAGGTGGTAGAGCTGACGGTATTTTGGGGGACGTCGCTGATTGGGGAGGTGCATCAGAAATCTCATCCCCGGACTCAGACCCAGGGCTGGGCGAGCGGATTGGAGGATGAGGAGGTACAGGTCGAGCTGCGATCATTTGTCAGCACCTTCAGTACGCATGGTGGTGAGTGTACTAACTTGAAGTAGGCACAGGCGGTGCCGCACGATCACCGGCGTGCTCGCCACTGGGAACTGGAGGTGGCACAGGTCGTCCTGATTCATTGTGAGTGAGCTGCTCAGAAAAAGAATAGGCAAGTATTGCAAATCCTCTTCGACGTACTACAGACGCTGACAGTCATGACATATTCCGAGAGCCCATCAGACGCGACATAGGTCTTTGACACGGTCTCGGAAGAAGACAACTGAAAAGCGCTGAGGGTCTGGTGGACAGAGCAACTTTTGATTGGCTTGCGAGGAATCATAAACTTACGTTCAGACGAGATGGGCGGTGGCTGTTCGGCGGTCGGAGTTCGCTGCGGTTGCCGAGGCGTCACATCCTCAATATCAGGTACCTCTTCCGGCTCATGTGAGCCGCTGATGGGGTACGACTCAGAATCCTCCTTTTCTACAGAAAGCTGATTGCTCTCAGCTTCAGGGCTCCTGACAGGCACCATCCCCGGGAACATTGGCACACGTTGTAGCGAAACGGTGGGCTGCTCGCTGTCGTCCGTCGACCTCTTTTCGGAAAGCTTCTTCTTCTTGGGCGGCAAAGGAGGAGCACCGAAAGGATTCATTCCCCCCATCATCGGATTGAAGCCACCACCCAACCGCGCCATTCTCTCACGCAGCTCTTGCTTTCTCCGGGTCTCGGCATCTACTTCATCCTCCTCCTCTTCCTCCTGTTCCTCGACATCCTGTTCGTCGCCGACATCTGGCTCCTTCGTGGGTGCAGTGGGAGCTCTTGACGGGGCCTGGTGTCTGGAACGCTCGTCATCGTCCTCAACACTCGTCGAGGTGCCCTCGGCATCTTCCGTCTCACCGGCACCGGACTGGTCGGCGTCATTGGCGTCACTTAGGAGCTCACGGCTCGCATGGATGTCAGGCGACTTCATGGAAACCGAAAAACGTGACGGTCGAGCATTGTCGATGGAGCCGCGCTCTCTCGGTTCATCGCTGGCCACCTTTTCGAGAGAAGCTCCATCATGATCATCTGTTTGGTCATGGGACTCGGTCCTCTTCTTCACAGGCGGTCGCTTGGGCTTTTCCCTGTGAGACGCAGCCGCACGCTCTGCCTGCTCCTGCTGCTGCTTTTGCAGAAGAGCCATGCGCTCTTTCAGACTCAGAACCTTTGGTTGTTCTTCTTCCTCGTCGTCGTTTCCGGTGGTGGGGCTCTGGCCGGACAAGCCTGCACGTTCGGCGTTTTCCCAATCTCGCGTTTGGCGTTCAGCGATCTCAGGGTCCTCATCACGGCGGTATGCCTTTACTTGAGGGACTTCGCGTGGTGGAGGAACGAAAGCATCGGGCCTTGGGGCTGCGGCCTGGAAAGGCTTCTTGATGAAGCTAGACGGAGGAGCAGAAGGCTTGAAGGGCTGCGGTGCCGTAGTGCCCTGGTTGAACATGGCCAACCGGTCACGGAACGCATTCGATTTCTTAGCGATTGGCGGAGGTGCTTTCTTCGGCGGCCCAGCCGAGGTTGGCTCGGCCGGCACTGGCTTCGGAGCCGGTGGGGGCTCTTGCGGTGTTTCCTGGGCCTTGACACTGTGTGCGGAAGTTGGTGAAAGGAGTGAGGGTTGCGACTTGGATTGGTCTGGGATCTTGACGGGCGGCGGCAGCTGGGCCTTGGGAGCCTCTGGCTCTGGCTCGGGCTCAGGCTCTGGCTCGGGCGCTGGCTCTGGCTCTGGCTGCTCCTCATGCACCGAAGCAGCTTCATGTTGCTGCACCTCGGGCGTTGGGGGCGCTGGCTGGGCGGCGGGCTGCTCCGGTACGACGGACTTGCGATTGTTAGGGCGCGGGGGTCGCTCGGGCTCGATCTTCTCGACGAAGTTTTTGGGAAAGATGCCTTCGTGCTTGGTGCCGCTGTCGTCGAGGTACTCGCCCACATACCAATCGGCATCCTCCTCTTCGATCACGGTTATAATCTGGCCATTGGGGAAAAGCAGATCACCCTCGTGGGGCGACTCGTACGGATATACCGCCTTGACCTTGAAGGGCGGCATCGTAGAGACGGCCACGGGCGGTGCGGCGACGTCGGGGGAGGGGGTGTATGGATGCCCAGAGCAAGACAGAGGCTCTGGGGGTGTATCGGGGGCAGGCGGGGGTGGTGAGGCTGTTCAGAGGCTGCGATGCAGGCGGCTGTCAGTGGGACGTACGCAAGCGCTAGCCGACCGACCGCGACATAAGCTAGGCGCTGCGCTGCGGGGGCTGCGGGGATGGGGGCAGAGGAGCGACAGGGCAACAGGGGCTCTTACCAGACGCTGGAGCTGCCCATGGGAGCGCGTGAGGGCGCTGGACGGCGGATGCGAGGGTGGGCGAGCCTGTGCTCCGTGGTGAGGGTGGAGTCTTCGTCATGCAGAGCCGTGAGCGAGACGCCCCGCGCTGGCCTAACCTGCAGCAGCAGCTTGGAACTTGGCGAGAGAGCTCCACTTCGCCCGCCGCCTCTACCATCCGAACGACTGCGATTGCGCCAGCCAACGCGCGCATTCGGATCGACCCTTCTGCCGCTGCAATGCCGCCCAAGTCGATACTCAAGAAGACGCCCGCCGCTGCCAGCACCCAGACCGCCGTCGCCGTCGCCGCCAACGCCCCACCCCCGCCGCGGGCCGTCAACCAGCGCCACCTCAACACCGCGGTCCACCATGCGCGCATCTACGAGCAGCGCAAGCAGGTCGAGGCCGACATCCTGGACGCCGTCTTTGAGCTCCTCGACTTCCCCACGTCGCCTGATGCCGACCCGACCCGCCCCTCACCTTCCGACGCGCACCGTTTTCGCCAGGCCATCGTGCCCTTCCAACCTTCCGACTACGACGGCTTGATCGAGGAACGCAATATCGCCGACAAGTGCGGCTACACGCTGTGCCCCCGGCCGAAGGGAAAGGCGCCGTCCACAGCAAGGAAGCAGTTTGTAGAGACGTCGAAAGGCGTGCAGATTGTGGACAGGAAAAGACTGGAGATGTGGTGCTCGGACGACTGCGCGCGGCGGGCCCTCTTTGTCAAGGTGCAGCTGAATGAGGAGCCCGCGTGGCTGCGGCAAGGCGACTACGGGACTGAGATTGACCTCATGGTGAAGAACACCGAAGAACACCACGAAGCACTGCCGCTGCGGCTCAAGAAGACAGCGGCACCGGCGCCAAAAGATACAGAAGAGGAGGACGCCGCGGCAGCGTGGGCGGCGCGCGACGACGCGCTCGCAGACCTTGCTATCGAGCGCGGCGAGACGCCAGGCCGGCTGAGCAAAGTCAACAAGGACCTCATCACGGACAAGATCAAGGAGCGGGTGGTCAAATTCCCACCGACGCCGCCTTCGTTGCCGCCGCAGAGTTCAGGACAGTCGCATATGGCCATCGAAGGGCATGTACCAAAGTCCGCACGGGATGCAGAGCAGGCCAAGGACAGCGATGATGAGGACGACAAGCAGGACTGGGACAAGGCCTTGCCGGGGTGAACCCCTGATTCAGCGACATGAACAAAACTACACGCCACCGAGCCGAGAGCTCCAACGAAGCACGCGCGATGCTGAAAGAGTTGCAAGCCACAAGCACCATGGGTCCGTAGAGCGGACGCACTTGCCAGGACTGGTCAGGGAAGGAAGGAACCTGTTTGGAGTAGATAGGGAAGGCACGCACGAGCCGTGACACGCCGGCCAATCGCCCAACGTAGAACAGCCATGTATTAGAATTTACAATCGAACAAAATGCGAGCTCAAAACGCGTCCTGCTCACTATCTATACGAGCGAGTATCAGCTGGGGACGTGGAGCGTGCATGCACGCCAAGCCGGCGGGAACGCGCAGCTTGGCGCTCTTCACGTATTCTTCGCTCTGCAACAACGCCATCAGTCGACCACTTCAGCCGCCATTGTCGCCCCGCCCGCGGCTGTCGCATCGCCATGGCCCTCCGACGGCAGAGTCTGTCGCCGACAGCCAATCTGCTGCGCAATTCGCGCCTCTTCTCGCTGCCGAACCCGCTCCCACGTCCCCCGGTCACCGAAAGCTATGCCGCCGGCACCCAGAAGATCTCCGACACTGCGACGCTCCCCTTCCCAACGCACCAGGCGATTGCAACAACACCAAGGTCGCTGGCACGTGGAGACTGGGGTCTCAAGAGACCGCTCCCCTCGCGCTCGCGCATCGTGCAGAAGAGCAGCCCCGTAGTCAAGGTCACGCAGCTGGACACCATTGAACATATTACCGATTTCGACTCGGCCTCAGACCATGTGCGGACACGGCAGAAGTTTGAGGAGTTGTCGGTGCCCATGCTGAAGGGCATGGCTGCTATGCGAGAGCAAGCTTTGGGGGTCGCAGCGTCCGGTGCCTTCGACCGTCGGTCCGACATGACATCGTATGAGGACGACGAAGGCCTTGACGAGGCCGGTATGATCCTGGAAGCAATTAAAAAGAGCGTAACGGCGAATTCTGAGAAGCGCAAGAACACGAAGAAGGCCGAACGCGAACACGCCTTCGTGCCGTTCAACCTGCCGCAACCCGACATGGCCCGCCACAATGCTCGTCGCTGGAAGCATGAAGGCCCGTGGCTTCCGGGGATGAGCGCCGACGAGTTTACAAAATACATGACCGAGCAGCTCTCCCGTCGGAAGCACGAATTCAACAAGTACCTGCGCCACTATGTGAAGAATGAAATCTACACCTCGCGCCAGGTAGCCTCGAGGAACAAGACACCCGAGAATCCCCTAGACCTTGACGCCCACCTCGCACAGCAAGAAGATCCAGCCTACATCGCCGAACAAGAAAAAGTGTGGGCCAATATCTCTCCCAAGGAAATCCATGCAGGCATCAACAAGCTTCGGAGCGAAGCCGCCGTCAACCCCCTCCAGTCAAAGCTCGTTCAGCGCCTCATCGTGCCTTTCCTACGTATACCTACCATCAAGCTCAAAGACACAACATTCTCCACAGACGCCAAGAGCGATGACGCCGTCAGGTACCGCTTCGACGACGACGTTGCTCCTCTCTCCACCCATCCCTCCGCCGGTCTAGGTTACCTCCGCACCAACGCATACGTGCCCAACCACCCCATTCTCGGTCCCCAGAACGAGCGCCTGCCAGTCCAAGCCCGTGTCATCGAGTCCCGGACCGCAAGCCGTTCGACCACCGCGAAGCTCGGTGTCGCCGGTTTCGTCACAAACGACGAGTTTGTCTCCACGGGCGAGCGGAAGAATTTCCGCGCCAACGAAGACCCTGCGTACGACATCGACATCAAGACCGAGGGCGGCGCAAAGGTCAACGTTCTACCGCGCTTCGCGTCCGTCACCAACAACGGCCGCGTCCACATCAAACTGCAGCGCTCTGTCGGTGCGGAGGTGCAGGTTGCAAAGGGCGAGCTCGAGGACCGCCCGCCCGGGCGCTCGGCCGCGGTGGAGAATCCAGAGGACCTGCTTAGGGGCCTGGGATCGGGTCAGAGCGGGACCGAGCTCGACGAGCAAAGTCCCCAGGCGCAGCAGTTGATGCAGTTCGCGGCGGATCCTAACGCATTCCCGGCGGCGGACCGACCGGCTGCTGGGATCCGGGCCGCGAGCGTGATGCAGCAGGCGATGCAGAGGAGGTAGCAAGTATAGCGTGGTACAGGACTTTGTTGTATGATATCGGAAAAGGGTGACGGGACCTTGTACACATAAGGCATATAGACATTGTATACCACCGATTCTCTTCGTTGCGAGCCGCTGCTGTTTATTTGCATGGTAATAGGTAAGTTGACTTCATCGCAAATGGAAGGAGTACTCTCATCGTGCTCGGAAGAACTCAAGAGATTCCTTTGGCTTACGAGTAGTGTAGCAATGTAGGTACAGGTACATATAAGATCTTGCAGGGTTTCGTAGTTCCAATCAGAGATGGGTGGTTGTATCAAGGTGCGCTAGAGACAAAGGGGAACGCGTCAACCCACCTGAGGTACTTCCGTGTCCACGTCAGTCAAGACTACCATCCGCACTCCTTTGATGATGCGCGACCCTCCTACGAATGTTTTCCCACATGCTACTGGATCTATACCGACGCGACACATCAAGCTAGTACACCCGTACAAGACCACCACAGCAGATGCTTTGAGGACACTGCCTCCACGGCTTCGGTTTTCCTCTTTAGTGCCAGACATCCGGAAGGCATAAACATACTCCCCTTTAAATTCCCACGTTCTCTCATGATGTGCCCCGAGGTCCATGCCGTGAGCTCGTTTTCAAACACGCGCAGTACAGCTTCCGGCTTGACACTCCATTGGTCCGTTTCAGCAGTGTTTCCAACGGTACCAGATGGCTACAAAACGCACCGGCGCAGAATGTGACAGCCGAAACCGCTTAACTCACAACCTCACATGATTGAGAAAACGCTCTGGAACATCGTGACATGCTTGGTCCGGAAAGCCTCCGTATCCAGTGTGGTTACTTTCGGACCGGACCGTAGCTTGAAGTATCGCGTCAGAAACCTTTGCTTGACGAAGCTTGTTCGGTTCGTTTCTTATCACTAGAAGCAACCCTAGTCGTAGATATGCAAAAGGCATCTCCGCCCTTTCGATCTCTTCAACTCGTGTATATTACATTTTCCCACCCCACCTCATCTCCCTCCAAACCAGCAACATGCAGCCCACCATCCTCCTCTTCTTCCTCGGCACAGTTCTAGCCCTACCTTCGTTACAAACCAGAGCGACAAACTCCACCTCAAACCGCAACAGCACGTGCGACCCTCAACAAACCGCCCTCCCGACGGCATCTAGCGGAACATCGACCTCCAAATGAGAGAAATGCAATCGTACGTCTCCCCTCCTTCCCCATACCATCATCCCCCCACTTACCTCCCTCCTGTATCGAAACCCTCCAATACCTCGCCAGCAGCGCAAGCACCACTCTCAGCGCAGCAAACTCGACCTCAGGCAACGACCCCGTGTTCAAGATGCAGCAATCCAAGGTCGCAAAGCTGCAGCAGGAAGGCATCGATGTACGCACCGAGAACCAGAATATTGCGCGGGGGATGGAGAGTCCGAGTGAGCTGCAGAAGGGGTTGGCGAGCGTGGTGATTGAGCAGAATAGTGCGAAGGTGATGTTGAGGGGTTTGATGGCGGGGGGGAATGCTACTGATATGATAGGGGCGCTTGTGAAGGGGGTGGAGGATGTGATGAAGATGAACGGGGAGAATTTGGGGGTTGCCAAGGGGGTTGCCAAGGGGGCGGTGGGGTGTACGAATATAGTAGGGCGGGTGTATACAATAGAGCTATGGCAACGCGTCCCTGTATTGCGTGCTATTCTAATCCTATCGAGTCATGCTAGTCTATGTTACAGCCAAAAATTCCGTTAAGCAGTTGTTATGATAGTGCTGTGTATAGCTCACCACCCTCATCGCCGCCCATTCCTTCTCGCGATCCTTAGATCACCACATCCCCCTTCTCACCCCGGCGTCGTCGTAATTCAATATTCCTCCTCCACCGTCGTCTCCGCAACCTCGATCGCATCCAGCACTGTCCACAGTCAGCACCACCCTTTTCCCCTTCTCCTCCAACCAAACTTACAGTTCCTACTTCCTCCTCTCTCTTCATCCCACCCCCCAGTCTCCTCACACTTCTCATTACAATTCTTGATCACTTGCGCGAACTCTTCGGGCGTGAAGAAATCGTAGATGCGCTGCCAGGCGGCGGGGGCCTCGTTGACGGTGTCGCGGGAGATCGTTATACCTGTGTAGGAGTATAAGTTATTGAAAACCTCAGGTGTTACATGCGGATAGGCTGCTGAGTTTTGCGTTTGGCTTTGCGGTGGTTTGCGGATGCTTACCGGTGAGGTCGGACCAGCCAGTTGAGTCGGAGATGTGGTTGTCAATAGCGATGAAGTATACACGTATGGTAGTGTAATTGGCAGACATTTTAGGCGTTGATTAGGGTAGTGTTTGCGGTTATTGGGGTGTAGAGGTGTGAAGGTGTGGGGGTGTAGAGGTGTAGAGTGTGGTTTATATAGAGAAGAGTCGCGAGGGTTGGGGCAGGGCAGTGGTGAATACTTGCGTGAATGGGTCATGAATCGAATCGAATCACTGTTTGTGGGCGTGGGGCAGAAGGAATAGGCGATGCTGTGGATTTTTTGGGCTCGGAATGCGGATCGAGTACGATATATGATACTGTGAAGCTCTTCGGGTACTGCTGAGCTGTTTGGGATTTCAAGTCCAGCGCAAAGATTTAGCAGTGGGCGAGCTGTGTGCGAGCTGTGGGCGAGCTGTGGAGTAGCAGCTGTATGCCGACGCTTGGGTGGACCTCGTACAGGCTCTTAATAGTGTGGTATCCCAGGATGAGCATTGGAGCTCTCAGGCTTTCGAATTGGCTTCCACGATATGTGCTTCACAACCGGTTTACTTGCTCTATGAACATCGAAGTGACTGACTCTACGAGATCGAATTACGTGAAAGCTGAGAACACGGCATTGTCTAGTTACTCTGTTGCCACTGCCTGTGATACCAGAAGTGAACGTTCCAACCTCGTTTGTTGCCCACTACCGATTTGAGCGTTGTTTGTACTAGCGCAGTTTCCAGAATCTCACACTGGATCTTTCTTGGCGATACCCTCCCACCAAACTGTTTTTGTTGCTGGTGCTCGCTTTTCAAGCTCTCGATGATTCCTACTCGTCCTCGTCATACTCGTTTCCCTTCCTCGCCGCAAAGCATACAACCCCCGCACCACCATGACCTTGATCACGGACGAAGACGAGGCCGACTACGACTATGACTCTGTCCACGAAGCCGATTTCGAGCTCAGGTCTTTCGGTAGACACCCCAAGACACCTCAACTCCCGCCTCCGCCCGCAGTCACTGATCTCACCGATGCGGGCAGGATAATGCTTCGCAACGCAGTAGCTCTGGCGAGTTTTACCGAAGAATTGCAGATGAGAGTATACTCCTGCCAATCTGCCTTCGCAAACGATAGCTAGGCAGCCAAAGCGCTTACAACGGGGCTCGATGGCGCGGGCGAAGTCCTGCAGCACTGCATCGGCCGCATCGACAACGGCACGCATCCGCCCTTCGATAAATTGCGCTGGAACACCGATCGGTTCTTCAAGGAATCCGAGGTCGACAATGTCACTCGCATGGAAATCTCCACCACATTTTCCTCCTAGCACTCATGCGCGTCCAGCCCCTTGCCAACCTCAGAGGGCACTGCGCAGAAGTCTAGACCGAGATACGCGAGGACGAAGCAGTATTCCGGTCGCTGCTCTAGATACAGATAATCATCAATTCATCATCTATCTACCGCTTATAGGCACTCCTTTTCGTTTACTCTACGCGCCCAAGGCGAAGCTGGTCCGTCTCGCCGAATCCGCCTTTATTTTCAACGACTCCGACTAGTGCGAGAAGCCGGTGGGAGACTGTATGGAGACGTATGGGGAGACTTATTAACAGGAGGCGGAGAGGTTGAGAGAGATTTTTGGCGAGGTGATGGCGCTGCTGCATGCGCAGGATGCGGTGGTAGTGGAGGAGGAGGAGGAGGATTGAGAGGCATATACGCTAGCTTGTAAGATAGAATAGCGTGAAAGGAATTGAAAGTATGATATTGAGACGTATGTCCATGCTCGTTTAAAATGTAGTTGGGTTCAATTACACAATAGCGATAAGTCAACCCATATTACAGATCCTCAGTCCAGCCATAACATACCTACATCGTCTGCCGAAGCTCTACCCTCGACTCATACGGCGGTGAGGCATCAGCACCCGGTGACTGTCCGACTTCCCTTCTCGAGTCCCCAGTCACTGTCGCCCCGTACAAATCTTCTGACATTGTCCCTCCCACCGCCATACACAGCATCCTGCTTCGTTGCAAACCCGTACGATGCCAGCTCAACGTGGTTCCGATTGACTCTGACATCGGTTTTCGATTGGCTGCACTCTTCTTACAGGCTGTATCTCTCCATGTCTCCTTCTTCCGAATATCGTACGGTAGGCCACTGTGAAAAAGGCAACCAGCGTGAGCATAACAGCAACGCCGAAGAAGAAGCTCGCGTTGATGCTGCTGCCTCTTAACTCAAACTCTTTATATATTTGCAGAGGTGTGCTAGGAAATGGTGCGACCGAGTGTGAAGAAGTTGAAGTCATGAGAGATGATTACGTTGTATGCTGGTATAATATGTATCACCAAGCCAGCAAAAAACACCAAATGGAGTCACACAGGCGAAAGCCATATATAGCTTGCGTCAACTTTCGCATACTGTATCCTTTTTATGATTTGTTCCGGTACGATGTAATGTTCGAAATCATAGGTATTCCTGATCTCGGCCCCCCAACATGACTTCACAGTATTTTCGCCGCCTAACAAACGGGCCGAAGAAAACGGGTGGGCTTGCCTTAATGTAAGATTTATCTGAGTTCTAGCCTACTCGATAGGACGCACAAACTTGAAAATCCGTGCGCATGGCATAGCACGCTGTTTTGAGTAACGGTTGCGTCGGGACAGATCAGTATTCGAAAATGAAATTCGAATATTGAATCACAATTTTGCATAGCGAGATTCCCAAGTATGTTGTCTTCGACTACGTTCAGATAGTCCGTTTCTAAAAAGCCATCACTTCGCTGCCACAGGGGATAAGGCCGAGTTATGACCAAAAGAGCTCCAGGACTATTAGAACATGAATAGAAAGATCCCCTCTGTGTTTCCTGCACCTTGTGCCGCCTCCAGTGAGAATACCCGAGCTAGTATGTAATATACTGTATCCTATAGCGCTGAAGCAAGCAGAGGCCGCTTTATTATTTGTGAAAAGTGGGTCGCGAAGCTTCCACAATTAACTCGGATATGGCTGCATATTAACAAACGATTGTGGTGTAACAGAAGATCTCGGCTTCGAGGCCTGCTTCGTTGTTGTAAGGTACTATTGCAAGTCTTTATGTCACTGCTGGTCTAAGGCTAACATCGTTATGCTCATACAGCTCTCAACTGTATCGATTCCGTACTTGTCGACCAACTCTACAACCAAATTCCCTATCTGCGGTATTCCCAGCGCGAGCTCAAGATCGAGTTTCGATGGAATGACGGTAAGGTAGTCATGTCGGAAAGCAACATGACTCGTGTCCTGGACCTTTCCCTTTCCAGCCGAGTTTCGTTAAGCTCGGTGTGTACTCGAGGCATATACATTACAAATGCATGAGACATTCTTCGCGCACATAACTTGTCCAGTTTCGGATTTGTGACCATTATGAGAGTCATCGGGGTTTAGGAACGGCCTTGGCTTCGGTTCTCTAATTCGAGACCTTGCGCGCCTGGTCTTAGCCATAGAAGGAACCAGGGTCAACACAACGGATAGAGTACTTTCCACCTAGCAAACTTGAACTCGGCTTTCCCTCGTTGGTTTTCACTTGCGCTTAGAGATGGTCCAGAACTTCAAAGGGCACTGTGAGGAAGAATCGATAGAATAAACGCTTTCAGCAAATGCTGAGACGCACCAGCGCAACCTTCAAAAGTATTCACAGGTGGCCGTGCTAGTGGGACTCGTTGCACTAGCCATGTCTCATCCGCCTTCTTGCTTTGTGCGCTATTCGTAGGCGTGGAAGGGTAGCGGTACGTGGAATATCGTGACTAAATGTTGCACCACGATGGTGTGATCGCGCGCTGCACGCCAGCTAAGAAACCAATATCGGGAGTGAACAGAGACTATCGTGCAATTGTGAGTCAAAATGGAGGGACGTCCCCCAGCCATGTCTCACCTAGGCAGCCAAGCTCAACATCAAGCTCCAGGTTGCATCCAACGCTGTAGACAGCCTTCTCCGCGCATAACAGGAACAAACATACAGGCCTTTGCGAGTATTCCTCATGCGTAGAGTCTCGTTTTGTGCCTAAATCTCGTCCCACATTGTGGTGGTTTAGATGAGGTCAGGAACTTAGGAAGCAGGGACCATCGCGTGAACATGTGACTGGCTAAAGTCCGCCAAGGATGGTTAGCGGCGCTAACTACGCGAGCGTGAATGTTTTTACCTCGCACCTCGAACTTGGGCATGTCTCCACTTACCGACACTATACAGACGCCTCAACCACTACAACACCACAACGCCATCAAGTTTCATCAACACATCTTCTACACTCATTCATACTGACTGCGCGCGCATCGCTAAGCCCCCTGGACTAGTGAATAGGGCTGCGGGCCGCGTTGCTACTATGTCACCTGCTCCATTGGCCCAGGGCGCAGGCGCGGCTGCCTCACCCTCCCCACCGCAGCCCCAACAACCGCAACCGCCACGGCGAGGTAAGTCAAACTCGATTGAAAAGACGTCCACTGTGTTAATCTGGTGCAGCCTCCCCTCAGATGCCAAGCTTCGATGATATGTTCCACCAAAAGTTTATGGACATCATCCAGAAATGGAAGGATGACCCGCGCTCTCCTCAGCTGACCTCGAGGGACCGCAAGGACTTCATTGACAAAGCTTACCGCGAAACCGATGAGGTGGTCTTTGGTGGTCGCCAGCTGTCAGATCAAGAGATCAAGCTTCGCGCGCTCACTAAGGTCTTCTACAAGGTTCTTTCAGAGGAGCCGTGGTCGGAAGACTGGATTCGGCCTCAGGACGTGGAGCGCAAGCTATCTAGGTTCGAAATGCACAAAGACTCTATCAAGCTCGCGTCCGAACACGGCATCTACAGTCCTAAAGAAGCTATCATAGCGGCCCGTAAAGCACTACAGCTGCAGAAGAACGTTCCCCAAGACAAGGACGGCAATCCTGACAAGACCAACCTGCGTGGGCCGTTCGATGACATTGAGATCATCTACATTCCTGGCACTGTATCTTCAACCGCTACTAACAAGATCGATCGAGACAACATCTATCCTGTTTCGGTCGCTAGTGTCGCCAATGTTTTGCACAATCACATATGCCGCGACATGACTAGGCCTTTCGCCATGGCTCAGAAATTCGTCACTGTGACAGACACTGATGAGCTGATCAAAATGCGCCAATTCGCCTGCGACGTGTGCGATTTTGCGCCGCATCTTCTCGACAATGATAATATCAGTCTCCTGGTCGTACTTCTTATCTTGACTCGTTCGGAGATCTGCAGGCGCTTCGAGAACAATGGTATCCGTATCGAGGGCTCCACTGTCAGCCACCGTAGGGCCGAGTGCATGAAGCAGAAGCTGGGTTGGAAGAATCCCGAGGAACGCAAGCCGTTCGACAACGTTGCGATCGAGCTCCAGACCCGTGTCAAGAATGCCTGCTTCCCTGCGCCACGCCTGCAGACTTCGCGTGTCAACAAGCCTAAGGTTAGCCGCAAGTCCTCTACACCCGGGACGCCTGGCACCCCTCCGATCGGATACTTTGCGCCACCCCAACCCCGATATTCCTTGCCATCATCGCTGGCCAACTCCGGCATCAATGTCTCGGATCCAGCAATGGGATCCCTGTATGCCACAACCCACCAGCAGTGGATGAACGGCGCCGGCCCCAGTCCTGGTTCTTCGAAGGCTGCTCCCGTCCGCACTTCACCCAAGATAGGTCCGGGCAGCAGCGCAACCGAGCCGATGGACGTTGATTAGGTTAGTATGGCAGCTCGTGGCCGAACTTCTCGTTAAGGGTTCATTGCATCATACGGGCGTCGGATGCCTTTGTTCTTTGGTTTCTCAATACTCATGCGACTCATCATGAGGCGCATATAGCAGCAGGCGCACTGGGTTCTCTGTTTTCTTTCTCCATGCGTATGGCGCCGGTGGCGCTTTGTGGAGCCTCGGCTCCCTTTCTTCAACATGCATAACAACAGCCGGGTATATGGCGTAGCTTTACTTGTGTGTTCTCAGTTCAAATGCAATTCCTGTACGATGGGAACCTGATCGACACGCTTGATGTGACTCTTGTTCGGGACGAAATGTGAAACGCGCGTTGGCGATCACGCGTGCGAGTCGTGCACCGCTTCGTCCCGTTTTGGTTAGAATCCCCAGCCTTCCGAAATTCAAGTTTGCCGCGTCTCACGCTTGTACCGCAGACCAATCCTATCGATTACTGCTGCCTATTCTAATGGCACGACCGTGCCTGCTCACCACCGAAACCTTCACATCGTCCCACGTCCGTTCGATGCGCTGTCTTCGAATTCTATACTCTCGCTGCCAGCCGGATTCGCGAGTTGGGCCGAGCACGGTCCCCACCAGAAAGCGCCCTTCTACGTGCGAGTGAGCTCACCATTCTGGCTATGTCAATGCCTCAAGTTCCCTATCACGCGTGTCCTATGGTGGCGCTGATATGTAAAGTCCACATTCTAGGCCGAGAAAACATATTTCTGATAGATGTATCGACGCTAAGCCCTAAATCGGCTGCGCTCACCCTGTGATATCGAACTCTACTGGAGCAAGTGAAGACTATGCAAACCTACCCCCAGTGATTCTTTGAGTGAAACGACTTGCAAATCATTGCTCGTATACATTCCAAGTACCGTCGTTGATGGTGACACATGCTGTTTGATCTGTTGGGTTATAGCATTGCTCCACATACGTACTGTGAAACAAGATCCTAATCTACTCTAAACCATTGATGGCAGTGGCATCCTGTCATACGGATGGAATTGAACAGATGTCCCATGAAAAGATTGAGTTCGTTTCATAACCGAGATGTTGTGCAAAAGGCAGTGTGCACCAATTCAATCATGAGACATCATCATGTGGCAAAGTTTTCCGTCGTAGAGGGCTCCCCATACCTCAGCTTCCCAGTAATTACTTAACAACAGCACCTCAAGGATTTTCACAGGCATGGAACAACATACACCCTCTGCAGTATCAGAGTCAACTGACAGTGCGCTAACATCGATTCCACAACGCTTGAGACCGAGCACATTTACCAACAAAAATATATGCAGTTCTCTAGCTACATGTGCATATCGGCTGCAGCTCCAGCTCTACAAACTAGGTGCGGCGTGGACTAACGAAGACGAGTCTACGAGGATTGGTTGGTATCATTCTCTTGCAAATGAATAACGAAGCTGCACTCGATCTAGCGAGGCGGTGTCGCTGCGATGGCGAGGTCGTCATTCTGGTGCGGCAGAAGAAAGTCGTAAAAGGCCCTCCCGAAGTTTTTTGGACGAAAAGTACTCAATTGGAGAGTGGATACCGAAAGATGAGAATGAACTGCCAGTGGACATGATGCATGAGCCACAAGGCTGCATGAGTGGGGACCCGGGGGTTCAAGAGGATATGTTAAGGTATCGGGGCAAGTCAAAATCGTGAAAGACTGACCGCGTCGACAAATTTGATGGTTCCAGATAAGAGTCCCATTTTGAATAAACTTGCAATATGATCTCAGAAGTCGTCGTCTTAGGTGTGGTTCGAGGTCTCTCATCCGTGAAATACCAGAAGGTTTTGTCGGACACTTTCCAATAGTTCCGTGTCGCAAGACACAGAGTCTTCTATTCCAAAACTTGCATGCCCTTTGTGTAGGATGATGATGATGCAAGTAGAATACGAGTCCAGACTTTTGGGGGGTGTTTAGCTATCCACAAATATCGCGAGCTAAACCCAATAGAGGCACGTGCAGCGCGGCCAGAAAACGTGGCAGAACACTCCTTCCGGGGCCTACCCTTGGTAGCATCTCCTACTCATCACATTCCCAGAGCTGATAGTGCTGTGCAGTACAGTTCCAGAACATAGATGCATGCCGAAACATGCATATGTGTGTCGTCGGTCGTTCGTTTCCCTTCCAACTCACCGGTCGCGCTACCCCTCGCATCGCAACTCGTCACCGCCATTTCAGGTGACCCTTAGGCTGTCGGATCCACAAATTGCACGCAAACTCCTGCGACAGACATCTTCTACGCAACTCAACGTTCGCAGTACGACTTCTGACGTGCGGCCCAATTCGTCTCATGCAGAACCTACTCTAACGTCCAACTGAGGCGGCTCCCCAGGTTACCCAGCCCAACAGACTCCTGAGCCTCATCCATCAGCTGATCCGACTCGCCGACGCCGCGAGCATGCCAGCTTCATCCTCCCTCTTAGCACCGCGATACATATTCTTAGATGGACGCATTTTCAGACGACGCCCCCATAGTTAGACATGTTTTCTTTGTTCGTGCCAAAGTCTCGTCGCTCGCAAAGGTCGCCTTCGCGATCTCCTTCGCTACCGCGCCAGCCTGATCCACCCCGCGACAAGCCCAAAATTGCGACTGCTGAGCTATTCCAAAGCCTCGATTTCTGGGTTATCAAAGACCAGAATAGGGTAAGGGACCCCTCTGGCTGAAGTCAGAAGATCTCCATGCGTCACTGTGTGTGGACCCGTGAACTACGCCAAGTCACGTGGCCAAAATTAGCACAACATATCTCCAGTCTCATACTGACTGTGACATAGGTCTCGAAGCGCATTGTTCCCTATATGACGTCGAAGATCCCTCATGATCAACAGTTACAATCATTCATGAAGGCCAAGCCATGGATCGAAGAACTCATCTCTTCCGAGGATGATGACGAAGATGAGGATGAGGAAGTCGATGATGCCGAGTGAGTGATGCCCACAACAAAAGTTTGACGTCACAGTATTTCATATTGAAGGCGATGGGAGATGCTCTATTCAAGCCTTCATATATTCTACATTCGCTGAGTGCCGAATGGAAACTGACTCTATCGCCGCTCAATAGGCAACTATCTGACACCGAGGCCACATTCTGGAAAGACCCAGAGGCCACGCTAAAGGATTTACGAGATGTGACGCGTTCGTGGTTCCACATGCTACTCCGCTACACGTTCCGTGCCAAGCTCCGAGATGGTTGGAAGACAGCGTCTCCCCCATTCGACCTGGAAGAATTCGATGACGAAGAATTCACATCGCAGCTGGATGAGAAACAAGTACGGAGCCTGACCCGGCGACCGAACCTGTTCAGCGAGTACAAAGAGACCTATAAAGAGACAAAAGGGCGCATTGGCTGGACGCGATTTTGCGCACGCATCAAATCGTTCGCCCAGCTTGTAGGCCTGCAAACTGAATCCATCAAAGTCGAGCAAATCCTCCAGGAGCTCGAGAAAAGCTTGCCAGACCTGAAGAACGCAAGGCAACTACAAGCGCAAAGCCTTCTCATTGAACGCCTGAAAGCGGATGCTCAATCGGAACGAGCACTGCGTGAAAAAATTGCAGCCGACGCCGCATCAGTCACCACCCTCCGCGACCGTTTCGAGAGCAAGAAGGCTGAATCGGAACGCCAACTTCGCGAACAACTTGAAGCCAAGAAAGCCGAATCAGAGCGCCTGCTACGCAAACAGCTTGAGGCCAAGGGCGCGGAAGCAGAACGAAAACTGCGGAAGCAACTCGAAGCCAAGACTGCCGAAGCCGAGAAGAAGCTTCGTGAACAGCTTGAAGCGAAAAATGCAGAGTCAGAGCGAGCACTTCGTGAACGTCTTGCAGCGAACGCCGAATCGGAGCGCAAGCTGCGCGAGAACCTCCAGGCCAAATCCGATGCAGAACGAAAGCACCGCGTCCACGATTCTCTAGTCTCATGTCGCGAGCTGATGGAGAAACTGGTCGGCGGCGAGCTGTCTGCTGCAAAACAAGGAGCATTCAAAGGCCAGCAGTACAAACAGCGATGGAAGGATATGTTCCATACGCAATGGAATAACTGCAAGGCAAAGAGAACACCTGGCCATCCGCTTGTAGGGTTAGTCACCCAGCAGAAGTATTACATCGTGGGGAAAGACCTGTATGGTACGATAAGTGAGCGGCTGCACAACCATAAAGAGTATCGCGACAAGGAGGTGGACGCAGACGTACTGCGGATGGTGCATGCCATTTTGCCTGCTGCTTACTCGAGCCCTACCAGTACAGAGAAAGAGAGAGATTGGAATATCACAACAGAGAAGAAGCGGTGGGGCTTGCCTTGAAACCGCAGTATAGCCTCACGCTTCCCAGGTTTCCCTTCGATAAGCGATGCAGAAACTGGGGGGCTCGGATTCCAAGCCACACAGGCAGAATCTCCATCCTGCCTCTCCGACCAATCCCTCCGAGGATAGAGGCAAATTCGCATTGAAATATTGCTATAGTATGAAGGGCGTGGATAACAAGCCTCGAGGGACAGCCTGTGACGCATTGGACGGAAAGCTCTACCCTGCGGATGACCTTACGATGCCCTTTGCGACGCCGAGCTACAGAGGTGGACCTGGAAACGCTCAGTTCTCTTTATGACATCTGCGCCTCGCACATTGTTGGTGCCATTTGTCGAATGTGCTGGGATGGTACAAAGCTCTTTCTGTCACGCTTGTCATGAGTCATGACCTGCATACGGCCTTAGCATAAGTGGCGCAATACGGAGTTTGGGGTATTGAGAAGTAATGGACTTGCATACGGATGTTTTGCGTGCTCTGCTTTTCTGTCTACTAGCCTTCCGCAAACGAGAGATTGGAATCACCTTGAAGCGCATCACAGACCCCTCCGTTTGTGTTGCTAAGATTCCCTATCCATAAATTCCATGAGACTTGATTGTCTTCATCGTTGTGACTGAATCGTGCGTGGTGTCTTGGATTCAGTTGAGCAAATTGCTTCCTTGATCGGCAACATCTCAATAGCAGGAAATGCACGGAAACTGACCAACCGCCACTCCTATCTGCAGGCTAAATCTTCAACATCATTCACCTTTCGACTTACCTCGTGCCGTATGCTGTACTAGTTTACCTTTGTCCGATCGACACGAAACTAAATGTTTCAGTTTGGCATTCACGCCGCTACCCCCTTTTACGTCCCTAATCAATCAAACCTGTCGCATTGTGTCCACACCGATCGCTGCTACATTTCGCATTCTAGCTTCAAGAGCAGATCAAGACAAGGCGATGGCGAACATGCATTTCTGGAGTACAGATAGTGTTGTTATTGTGCTCCATTGGCCATTCTTCAGCACAGCTCTACATATAAGCAGACATCATCTCAATCTCCTATACAACAACAGGAACAACACGCAAGATCACCAAGCCATAAACACTCGGATCTAGCCACCCAACATCGAGCTCTCCTCTACATTCTCCCGAGAAAAGAAACCCCCCTCTACCACTCGACAGCGAAACCATACTCGTCATGTGTCTGTGGTACTCTTACAAATCCAAAAAATGTCCGCATTCCATGCGTTTAGTCGGCGAGCGGTCTAAAAGCACCTGCAAGAAGAAAATCAGACCCTGCAAAGACGGAGGTACGGGCTCGACGACGGACGGGGGAGAAATAGGGGAAGCGCCCTCATCAGACAGGTGCGATTCTTGTCAGGTAATCTATGAAGCGGCGGCGAATGCTATGAAGCCATAGAAAGGAATCGCGCCTGGGGTGCAAGGTGTGGCTACAGTATGATGGGCGATGGATCTGCTGATGTGTGTTTTCGGAGCTGTGCGGCGATGACAGCGTAGAGAGCGTTGTCTATGCTGCCATCTCTGTTCTGTGTTACATGTTTTCTGGGTTGCATGGGCTCTTGGGTGTGGTTTCCCAACGCATAGTCATAACTCCCCTCCAATTCAGATCGAATTGCGAGCGCCTGTGTGGCCGCGTTATCACATCATACTGTGAGAGACATGTATACCTAGCCCAGCCTTTGCGCGGGCAAAACCCCGCTAGAGGAGGAAACCTATAACCTTTAAACTATTTAGAATATTTATATTTTAGCACCCCACTGAGTTCCTTTACGGTGTTTTGCCGCGGCTTGCTCAAGCGCGCGAAGTACCAAATTTGAGTCATAACTCCCTTGTTTATTTTTGTTAGGAGTTTTGATCTTTATTTTTTGTTATGAGTTCTTGAGTTATATAAATTCTTATGTGTAGTTTCATGCCTACATTGTTTTGTTTTCAACAGCAATACTAGACTTTTCGAGCTTACCTTTTCTGAATCCTTCTCACCAGGAATTGACTTCGACCAGTGAGTGCACATCAAGTACCAAACGTGACGGACACTCCGCGCGCTTGTCCAAGCCGTGGCAAAACGCAGCACAGCAACTCAGCCGTGTACAAAACCACAAGTATTTCAAAAAGCCAAGAGTGCTAACATTCCCTCTCGTTCAGGGATGTCAAGTACGTCACGTCTGTCAAGCGCAGACCTCAGCACACACACACACACACACACTGCTGCGCCAACAGAAAAGACTCTCTGACGGACCCGGAGCGAATCACGGGAGTCCATCATGCGTCTAGCACCCCAACTTCACCTTGCCACAATACAGTGAAAACCCGACTTCGACACGTCTACTATGAAACAAAAAGAGGGTTAAACACACGGCACAGCTCGTCGTCAAGTTGCTAGAAGGGGTTTGGGGGATTGAAGAAATGGTGCCGCGTTCAGGTTGGTATGACAGAGTCTTGCATTGCAGCTGGCGAGGGTGTTAACGTATCTCTTCACCATCCATTACAGACCACCCTATCATTCTCATCTAGCATATAGAGCGCATCCAAGAGACCAATCCGTGCCCCCGACCTCTCACCGACGCACAGCACAACAACGCGACATGCATATCTACCACCCACACCCAAGTCACAGGGGAGCGATATGTCCTACCAAAACCGCGAAACCCCCCTCCAGCAAGCAACGAGGTCAACCCGCTCTGAAAAACTTCACTTTAGCTTCTTCACTGTTACTATAAAAACTAGATAAGCTCCACAAGAGCATTACTACCAACAGAAAATTTATACATCTCCTGCACCTTCTATCATCGTCCCTACTCCGTACTACCACTCCTTCTGGCTCCCCACATCAACCACCCCATACGGCAAGTGTCCACACGCAACGCATCCCCGTCGTCCCGCAGAACCGCGCGTATCGAGGACATCCTTGTATTTCTTCAAGACCAGACCTCGTCCACCCTTAATCTTCTATATCGCAACACCAGCTTAAACCAAATCGCCGCTGCAGTCACCAGCGCTATCGTCAAAGACGCAAGCGAAAAAAAACCCGACGACTGAGAACATGTAGCTTACGATTACAAGTAGCGTGGCAGTAACGTAGAATTCGCGTCGAAGTTGCAGATATCCAAACCCCAATTCTCGCGAGGAGTGTATCGTCTGCCTTCCCGTAGCTACCCCTCACCCACCCTAGATGCTACCGGACTCACAGCATACACTGTGCCTACCCACCTCCCAGACAACTCATCACCATGAAACGTCAGAACGCACCACGCAAGAGGCAAAGAGCCCGTTTAGCTGAAAGTTCACGCAGACTGAGCATGACCACACCGTGGAATCTTTGCCGGATTTCTCAGGCGCGAGGTCTCGTGGCGAGTATTGAAGTCGACGAATATCCATCACGGGAACCAGCGAGAGCTGAACGAGAAGATGCGTGTTGATTGGACGGCGCTGTAGAAGATAGGATATATATTGACAACAACTGAGTAACAAGCGTCCAGGCCCTGGATATCATTCCCAACCTTGACCAACGCCGGCGGCCGGGCATGCCCGCCTTGAAAGTGAACGAAAAACCGCACTCTGAACGACAAGGTAATGTATCGTGCTCGCTCCCAAACATAGCTACAAGAAAAGAACATTTTTGTTGGACAGGTATCGTCGTGCGACAGGAGCACGCCCCGCGCATAAGGTCCGACAGGCATGTCTCGGATAGTTTGTGCCGAGACGCGTGTCGACAGCGCCCCACAACTACGGCGCGAGTCAAGCCACCATAGCTTGATACTCGGGCGGTTTGCTGGTCTCAGGCGGCGCGCCTAACCTCGCACTTGCATGCGCAAGACCACTTTTGGCGGCTTCCTGAAGTTGCGCCTCCACACCTCGACTCGATTCTCTCTCATGAGGCGGTGGCGAGTTGAGCGATGAAGGGATGCGGTGCTCGGGTGGGGGATGCGGCGCAGGCGAAGGGCCGACATGTGAGGGAGTCAAGCCACCCCGCTGGGGACTCAGCATGCCCGCGGGGCTTCCTGTGCTCGCCCTCTCAATATGCATACCATTCACACTGCCTAAGCTGATTTCGCCCTCGTCGCTCTCGCTGTGCATGCCACTCATCATGCCCGCCGACGGAGGGTGGGAGTATGTGCCGCTCCGCAGCTCGTTATCGCGCACTTCGCGCCATGAGCATTTTGCATGCTTCTTGGTGCAGCCCATGCACGCAGTCAGGTTCTTGAGGCAGTCCATATGTAACCTGCGACAGCGGTCGCAGGGTGGGAGGATGCGTTCGCCTTTCGCAAGGCTCTCCATGCGGTGGACCATCTCTGCTTTGAACGGTCCACCGTCGTCCTTATCCTGAGGCTGCTGGGCGCGTTGGCTAGCCGCGGGAAGCAGACTTGAAGGCGTGTTGGGTATAGGCACGGGTGAATTCATGACTTGATGGAGTTCCGAGTCGGACATGTGTGATGGTCGCTGTTGGGCAAGAGCTGAAGGTGGTAGGTCGGCAGGTTTGGCAGGCTTGGGCGCCTGGTGTGGCGGTGGGGCAGAATGGGAGAGGGTATGGGAGCCCATCGATGGCCGTCGAGCATCAACTGGACCGTTTGAGGGTTGGGACGGTGTCCGCCGCTCGGTCGTGGTGTGAAATTTCGACATGAGTTCATGCCGCGTAGATGTCGACGCGCCATTCTCTGGGTGAGGGCGGGAATTGACGGCCACAAATCCGCCAGGAGAAGATTGGGTTGACGGATTGGCAAGTGTCTGGTTCGTGGGCACTTGCGATATTCCATTCATTAGCGCAACATTAGATGGACTTGAGGGGCGGATAGGCGGCGCGGGACTAGCGGTGGCTCTGCGGTCCAAGATGGCTTGTTTCCGCCCCTTGAGCCTGTGATTCAGCTGTCGCGTTCGGGCTGCCACTGTTTCAGGTCAGCGATCGATCCGTAAAAGTGGACGGCTAAGTCGGCATGTGGGAAATGGACCGCGGAAAGGGTCCGCGCCACACGAGTTGTGCATTCTGTGCAAGACGACGCTTGCGCAAAGAATGAGCAAAAGCTTACCTTGATCGGCGAGTTGGCAGATTTGTCCCAAGTTGCGCTCCAAGATGTCGAGTGTGCCCAGTTCCTTCTCTTCGTCTTCGATGATGGGTTGCGGAGGGATCATCTTCTGCGGAATGCCCGAGGAGATGAGGACAAAGTCCTCTTCGGATATCTGCACGCGACATTGCTTTGTGTAGAACTGGCAGACTCGTATGCCCTCGCTCATCTGACCCAGCTGGAACTGCTCGGGCTTGTTGCGCGCAAACTCGACCACGTCCAGCCACGTCACCGTGGTTCCATCCTTCCCATGGCTCTTCAAAACGCGCGGTGGGCCATCGAACAGGCGCTCGAATCGTTTGACCAAGATGGGACCGAGCGGGCGGGCGCCGAGGTTGCAGGCCATGCTCTCATGGCGGTCTAGCACGCCCTGGTAGTCGCTGAGCAGCGACAGGATGTTGGGCAGGGTGTCGTCGTTGGTCAGGAGCGGCAGGTCGTTCTCGCAGTGGCGGGCGAGGTAGTTGATCTGGAGGTGGTTGCTCGACGTCTTGGCGGCCTTTTGCGCGGCAGCGGGATGCATGTGGTCGTGTGAAGGGCTCCGCTTGCGCTTGAGGTCGCCCGAGAGCGACGGGCCGTGGTGGTGCTGGTGCACGGCAGGCGCGGCGGGCGGTTCGGCGGCAGACATGTTCGCAATGGTGGTTGCGGCGGTGCGCTGCGCGGTGGGAGGAGGCGGGCGAGAGCTGAGGCTGGAGCTGGAGGGGAGGAGAGGGGAGGGGAGGGTAGGGTGGAAAGGCGGCTAGGCGGAGACGGCGGAGGTCCACGGTGCGCCAGCGGGTGGCAGGCACAGAGCGCACAGCAGCGGCGGCGTCGGGGCTACTGGGGCGCCATGCACAGCAGCGCGCTGCGACAGAAGGGACGGGCGTGACGGAGCTGGGAGTGAGGAGAGGGAGCGCAGCGAGGCCCGGGACTCTGAGACTCTACGACTCTGGGACGGGAAGCCGCTGCACACGCAACTGCCTGCTGCTGCGCCGGTGGTGGCAGGTGCGGGCGTCGGAAACAGCCACAAAGCAGGGCGCGGTCGGCATGGGCGTGCTCTCAGGCGGCGAGGGACGGGAACAGACAGCCTAGTTGGTAGGGCGGAGAACGGCAGCGGCCCCGCCCAATCACTCGCGACCGGGCCTGCATCTTCGGCGGCGTTCTGGCCAGGTGGGATCGGCACTGCGCGGGCGACGTGCGCGGGCGACGTGTGCGGGCCAGGGGGCGTGAGAATAAGGCGGGCGGCGGCTACAGCGGTCGGCATGTGCCCTCGAGCGTCGGCAGCTTCGGGGCATCTGTTCTGAACGTGATGCGCGGGAGACTGTTCAGTGTGGGTGGGCCTGAGCGCTATCTGGGTACCATGATCCCCTGGCCAATCAGACGGCAGCAGGTCATGCATGGGCGGGATACGGCCCACCAGCCGGCGCGTCCACCGGCGCCATTTCCACATTTCCTCCCCTGCTGACGTAACGGCGGAGCCCCAGCGTCACGTGCTCGTGCGTCGGATCCGGAGCGCCGAATCTCCGGCCGAGCTCAGGCCAGCTCGAATTCCTCCACCATTCGGAGCAACGTCACCGCCCGCGCAGAGATCCAGTCCCGCCAACTTCTCCCTTCTCGAGACCGACCTGAACATGTCTGAGCGCGGCGCATTTCGAGGCCGAGGCGGTGGTGGCCGAGGCGGCGACCGTGGCGGGCGTGGTGGCGGCGGGCGCGGCGGGGGAGCTGGCGGCCAAACGGAGCGCCCCAAGAAGGAAAACATCCTCGACCTGGGCAAATACATGGACAAGGAGCTGACGGTCAAGTTCAGCGGCGGCAGAGAAGGTATGCGGAGCGCCAGGCCATTGGCGGACAGGAAGAGCTGGCTGCGAGGCACGTACTGACAGCGTCTAGTCATCGGCACGTTGAAGGGTTACGACCAGCTCATGAACCTTGTCCTGGATGAGGTCAAGGAAGCTGTCATCGGTATGCGCCTTTTTGTCTTGCAGAACCCCCGCTAAACGCGAGCAGACGAGGAAGGAAACACCCGGTACCGCAAGCTCGGCCTGATCGTTGCCCGCGGCACCCTGCTCGTGGTCATCTCGCCTGTCGACGGGAGTGAAGAAATCGCGAATCCGTTCATCCAGGAGGAGGAATGAGTTACCCATCTTGGCAGAAACATGGGAACACGATATTGGAGCGGCATGGAGTTGCCATGGGAAGCAAAAGCAGGACGACATGATACCCATGCGCTGCGTAGCAGAGACGAATAGTCGAGGCGCCTGGAGTGCGTCAGCAATGAGCAGGCAGTGTGCCCATAGGGAGCCCACCCAAAAGCGCTTGGCCTGTGTTTGGCATCGCCGAAGCCCGAGGCACGAATCCACAAAAGAGTGAATGGATCCAATGATACCATCTGCAACGGAACCAGAGACCTGCGATCAGTTCCAAAGTGCAATGAACCCGACGCAGCTCTATTGCGTTCTCAAGACTTACATGAAAAATGCATCCACACACATACTCAACCATGTTTCATCTTAGTCAATCAGTCCAACCACTACCCATAATCCCCCATCCCCCTATCAACCGCGCACCCTGCGCTCACCCACACTACCCACACCCCCATCTCATCCACCCAGGAACCCCCTACATCCTAGCATACTGCGTCTTACTGCATTCCCCGCCCACCTTCCACAGCCCAACATCCGATATCCCTCCCCCATCACCCTGAGAGATAAAAGGTATGAACCAAACCTCAACCCCGTCCAAAGCATCCCATCAACCATATCCATCCCAGTCACCAGCCCTCCACCCTTTAGCAGGGGCCACGTCACCTTTCGACGTGTAAGGGCTGTCATCCTCACCCGTGAGAAAGACGTATCTGCCGGACGTGACTGGTAAGCCGCGTTTATTTAGACCAGCGTTGGTGGGTAGGTGAGGGGGTAGGATAGGGGGGGTAGGACGTAGGACTCGAGACGCCTATAACCGTCGTCCGGGGCCAAAAGATTGCACAGCCTGTTATGGGGGTTTAGTCAGCAATGGAATCGACATTATTCGCAGGGTAGAAAGCAGAAGACCAAACACCAGCCAGCACCACTTCAAAAGGCGAAAGATGTTAGGATGTAGGCGGAACTCTCGACACGACACCAACAGGTCCTTCGTATCAAGTTCCGCGCACGCCTGTTATGGGGTCTGGTCAGCGTCGGCTTTAACATGGCTATCGTAGGAAGCAAAACACCAAAACACCAGCCAGCACCACTTTAAAAAAAAAGGCCAAAAATGGCAGGTTCCCCTACGTGGTATGTATACTACATCGACTATTAAACCCCGTGATTAGCGATGGATAGCAAGCGAGCGAATACAAAAGCCAGCCCTGTCAACCCGAAACGCCGAAAGAAGGATAGGGCGTGGTGGATGTGGTGGTGGATGCTTCTACACCACAGCACATTACAGTACCCTCTCATTCCGTCTCTCCCTCTGTCGAGGAAGGATCTCCATGATGCATTACGCCGATCCAGGCAATCGCAAGGGGAGAATAAAAACGTCCGCAAAAAACAAAGCTAGACTTATCCCCAGCGAGGTAGGTAGCCAGTACAGCTCAAGCCAGTACGGCGACTCGCAACACAGCCCGCAGTTCGCGTCGACGGCTCCATGACTCATGCATAGAGACCATCGAATCCGCCACCGTCAGGCACAGGCAACGCTCGTCCATCCCCCGCGGAGCGTCGAAGAAGAAGTGCTGGATTCAGCGTAGGAGCACGTGGCCGTGCGGGCGAGGGTGGCTTTTGGGGGGGGGGTATGTAGTAGTACAGTTTGACCATCGCTATAGCATTGCACAGGGCTTGTCGGGAGGGAGATAGTCGATGTCATGGTAGCCAATCATCCGAGGTCAGTGGGCCTGCACAACCCAATTTCTTGGTCCGGGGGAGCAGAGACGGAGCGTGCCGTCACGGGGCGCAGGGTGTTGTGATTGGTGGCCCGATAGTGAGTCACTGTGAAGGAGGTTAGCACGTGCGAGGGTGGTGTGGCGGTGCACAGCCTTGGAGAGGGATAAAGGAGGAGGAAAGTCGCTGTTGATGGGGAGGCTGGAGAGAGGGAGTTTGTGCGGTTCGTGGAGTCCAGCGACCAGCGAGTGATGCGCTGTGTGTGGGCTGTTGTGGATGCAACGACCCACGGCAGACACCCATACCAGGCACGCTGGGAAACCGACAACTCCACGCAGAAACATCACCAGGTTCGTACACGCGGAAACGACACGGATTGGGCTCTCTTTTTCCTCCCCTCGAACGCAACTGAAAGGTAGATTGGGGGATGTACTCACAATCACCGTCCGCCGCGTAGGCATCCATCGCCTCGTTTTCTCCAGCCCTTCCCGGGCTCATTCCTCCCCCTCTCGCGATACTAGTCGCAATCAAAGACATCTCGGTAGTGGTGTGTTGGTTATGGGGGTTGTGTGTCGGCAGCTAAGAACATAACACCCCCAGAGCTCTTTTGGGTCCTGTGAGTCTTGCAAAGGCGCAGAGATGCTTGGAGTAGGTAGGTAGTTGTCTGAGCAAGAGAGAGAGCGCACGGCACGGAACGAGTGGCTTATTTCAAGAGCTCCAGTCCACACCGTTTGCCAAGCGCGCTCAGCCCAGCTGACCATGCACCTCTAACCCCACAAGGTGAAAGGCGCAGGCAATTGGCGAATACACGCTCGCGCTACGCGGAGGGTGCCAAGGGGCGCATGTCGCTCGCTTGTGTGATTGGCGTCGGGGTGCGGTGGCGTCGTGGAGGGAGTTTCGAGGTGGTGGGCTGTGCGCACAAAACACCCTTTTTTTGGACCATACGGTGCGCTTTCAGCTGGCTCGTCGCCCACGAGCCACGGATTACGCAACAGTGGGCTCACAGCCTTGGAATGCGGGTTCGCTCGTTTGTGCGATATCCTCCGGTCAGTCTAGTGCGGCTCAAGATCGGCAGGGATTGCAAATGGAGCCTTCACCGGTACCAGGTGCTCTGGCGTCGCGGAAATAGTGTCTCCCAAGGCTTAACTCAATGCTAGGACAACTCTGCAGCCTCTCTCTATTTATAAGAAATTAGTATAGTAGCTAGAATGAAAAGAAAAAAATTGTTTTACTTTCTTTTAAAAAAGTTTCCTTTAAAGCTACACTAAACTAAGCGCCACTTTCATCGCGACACCAGAGCAGGTGGTGTACAAACTCATGTGTGCTAAGGTAATCACAAACAATCCACCTCAAACCCTTTACAGAATCATCTACAATTTGGACGATCTACAATTATGCCTACTAAGAGAGAAAACAAGGACAAAAAGATACAATCGTGTGTGTGGAGTGCAAAAATGATCACAAAAGGTAAACCTAACCGTACCTAAAAAAGTACCAATTATCAAAACTGTACAACTTGTCTTGTGTCCATGATAGTAATATCCAAGAATAAATAAATACAAGTAAAATATACACAACATGACATACTCGACGCGCACGAATAAACCCACCACCTGGTGCGTGCCGGCAACGACGACTGTGCGAAGATGTCTCCGAAACTGAAGCTGGAGTCGACATAGATTCTAACCTTCACACGACATCCAAGGGTGCCAAGGTGGGAAAACAGCTATTCGAGAATATGTGCTATGTTCACGCACAGCACAGGCGCCATCCATTCAAGACAAGATAGCGAAACAGGCGGAAGTTTCGTTAGCGTTCGCTGCCTCGCAGCTTCCAAGGACAGCGCCCTAGAAGTAGTCCCAATTTTTCAGAAACCCTCGGCGGTAGCCATCGCCGTGCTGGCCAATCGACACCGGGAATGACATGCAGTGGTTCTACCAAACGCCAACCGTTGTGCAAAGCTACAAGACGTCAACCCAGTCTTATCCGTTGCCATGTCGAGAGCACCTTGTTCTCAGGATCAATCACATAGGAAGCCACCGCCACACGCTCCCAATAACCCCCCATCTGCTGTATTATTAACAGATGCTGCGTCACAGCTGCCGCACCAGACATCCCACTGCGCCCCTGGTTCCCCCGTGCCGTCCGATGAAAGTGAATCGCAAGAAACTCATCTCCAGCCCGCAGTTCCCCCGCCGTAGTCATGGATGCCGAAACCACACACGTCCCTTCTCCAAGCGGCAGACAGAACATCTGTATTTGACCTTCACCGGGGCAGTACGAAGCCCGAGTGACGTGCGCTTCCACGTCCAGAAAAATACTAGGCTCCTTGTGCGTGAGAAGCCACTCATACCGCCCCTGCATGTCCCCCCAGCTCATCGCCCCACCATCCGTGAGCAGAAACGATATCCCCAGCGCGCCCTCATTCACGCTTGGATCTCGCGGCCGCTCGATCCTCCGCGCCGTCCGCACGACATCAACGTCTGTATACTCGCCGGGCCACGTAACACTCCCGTACCACCCCGTCCACGACCAGCTCGGAAACCCCTCGCGCCGCAGCGACGGCGCGTGCAAGTCCCAGCGCAGACTCTCCGCAAAACACGGCAGCGCGCGTTTGGAATTCGTCGTCATCAAGCTAGTCCCGCCGGGTGCGGGTGTCGTCTTCGCGAACGGGATGCCGTGGACGTGGCACATGGGATTTATCATTTTTTCAAACGCGCGGAAGATGCCGAGGACGCCGTTGAGGATGTCGGAGGGGTGGGAGAGGCGGCGTGCCGAGTACTCGGTGATGCGGGGGTAGATGTCCCAGGGGTCGACGCCGCAGCCGTTGAGGGGGAAGAGGCCCATGCGGCCGGCTGCGCGGTATCGTTTGTGGAGGTAGGGCTTGGAGGGCGCGTGCATTTTCTTGAAGGAGGAGACGGGTATGGAGAGCATTTCGGCGCTGTAGCCGCCCTGGCATTCGAAATGGAGTTGGTCGTCGGTGAAGACTAGTCGGCGGGTGGATAGGAGGCCTTCTTGGTAGGTCCAGGCTCGCGATATCCATCTGCAATGGCTAGGGTGTAGTTCGGGTTTGGGTATTGCGCACACGCGCTCGTCACCGATGAGGACTGAGGAGGTTGGTTTGCGGTAGCTTTGGTCGACGCCTGGGAGGCCGTAGTGAGCATTCGTGCCGGCAGCTGCGATGATGGTGACGGCGGCTTGTTGGTAGATAATGTCCATCTGTTGTAGTTGGTCGTTGAGGTCGTTGGTGTCGTTCTGGTGGATGCAATATTTGTCCACCCATAACCACCGATGACCAAGATTCCGAGTCGCGACGATGGCGTCTCGTATCGTCTTTGGGTACGCATGGGCCCCTTGTGTAGATGGTTCTTCCTCGCCCCATACGTAGCTTAACGCAACATACGGCTCGTCGCTTCTTGCTTGCACCACGGCGCCAGTAGAGCAATCGATCAGTCGGAAATTCTGAATCACATACCCTTTGCCACCACTACAGTTATCGCCGTGAAGCTCCGTGCAAACCCGCAGCCACTCCTTCGCCCGCTCAAAGTCGATCGACGGCTGGACGTACTTCAGCCAGCGTGGCGGCTCGCCGATGTGTGCGGCGAGGTAAGGGACACTCTCAGGCGGCGGCCCGCTTTCCGCAGTCGACAGCACGATAAGTCGGTGGTCCAGGATCTGGAACAGCTTATCGGGTGCGGATCTGGTCTTTATGGAAAACAAGAAGTACGGTTGCTCGTCTCTGGGTTGTATTGAAGGATTGCGTGACAGGAGGTTGACGAGGAAGCCACAGAAATTGCAGGTATCTGGATGCCAGTCTTTAATTGGTCCGAGAGGAAGCCTGGGATGTGTCGACGAGCGTACGCCGGCGATGTCGAGGGTTTTGCATCGGGAACAGAGGCCGGGTTGCTCTTCAACTGAGTTGGCCATCTCCAGCATGTATCGAGTCTTACATCCGTCTGGCAATATACGGTTTGCAAATTACTCGATCCTGGCATATTCAGGGCAAGATCCAGGGTGCTCGGGAGGCTGATTTGCGGCGTGCCAGCGTTTGAGAGCACAGCCTAACGCTGGCCTCTCCAGATGTTGCAGTGCTTGGAATATCGAGGTAGGAAGAAGCTGTCGTTGCACGTCTACAGGCGCAGTAAAGCGACGCTCAGGGTTCCACAAGCCCCGCTCAGTACACACTAGAGCTGCAAGTGCTGGGTGCTGAAGTCAGGCGAGCCAATCACCGGTGCCGTGATCACGCCCGCGTTACATCTTCCACTGTTTTTGAATATAGTTACTATGTATTTTATTATCGTCATGAGCCGTATACTTTCATGTCCTCGTAAATAAACAGCCGTTGTGTATCCTCCCATCCAGTATTACCGTTCCACCACATCCATCCCAGCCAGGAATTCCCATTAAAAAAGCGTATCCTTCTTCTTGATGGCATCCCAGTCCGTCGCCTGTCCCTCTCCTAGGTGCACCCCAGGGATGGTGCTGCTTCCGTCTGTGCCACCATGCCCGTCACCATACTTCTCCGTGTTCATGGGTAAACCCGTGCGCGGCTCCGTCACGGTGTGGGACCTGGTCTGCCTACAAGAACAATAAAGTTAGATCTAAATCAAATCATTGGGGAGGGTGGAGTGGGAACTTACTGGTCGCCGCTGACGAAGTTAGGATCCCCAATCGGGCCATCAATGCCAATGTGCTCGCGCTTGCCGACCGGTTCATGGGTGTGCGTGTCGTACGCGGGATGGTTTGCGGGAGGCTCCTTGTGCAGGACACTGCGCCCCTTCTTCTCCGCGAGATAGCGTCCTTCATGTTCGTCGTGGTCTGCAGCCGCAAGACCGGCACCGGCAGCGCCCACACCCACAGCGCCCGCAGCGTACTCCTTCGAATGGCGCGGGCTGTCGCGGGACCCACGCGGACTCGTCTCCCCGCTGCCGCTGCGCGAGCTGTCCTTGTCCTTCTTGTTCAGGAAGGTAAAGATGCGGTGTTTCTTCTCCTTGCCATGGGGACTCTTGTTGCCCTCGGCCTCGGGCGATCCATCGGGGTACTCTCGCTGCCCCGCCGGAACCATGAATGTCGTACTCGCGGCCTGCTGCTCGCGCTCCCTCTCACGCTTGTCGAGTTCCTTCGCGTGCTCGCGCTCCTTGTGCTCCGCCTCCTTCGCGTGCTTCTTCTCCGCAGCTGCGACCAACTTGTCGTGGTGCTTTTGATCGGCGGCCGCGGCCTTCTGCGAAGCCTTCTGCGAAGCCTTCTGCTGCTCCTCAAAGGCTTTTTGTTGTTCCTTGAGCTGGTGCTCGTGCTCTTTCTGTGCATCGTGCTGCGAGAGACCGTACGCGCCTGCGCCCGCGGCGGCCACGGCGCCGGTACCGAGGGCGGCGTTGCGTTTGGTGTGGTCTTCTTTCTGGGAGGGGTCCTGGGGCGGATACGAGCCGGTTTGTGACTGGTTTTGCGAGTAGGGGGCTGTGGATGGTTGTTGGTATCCCTGAGCGACAGACGATTGCTGAGGCTGGGAGTGGTCGCGGGTAGCGGCGTATGCTCCTGCGCCTAGGGCTCCTGCTCCACCGCCGACGGCGGCGTCGCGACCGTAGTGGTGCTGGCTCTGGGGTACACTGGCTTGCTGGGAGGAAGACGAGGGATCATACCGCTGTTCGTCCAAATCGTGTCCTCTAGAGATAGCTTGTGTATGCTCTAGCTGGTGGTCACGGTTGGCAGCATAAGCCCCTGCGCCTGCGGTCCCAAGCCCACCGACGACCGCGGCATCGCGACCGTAGTGGTGTTGGTCTTGAGAAGGCGTGGCAGATGCCGTAGTAGTACCAGTTGATCCGGGGGCGTGAGCACCACGAGCTGAAGGGTCGTAACGCTGCTCGTTCATAGAAGCACTAGGCTGCGTGCTGGGATGCTCGCCGTACGACTTTGCAACTTCGTAAGCTCCATATCCAGCGGCACCTGCACCGCCTGCGACGGCAGCATCGCGACCGTAGTGGTGTTGCTGCTTGCGAGCTTCCTCCTCAGGAACAGCCTTCTGCTTCTGCTGGTCAGGAAGCACTCTGGGGTCCACAATATTCGCAACATCACTCTTGTGCGGTCCTACAGTCGAAGGCGCAGGGTCCTCGACCGTGGGGGCAGCGTGGTGGTGCTTTTGCAGCTCAGGGTCGGGCTGTACCCTCGGGTCAAGCACATTGGCGACATTGCTCTTGTGAGGTCCGACGGTGGACGATGCTGGACCGGAATCTGGCTCAGCGTCTCGCTGGCTAGCGTACAGGCCCGCGGTTGTGGCAGCACCAGCACCGACAAGTGCGGCGTCGCGGCCATAGTGGTGCTGCGAGTCAGATTTGACGTCCTGTCCGGCCAAGGGGTATTCCTTGTTTGACAGTTCACGGCTTCCAGGGGCCTCTTGAGTGGCAGGCCGAGAGGATCCGATCGCGCCGCCAGTGAGAGCAGCGTTACGCGGGCTACGGGTTTCTGAGGTCGTAGGATCATATCTTTGTTCTGAGAAGCCACCCCTAGGCGTGGAATCAACGCGGGGATCCACTCTGGTGTGAGTATACGGGTTCGGCTCGTCAGGGAAGATGTCGCTGCCCACATCTGCGGACTCCTTCTCGTGATGCTTTCCTGCCGCATAGGCGCCTGCTCCAGCAACCCCCAAACCCCCTGCAATTGCGGCATCTCTTCCATGATGATGCTCTGACGTAGGCTGTCCTACAGATCGAGCCTGGGGTTCGTCTAGAGAGCCCGTGTGGCGCAGTTCGGGTTCCCCAAATGCAGATGGATTCGTCTCCGTGGTCGGCTTGCTCTGAAGGTACGAAGATGCATTCGACTCCTCGAGTGGGGTTGGGCTAGGAAACTCTCCGGGAATGTGCAGCTTGGGGTCTGTCCTGTTCGCAGTGTCTGTTGCATGAGGCCCTGAGGTGAATAAGAGACCACGGTCCCCGGGGGACTTTTCGTGGTGCGTATCACAAGGATCTCCCCCATATTGATGGCCGCGTCCGTCATGCGTATGGGTCCAGCCGTGCTCATCTGCCGCTGCTCTCGCACCAGCCAACGCTTCAGGGTTCGCATATTGACTGGTCGGCTGAGATGTCTGGGTGTGATGATGCTTCGCTGCCTCGTAGGCACCCACTCCGGCTGCTCCCAAGCCCCCGCCAACCGCAGCATCTCTTCCGTAATGATGCTCGGGTGCAGACTGCTGCTCTACTGTACGATCCTGAAGATTCGTCTCGATACTGCCATCGTTTTGGGGGACGGCTGAAGTCGCGGCTGCGGCGGCAGCAGCACCAGCTAGACCCTCACGGCCTTGGCCTTCTGAAAGTCCAGCTTCTCTCTCCTTGGTGCCAGGTTGCCGTGCACTGGTACCGGTGCCCGTCTGCGGTGTTTGATGCGCGACACCGCCAGCAAGTGGGAACGACCGACCAGAGTCCGGCGGTACCTCAGACTCTTGCCTCTGAAGGTTGATCTGCGGAGGCTTACCGGCAGAAATGTAGCTTGAATCCTCAGGCTGAGTCCGCGACCCGTGTTCTGCCAATGCTCCTGCACCTAGCGCACCGGTGCCAGCCGACACGCCCTGTTGGAGACGCGATCCCTGGCCGTCCGCTTTTGTACCTGTCAGATCTCCACCTGCTCCCGGCTGGTTGCTTCCAAGCTGATTCTGCTCGAACGGGTTGTTGTTCGGCCGTGCGGCGTGAGTATCCTCTGCGCCTTGTGGGAAACCAATGACGCCGGACTTGATGCTCGCATTGCTCATACTCTCATTTGGACCTGGGCGAAACTGGTTGGGGTGCAAACTTGGTGGGTGGCTTGGCGCTGTTGAGGGCGCTGCGCTGGTGGAAGAGGGCTGCGATACATTTGGAGTGTTGGACAATTGTGGTGTATGTTCGGTGCCTTTGGCGAATTGGTCGTAGATGGGATGGTGCCTGGTGAGGGTGAGCACTGCTGATAACTTGATAAGAAATGTTTCTAACGTACTCGCCCGATACTCCAGTGGACTTGTTTGTACCTGTCGAGGGACTGCCCTCGCCAGCCAATCCTCCCATTTTGGAGCGGTCGAACTCAGCAGTGGTAGGAGTGTCGTGTCGACCTTGAGCGGCGTCGCCCTCCTTTTCTTGGCCGTGAGACCTGCCGTTGTCAGTAAGGCGGTCCACGTTCCTCGGATGCACACTTACAGGATGTTCTTGATCTTCTCCATGGTGCCTTTTTGGGGTATCTCAGCAACCAAATGTAGAAAGAGCACGGATGAGTATCGCGTAGTTGTTACTGAAAGTAGAATCGAATGGATTGGCGAAGCTCAATTAATACGGTGGGGTTGTTGCAGCGTGCGCGAACGGTCATTGATGTCATACACTGTAGCTAGCTGCAGGCAGGCGCACCCCGCTAAGGGTCATTGGAAGGACAAAGAGCCACCACGCTCGAAACGATGACATGTGGGTTGTAAACTGGTTTTGGGGGGCTCTAGAAGCGTCAAGACTCGTCAAGCTCAGTTCAGCGCGGCATTGCGAGATGGTGCTGGCGGTGCATCGAAGGTGGGCCTGCTTGAGCAGCGCACCAGGGGTTTTCACATACGCAGGCGTCACAATGGCTGAAGCCCAGCAGAGGGGCATGAACAGGGCATCGACGCTAGGAAGGGCAGCTGATGGATTGCTGTACGTTTGTGGCGTATGCAGGAGGGGATGTCGCCATGTCGCGATGCCGCTGTGGAGAGCCATCACGGTGCGATGACGCGCACGCAGGGATCGCCGGACTACCCCACACCACACTGCAGCGCAATCCGGGCAAACATAGGCACATGTTCACGCATTTCTATGACATGCCGGTGGTGGCATGGAGAGGCGGGCGGACACACAGCGTCAGAAAGAACAGAAGGCAGCCAGAAGGCCTGCAGAACCATGGCTGCAAGCGCTGCTGAGTATGCGGGCGGAAAACGGACTGCGACTCCGGGTCATGTGACTGCCGGTCCCCCGCCGAAGTCGTCTCAAGAGCCGCGCGCTCCCACCTCCCACGCCGCTGGGACAAACGACGGATGGCTGCTTCTGTGCCCTCAGGTTTCAACACTATTTGCACCGCGCTGCGCTGCTCGCTCCGACAGACTCTCCGTTGGGCGTCCCCTGCTCTTGGAGGGGGGGAAATGGCGCAGCTGGGACGACTTGCAGCAAGTGAGGCGGCCGTTTGTTCCCTAACGCTGCAGGCCCAGGCCCCAGCCCGAGGATGGATGGAGGATGCAATGCTCCCACGCGCCGAGTCGGAGGAACTGCAGGCTCACGTCAATTGCCTCGCCTTGCCGCAGGGCATGTAGCCATTATTCACGGAGAAATACCGTACGGCGTGTACTGTGGTTGCGGCCATAAGTTTGGGCAGTGGGGCGATGCGCCACCCCGACAGAACAGAACATGCCAGACCCCCCTAGTACTATCGGAATAACGCTAATTATTTCTGTACGCGTATTTTATATACAAATTAGAAATCCTAGCAATCCCTTCTAGCCTTTCTATATATTTTACGGATGACAAATTAATATATCTATTGCTAAGAAACCGCCAAAAACACCCTCCCCGGCGGACCCACTGCCCAAACTTATGGCTGCAACCACAGTACAGATGCAGAGCAGCCGGGCGGACGAGACTGGGCGCATTTCGTTGATTGATGCTGTCCATGTTGAAAGAACGGGTGACCTCCAGCGCTCGGCCTATACACGCCGCAGTGCTCCACCGCTCGCCCTCGCGCCTCCACGCCCGCCGTCATCACTGAGCGAGTGGGAGCGACGCTCGCCTGCCGACCGCCCGCGTGCCCTGTCCGCCTGCCTGCCTCTCTGCCCGTAACAGCGCACCCTCACGACCTCTATCGGCACCGTACCCACCGTACCCACTATACTGTTCCCAGGCCAAGTCCGGTACACACCCACGCCGAACTGCGAACAAACGCCTTCGCCGTCTTCCGCTCCACACTTCCACCTCGCACCGCTCGCGACTTCCCCAGACTCTGCCTCTGCCTCCTCGAATGCGCCTCCCAGAATAGTCAGGTGTCACAATCAGGAACCCGCCGAGAACACCATCGCCAGCACCACCCAGGCCCACGACCACCCAGGATCACGTCGTCCGCTTAGCACTTCGCTGTCAATCTTGGTGCGCACCCACCACCAAGTGCAACCGTCTGGTCGACCACGTCTGCAATTGCAATCTCCCGCACCCTCTTCAATTGACGACGCCGCCGCTGCCGCTGCCGCTGCCGCCGCCCTCGTCGACCTCCACCTCAACCTCCACCTCAACCCTGACCACGCCGCTGCCCCCGCCACACAATGCCTCTCCGGTCGCGCCTGCGTCGCGCCTTCACCCGCGGCTCCCACGAGGATCCGCAGATTGTCAAAGGCAAAAAGTCCAAGAACTGCGACCCCAATGTCTACCAGCCCGGCGAGAAGATGCCGCCGCTCAAGTACCGCCGGCCCGTCGCACCCGAGCACAAAGCACATCTCGAGTCGTTCGACTGGGCAAAGGCATGGCGCAGAAAGAGCACCGCGAGCATATACTCGCCCATGGGGTCCCGCATGCCCTCGAGGAAAAGCAGCTTCTCGTCGTTCCGCACACGGAGGAGTGTCCGCAGCGTGCACGGCCGGCGCAGCCAGAGCAAGCCCCGCCGCGGTGACGACTACCGGGAAAACGACAGCGGCATCGGGGCCAGCTTAAACGACGACCACCAGCTGATAGAGGACAGCGACGACGAGGGCGACATCACGAATGGTGAGTCTGGAGCATGCATCGCACACCGCACCACGCCCATGCTAACTGTGTCTAGTCGGCCTCTCGCGAAACCCCACCGAAGACCCCAAGCGCCCCCGCAAGTCGTCCAGCATCCACCGGCGCTCCATGTCGGTAGCATCCGACGGCTCGCGCCCGTCCACCGCCGACCGCGTCCGGCGCCCCAGCGCCGCCACCGAAACTCCCTTCGACCCGGAAGACCTCGAGGCCGCGCTCCAAAAAACCACCCTCGACACCACCCACGAGGAGAGCGAGCGCAGCGGCACCACCAGTCCAGCCAACCCCTCGGACGCGCCACAGTCGCCCGTCCGGCCCATGCCCGAGCCCGAACAGGGGCCCGAGTTCTACGACCGTCTGCGGCCCCGCGAACGCCTCATCGCCTTCAACGACGACCACACCTTTGAAAGTATTTCTGACACGCCCCGGAGAGGCACGTACTGAGCTCACACTGCTCAGAAACCTCGATTGAGACGCCACGCCCGCGGCTGCGCTGGACCAGCACGAGCTAGACACGAATTGTACATAATTGCGCTTTTGCTTGCATCTTGCATTGGATTGGACTGGATTGGGTTTGGGTTTGGCTTGAATGGAACTGGGCTTGGTTGGATTGCTTGGCTCCCTACATATTCTGCATTAGCCGACGGCGTTATCACGGTGGGCAGCTACCCTACCCTGCCCTGCCTGGAGGAGTTCTGGGCGGCTGTTTTGCATACAGTTATTTCCATTTTGCTTTTTTTACTTTTGGGACCTAAAAGGATGGGGAAGATGGGGCTGAGCAAAGTACCATGTAACCCTGCTTGCGTACAAGGGCTGAATTGAATTGAATTGAATTGAATTGAATTGAATTGAATCGAAGCGTTACAAACTCCTAATCCTTCTAACGCGAGATAATTGCTGTGATACTCCAGTCTCTTCTGCTCTGAGCGCGACTGGAACTGAACTGGAACCTCTTGCTGTGCGGGAGTAGTAGATATGAGTGTTTTTTCTTTCCGATGAGAGATACTTGCTGTGGTGTCCCACGCTTCGTCTTTGCTTGTTGAAATCGTTGTGGTTTTTTGGAGGTGGAGGACGGTGTAGGGATGGAAGGTGGTGGTGATGGTTTTGCGGGCGAAGGGTGGTTGTGTAGGGGTGTGGGAATACGTACCTGTCAGGTGAAGAGGGGAGGAGGGTGACTGGGTGGTGTGGAAATCATGGGTCAAGTGGGCGGTTGGTTGTTGGGAGAGGGTGGGAGAGGGTGAGGTGGCGACGGGGAATTTGGATGGTGGGTGGACGTCGTTCGTTCGCATACGTTTCTGTAAGTGCTTTGTATGAGGACGATGTATGGGGACGGTGTATGAGGACAATGCATCCCCGGCCCGACGACGACAGTTACGCGCGCTGGCCATCTCACGACTACACTACAACACCCCGCCTAACCACTTCCTTCGCCCTCACCCCGCTGCTACCCCCCTGTCTGACACGAACCTTCGGCCCGCCCACCCAGCAAGCACAGCTACACTTGCGCTCACGCAGGTACCCGCCCGCCCCAACGTCCTGGTCAAACGCGGCTCCAGCTGCATGTTCGCTCGCGAACGCCCAAGACAGGAGAACCGCACCGATGGGGGCGTACGCCGAGACTGCAGCGCTGGAGCTGGAAACTGGGGCAGCTTACCATCACCTCAGCTGAGAGCACGGGGAGCCGCCTGGGCCGTTGGGGGGTAGCACGAGCTGTGGGAGGTAGGTAGCTACGGCAGATGGGGTGGGTTGTTTTCGGGTCGGGTCGGGGCGTGGCGTGGGAGCGGGATGGGTGCGAGACAGTGGAGGAGGCCTTGGTAAGGGTTGTCGAGTCTGCGGCCGTTTGGGGACAGGAGTCCCGACAAGGAGCTCGCGAGCGGAGAGGCAGTGGCGCGGTGAGAAGGCCGTGATGCCGTCTCAGACGTACCTGACATTGTTGGTTCCAGCGTGGTAGGGACCGTGGTTGTTCTGCGTGGAGAAGCTCGCGGCGTACGTAGGGCTGCGGGAGACGGGTGGAGTGGAAGAGCTGCGGGGCCAGGACCGGGCTGGAGGTCGTGCTGATCCAGAATCCTGATCTTGAAATACAGCGAGTCGTCGGCATGGAGTCGTCCAATCAGTGTGCGTGGTCGCTGAAGCCATGTCGTATTGCACAGTAGTGCGCGCTTAGGGAAGCTGTCAGGTGCTGAAGGGGAAGTCGATTCCTGCGCTGGAAGCCGAGTGTGTTGGGGTGCATGGGAAACATGTTTCTCATGCAAATGTTAGAAGCGCGTGGGCGATGGGGTGTACCAAAGGGGCGGCAACGGTGGCCGTGGCCGCTCTTATGCCTGTCTCTGGGGGGAGAGAATCGCGATGGTCGACGAGGAGGGAAGGAGGTTCCTGGGGGATCTCACTGGTTTGGGGCGTCGGCATGATGTTGCGGAAGCTGAGCGGATGTGCCACCCCGAGCCTCTCGTCTCTCTGCGACATGAAGTCAGCCTTCAGGAACAGTGCCTGCTGCGTGACCAGCCGGCGCCTAAACAGGCCACACTAAAACGATGGTGCGGCCATAACAGGATACCAGATCCATTCCCAGACGGTGGAGATGCTGCTGTCGTCAGTCATATGCGCGTCTTGCTACCGCTGACCGTGTCGTCGGCCATGAGGTTATCGCTGCCTCAACAATGTACCTGTCGGCGTCACACGCCAAAGATCGAGACCAAGCGACGGAACGACGAGCAGTCGTCCGACCGTTCTGCCATGACGATGGGTACTGGCACTTGGCCTCTTCAGGCCGCGGAATGCCGCAAGAAGCTGTGATGTCGGAGCCTTCGCCGGTTGCTCGACTCGAGATAATCCATCAACAGCGAGCGGACCTCGACGTTTCGGCTTCGGAATCCGACGGAGCTTCGCGCAGCAGGGGTACGAGCAGCGACGAGAGGCTCGACGCCAGTCTGATGCAGCGGACGCTCTCAGTGCTGTCCTCGAAGCGGAGACGCGCTGCTGTCGTGATCCAGGACAGCCCACAACGGGACGCACCTACCACTGTGCCCACATCATCTCCTGTGTCGTCCACCCAGGTCGTCTGATATCAAGCTCCGCCAGCCCACTCGCCTCCACAGCGTTGCGTCGATGCATGCACAAGGACAGTGCGTACATTAGCTCGATACGCGTGCTCACGGTTCATCAGTGTGCCCTTGCCGAGAGGAGATGCGTGAGGACGTTGTCAACGGTGAGCCCGAGCCAGAAGCGACGCCTGCTGCATAGTGCTCTTGGTTGGGTGATCGCTGCCTCAATCAGACTATACGTTTCAAGGTAAGCGCGGTGTTTAAGACTCACGACGTTGGTAGAGCACTGAAGAAAACATCGGCTTCTTCCATCGGATCTTGGAAATGTGTGTGCGAGTCTGCATATTCTCCATAAGTGATATCATCACCAGTCTCACCGTCCTGTCATATCGCCACGCATCGCATGGACCGCTGGAATGAGGGTCTTGAACGTCCAGCGTGGCAGCCAGTGACTTTCCTCCGCGTGTTCATCGCCAATTCCTCAGGCTCCCGGCAACAACCGCGCGCTTGAGGACGGTCTCCCTTTCTCCATGGCGCGAGCGTTCCGCGGGCGGGGCCCTGACAGCTGTCGCGAGACTAAACGCGAAGACCAAACCTCATCATTCCCTTGAGTGATGTCCAGTGAAGTCTCTGTCCATCGATGTACAAGCTGCAAGATGGCATTGGCACCGCGTCCTCCAAGGTTGATCGCTGGTCAGGGTGATCACGGCAACCACGAGCGTAACACTTTGTTTGTATTTGTCCAAGCTTGCAGGATCTGAGTCCAGGCACCGAGAAAGCAGTTTCCACGTATCCAGGTAGCCACTTCTTAGCCAAGATGGCGACACCTGTCTGAACCAGTTTGTGCAAGCGCTTCTCTTTCGGCGCTGTAGTGTAGTACACGATTGTGCCTTCGCTCATTGTCTCTTGGCTGCATGTCATGAAAGTGGGACTGCTCAGGATTTATCCAATCCGTTCTCGGCGCTTCATGCGAGTGATTTACTTGTGGGGTCGTCTATACCTGCTACGATCGCAGCTAGTTGCACAACGGAGTATTGAATAACCGAAGATGCGGAGATTCAGCAGCTTGGTCGCGCCTAACGCCTCTGTATGCAACCGTTGGACTAACCGGAAGGATTGGCAGTGCGTATCCACTTGCGTCTGCTGAAACAGCATATCTCAACTCGGGATCGGGTGCGGGTACCCGCCTCATCTAGATCGACGGGCGATATATGGGTCGTTGGTGTTGAGTAACCTTCAACTTCGCGAAACTCCAAGTACGCAAAACACCTCAGGGCCGAATGCATAAATTATACCGAGTTATCGGTGGGGCGTAGATAGCAGGGCTGAGGTCAGACATCACAACACGGGCAACTCCAAGCGCCGGTATCGCTTGGAATCCATCGAGCCCCGCGGTGCCTCATTCCCTGCAGTAGAATGTCAACATCCGAAACAGCCAATCATGGGTCCTGCGTCGAGTGGCTGTGTCTATGGCCCGGGGAATTCTTTGGCCCCAGTCAATCAGGTAGTACTGCATGCTGTTGTGCTACCAGGACGGCGAATCGCGCCCATGACCCGCAAGCAAACCACCATTCCATTTGTGTAGAAAGAAAGAGGTTCCTAAGCGTGTAAGACTCTGGACAGATGTACATGATATTGGTGACCATGTAACTGGGTAGTCGGGACAAACTACCAGATCATGTAGCAGCCTGAGCAATGCGATAGTGATGAAGACATGCCGGTCAACGCCATGGCAGCTCAACATGTAGTCATAGTACATTCTTGAGCTTGTTGGGGGGATGTGCATCTTAGCCGAACATCTTCGCGTAACTTCTGATGCTGTGGGGTGAAAATCTGCAGGTCCGGCGAACCTACAGAAGCTAGTGGGTCATTGAGCTGCCAAACGCTTGAGTCTGGTGAAGATGTGCGACAGGGAACAGCCTGGTACTGCGATCGTTGTGGCTGTACGGCCAGGGGCTGACCCCATGGTAGGGTTCTTACGTATCATTCCATGAGAGGAGGCGTTAGCCAGAGGCTGAGGTTACAGTCGCGGCCGATCGATGAACACCAGGTCAGACCCCCCATTTCAGTTCCCGTCGTTCTGGCTCCTGTCTGGCAGCCTGCAAGGCCTTCGCGCTTGTGTCGCTCAAGGTTCAGGCTTGTGACGAGTTGACAGATCTCTGTAGCTTTTAATCTGCCGTGGGAGCCGCGTACCTTTCCTGTTGTCTGCACTCCCCTAGTAGTGTAGGTCCTTCGTGAGTCTTCTGCCCCTTGCAGTCGCTTCGGGATCCAGGTCGCTACCCGTTCGCCTCTCTATTCCCTCCTTGAATCCACTATACCGGTCCAGCTACTCGCGCGAGGCTCAACCCATTCCATCGCCCTGCCTCAGTCGCGTCCATGAACGCGCCCTCATATTGTAATATGTTCCACGGAGGTTAGTGTCCCTCAGTGCCACCCCGGCACAATATCCCCAGCCTATTGCATACCCTCCTTCAAAAGCGCACGCTGCTCTCCTACCCAGCGTGCCTCCTCCGTATCGATCTGACATCAGGATTTTGCTTGTGGACGACTCGATAAATTCTCTGTGTGAGTGTATGATGTCGATATGGTCGCCACTGAAAGAGTACATCTGCTAACGACCCTATGCTTCCAGTAGAGTCAAAATTCGAAATCGGGAAGATGTCGAGCGCAACTACTTCCAGTTTCGACGACGTCCGCTCACGGGAGGAGTACCATGCTTCGCCGTCAACGATGCCACCCTCGGGTCTTCTGACTCCGCCAATTCTGTATAACCTCGACACCCGGAGAGATTCGATTGCATCAGCACACACATCAATGTCCTTCGGAAGCTGTATGTCGGACTATTCGATGCCAGTGACCCCAACACACGGGGAAAGTCCAATCCCCGGTAGGGGCGTCACCGAAGTGATACCATATGAATTAAGCCAGGACTTGCATGATCATCCGTATCATGGTCTTCCGATGGAGTCGAAAACATTCTCCGGTCCGGATGACCATCTGTATGGGTCATGGGCGCTTAGCACACCAGACACATCAATGAGTCTCCAGAACGCAAACCACAGTACACAAGCCTCTGGATGCTTCTTTGAGACGCATGCGGCACCCCAGCTCAACTTCGAGATACCTATTACTTCTTCTGCGAACTCTTCTTGGGAAGGCTGGACCACCGCCGTGGACGCAGGCTCGAGCCGACACTGGAGCAACCATGCATCAACATTCGGTCTACCGGAGGGCGGAGCCCAACCATTCTGGACCGAGCAGGTCCAGATGGAACAGGCACCACACATGATGATGCTACCGCCTTCAGGGGGCATGGCGGATGCTGAGGATGAGTATGTCCACGTGGAGCCAGCTGCAAGCGTTGCAAACACAGAGAACAGCTTCGTGATGGTCGCACCACAATATTTCTCTGACACCGAATCATTTGAGGACTTGGGCCGTCCTTTCGCACAATCCCCGCAAGAGGTCTTCTTCAAGAAGGAGAACTCCCCACCGTCAGTCAAACAAGAGTCGGACATGGAAGACCACGCGGAACGACCGACACGGTCGATACACATGACGTCGACCGGAGGCAAAACGGTGAAAAAAGAGCAGAGGTCATACTCCGACCTTACGCGAAGGAAATCGCACAGGAAGTCGAGACACGCCAAAGGATCACGCGTGGGGCCCGATGATGAGCTGTTCCTGTGTCTCCCGGATGGTACCCGAACTATCTTGTTTCAAGATGGGGTCCAATGTGAATATGACGGCAAGAGCATAACGGCAAAGCGCACCGGCATCAAGAAAGAGAAGCACCCTTGCATGTTCTGTCCCAAATCATTCGCAAGGCAAGAACATTTGCAGCGCCACATCCGGACTCACGATGGGAAGAAGGACCACGGCTGCCCGCTCCCATTCTGTGGCAAGACCTTCAACAGGAACGACAACTGTGTAGCGCACTTCGCCACGCACGTCGAGAAGCCGGGCCGTAAGCCGGGAAGGAACAAGAAGTGGCCATTGGTGGAGGTTCAAGCCCACTTCGAAGACCAGAAAATGAAGGACAAAATCCGACATATGTACATGAAAGACATGGAGAAGGATCAGGATAAGCGATGACAAGGTTGGGTCTGGATGTGCAATGGTTTGGTACGTCAGGAGTCGGAGTATGGTTTGTGAGCACAGTACATTGTTCCTGTTGATCTATTAATACGTATTCTTCACCTCTTGTACTTTAGAAGCTACTCGCTACGCCCTGATAATGATGAAATAATGAGATATAGAACGGCGCCCAAGGCCATTTCGACGCTTGCGAATGCTCTTCACTTGGCGTGCTTTGCATCACGAGTCTCGATGTGGAAGTTGATGAAGGCCGATTGTGGAAAGGTCCGTCGCTGGAGTTGCAGCGGATAGGGGAGGTTGTGCGACGTGATGTGAGGTGAAACGCAGAGGCGCCAGGCCGCCTATACCTATTGTGGTGGAGCTAAATGCGAGTTATGCACATCGTTGCAACCTCACGAAGAGGCATCGTGTGATTCGACGTGATCGATACTTCATTAAGACAATCATCGTCTGCCTGCTCGGTTCGGTTTGCTGAGTCGCTCTTCTTCTCAGGTTTCAGACGTCACGCTACCTCCTGCCACCGGCGTCCACGGGTATAGCATAGTCACGTGCTGGCACGCAGCGATGCCACATCTTCAACAATAACAACGGCCACAGCGACACTGTAGGCATCCCGTCCGATGGATGTCTAGCCGTCAGACGCATCGTAATCTCTTGTCTATGTGCAACAAGCGGTCTACATATCATCGTTAACTGCGCTTCTGACGCGTCTCCGAGCTCCGCTGACCTACACATCGCTCGCCTACACACCTAGCTGTGCCTTGAGCAGGAGCCTCCGCGTTTCACTCGACTTCTACTCGCCTCAGTAGTCAGCGGCGGAAACTATAAGCCGACCGGCGGAAATTTGACAGCCTCGTGTGGCGGAAGCCCACTGGTTGTGGCGGTGTCGCGCTGTGCGGAGGCGCAGACGTTCGTAAATGACAGCTGAGCCAGGCATCAGCGAACCTCAAAACACATCATCTTCACGGCCACTTCTCGCGCCCTTCGCACTCCTTCCTCTCATCTTGAGCCACCTGTCCCTGTCCATTCTGGCGCCGCGCGCTTTTCTCGCCTCTGGCCGCCGGTGCAGCAATTCTACTCCCGGGCCCCCAGCGCTTCGATCCTCTCGCGTTCGGAAAGTTTAGCTGACACAAGCACGCACCGTGGGGACCGCTGGACCGACTCTATTGGGATCGCGGAAGTCGTGGGATTTGCCCAGTCGACGTGCAGCCGCTTTGACGCTGTCTTTGGGCGACGCCGAGACCCTGCAGTACCCTGCACGTAACCCGCCCCTAATCGGTGTCCGTACTGCGCTACACTCAGTATAGCACTGGACCACCACGATGCGGACAAACACCCCACACTTGGATCTTGCGCAGTTCATGCGTAACGATATCATAAGGCCTGTTTTTCCGGTTGCATTCTACTTTGGCATTTCAGAGTTGTCTCCCCTGATTTATATCTTCTTTCGTCTCGCTTTCATACTACTCAGACGCGCCATCAACAAGATGCAGAATCAAAGCAATGCGCCATTTCCTTTCATGCAGCTACCGCCAGAACTACGAGACATGGTGTACGAGAACCTACTGGAGGATCCCCACTACCCGCCGCCTCGACCGTGCCCCAAAACTCGCGGTCCCAGCTGGCTATCCAGTATGGCGCAACTCGGGTCTGGGTCTTCTACAGATACCGAGACAACGAGTCACAAGAGCAACTTTCTGTTCTTGGCCAGCAAACAAATCTACGCCGAATACATGGATCTTATGTGCAAGAAGACTACGTTCCATATGACGGTGGCTCCGCACAACTACACGCCGCCCGCCGCGCCGGCTGAAGAAGAGGAGGACATCTGGCAGATCTCGCCTCAGGTGCTTAAGAAAATGAAGCGATGCGACATCAAGCTCGTCACCACGAGCACCATGCTTGGCGTTTCGGACCCGCGTAATATGAAGCCAGAGGAATGGGCACTCGCCCGCCAGATGCGTCGCCAGCTCTCCGAAGTCGAAAATATATCCGAGCTCAACTTGCACGTCAAAGCCATCGGCGACCCTCTATGGAACCCTCTTTGGGTCTGGTATCATGCAACTGAGGCACTCAGAGAGATGGGCTCCTCATCAGATCACGGCAATGAGTATGTAAAGGTGGATGTTGTTGACGGAGAGCTCGGATCTGTCGCTTCGTCTGGCTCGGGGCCCTCGGGGCCCTCGGGGCCTCAATTTAACCGCATTACCTTCTCACTCGACATGTGGTCTCCCGGCGAGAACTACCTCATGCGCGACCGTACCAACAACAACCAATGGGCCTGGTGGTGTCTCAAGGGCCACTGCGTGGGGCAAGTAGGCCCAGAGTTGACAGTCCGCCAATTTTGCAGCTGGTTGTACGACTGCCCGACGTGCTACTCCGAGGAGAACGATGATGACAAGTGATTTCTTACCATGGACGCAATTGGACTACATTCCTGGTTTGAAACCACGACTTAGTGCATGCTTTACGTCCTATGAGCTAGCTCACTGTATCGAACGGACTTTGCATGGGCTAGGCGAGAAGGACCTCCGTTCCTCATTTTACGCACAACCCAGAATTTGTTGCTTAGGACACTGGCGCATAGCAGGCGGTTTTCTGACATAGTTGGCTTACGAATCAAATCCATTACTCAACTCCCTCCAAACAAAGATCCCGCATGATCCGCGAACACTTGACATGTGACTTCGCGTAACCAATGCATTGCCAACCCAGACAAACCGCGTATATTGAAATCTCACCGCACGACTCCATACACACCGCTCCTCACACCTCACAATACGATACGTCTAATCAGGCGATCCTTCACCACGTGGAGTTCCGGCCGTCTGCGTATATGCAATGCAGAGCACATTGTCCGTAGCAAAGTCCGTGCGAAATACCGCTGTGTCTAGATGGGGCAAGGCGCTAGCCTGCGGACAACGCGCGGCTCCGGATATTTTATTTAGATGCACTTTGGCGTATAGCGGGTGAAGAGGCGAGTAGGTGATGAGCATGGGAAGGATTTAACGCGGAGCTGAAGCTGACGGGTTGGACGGGAGCGAGCTTGTCTGATGCATGCATGTAGTCGTATCCAGCAGGCCTGATAGTAAATTGGCGAAAACAGTCGTGAAAAAAAAGGAACAAGCAGCAAAAGAATGGACTTCGTTTACAGCGACTCTTCGACCCGGAATTTTACAGGCCCGTCATAGACTGCATCGTTGCTCGAAAAATACACCACAGTTCATTGCATCCCTGCACACTCCGCCTCAACTTCCCGCCCAAGTTCTCAACCTCAACTCACGCGACACACACAGGCCCGCGGACGAGACGATACGTTTCAGCAATATTGGTTGTACACATGCCAAACTCTACTGAGATGCACGCGACCTAAAACGCCCAATATACGAAGTCCGAAGTGGGTACGCTGTGTGGGGGCGCATTAAGCTTCTTACATGCACGCGACCGGTCGATGCGCATGGTTAGTGTAAAACGGTACGACTGTGCGCGGCCCTGTCATCTTTTGGCACCGCGAGATCCAAACGTACAAATCGATTGCATTATTTTGCAGCGTGCGTGGCACATCAGGTGGTCATGTACAGCGCACCGCGCCGGAACGCCCAATACTGCGTTTACATCGTATGGTAGTACATCGCAACCCTCATTATCCGGATTTCGCCTTGATAGGCGCCATTCCGTACCAGCCAATTACTCCCATGCCTACGAATGCGGCGACGCAACTGAAGACTAATGCTACGATGCCTCTCGCCGTGAAGCCAGTTGGTATCGGGCTGGGGAAGCTCGTCTCGCCCTGAAGGTCTAGCACGTCTACCGTGTTGCCAGCGGCATTGCCCTCCATCAGGACATTGCCTGCTCTACACGCCTGTTGATGATCCTGGGGTATCTTCCCGGACAGCTGTTTTTGCAGTGCGAGCGGGGCCTCGATGATGGTTGCGATGAGCCCGGATGCTACGTGCCACTCGATGTGGCAGTGGAAGAGCCACACGCCTGGGTTGTCTGAGCGGAAGCGCAGGACGAGGTTGCCATTGGGATTGACGAGGATGGTGTCGCGGCGCATGGGTGTAGCGGGGAATGCGGAGTGGTTGGACGCATCGTAGAAGCCTGCGTCGTCGGCGCTGCGGTGGACGAGTTGGAAGGCGTGGCCGTGCAAGTGGAAAGGGTGCTTTCCTGGGTCGTCGTTGTTGAGGACGATCTCGACGACTTGGTTGTGGTCGAGGACGAATTGGTTTGTGTGGGAGCCGTAGATTTCGGGGTTTGTTGCGTTTGGCCCTGTTGAGAGGACGGTGTAGAGAGTGGGGACTTTGGGGGCGGCGTAGGTTTGGTCGTTGAAGAAGGCGCTGTGCGTGTGTCAGTCTTGGGGGATTTGGGTGTTGCGGGGATCAGTGCTCTGCTTACTAGTTGGCTCCGTCGTCGAGATTGTCCATCTTCATGTCGAGTTGGATCTGGTAATCGACGTGATCGTAGAGCTCCTCCTTGTCTTGAGGCACAAGGTCAAAATCGTCGAAAGGTTCGAAGCTTTCGATCTCCTTGGGAGCCGGTTTCTCTTTGGTATCATCGTACACTAGCCAACCGGTCACGTTGGGGTTCAGACCGTCAGGAACGGTATCGAAAAGATCCTGGTGTTGTTAGCGCTGCTTTACCTGGAGAAATCAGGTGTAACAGGTAACCAGAGGCATATGTAACAAGTAAGCCACGCAGCTGATGTTCTTACCTCATCCATGCTGCCAACAAACGCAAAATTGGCATTGGTGTCATTCTTTGCCGTGACGAGGACGCTCCAGCGCTGCGCAACGGTCACGTAGATCATCTCAGCATCAGCGGGCTCAGTGTAGACGCCGTCCACTTCAACAACTTGCATCGTGTGACCTTCGAACCAGATGTATTGTGCCGCGAACGCTCCCATGTTGATGATTCGGAACATATAAGTCTTACCAGGCTTGATCTTGACGGCAAGATTCTGCGTCTCATTGACAAGCGCCGAATTCGGTACTGGTTCGGCACCTGATGGATTTGCGATGCTGATGAAGCTTGCCAGAAGATCAGGCATGTGGTCATGATACCAGTCCGAGAAGGTGAGTACGATTTCTTCATCGTAGAGGTCCTTGTGCGGGTCTTCTGGATCCTGGACTATGAAAGCTCCGCGGAGGCCATCCGGGTACTGCCCACGAACATGAGAGTGGTACCAATAAGTCCCGGGTTGGTCGACCTAAGGCTTCAGCGCATGTACATAGCAGAATGCGAATAGTCACTGACTGTGAAGTTGTACGTAAAGGTGCTACCAGGCATGATCGCACATTGAGAAACCTGCGCGGGCCCATCCATATGTGTGGTCCCATTTTGATACAGGCCATGGAAATGCAGACTTGTGGATTCGTTTCCAAGTGAGTTCTTTACATTGACAACAAGCTGGTCGCCTTTTGTAACGTTAATGGTAGGAATCGGCCATTGCCCGTTGATACCAATAACTGAACGCTCTTTCAGCCCGTCAGGATTTGCAGATACCCACGACACGTCGAAGTCGTACGTTTTAGTAACGCATTGTGCCACTGAAAGAAAAAGAGAAAATAAAAACAGAAGTCTTGAAACCAGGATCGCCATTTTGAGGAGAGAGCTCAAGCGCTCAAATAATCCTTCCGAGCGACCACAGGAGGGTATTCTACGATGTGGAACGATCCAATATCGTAGACGTCGGCGGCCTGCGGTACGGCCTAGAGCTGCTGATGGATGAGATTAGATTGATATAGCCGGACGACGCAGGCGCGGCCAGATCTGATAAATCACGCAGGTTTCCAGCCTTGCTAGTTGTCTATTCGACGCCGAGTGGAGCAAACGCCTCGGGCAAATTTGCGAGAGAGCGATTCGATGACACGGCGCCAAAGAAACCATGGTGAAGCGGGGTCCAGCTAGCCGTACGACTTCACACTCCACCTGTGCACATTTTTCTTGCCTGACAGCGAAGAAAGACCTAGCGCTTGCCGCGTGCGGAAAGTTTTGACGACTCTTTTAGCCGTCGACGCAGCAGGTGCAGTGATAGTCTGTTCTATCTGATGATGTCGCTGATCTGATAACGGGGCAAGGACAGGTCTAGACTGATCGACAGGCGGCTGGGGTAGACGGCGCAAGCGCTAACTAAGGCATGGCGTTGCTTAGTATGTGTGATTTGAAGCTTGGCAGCGATCGACGCAGGCTTTGCTCCATCCACAGATGCTGGAGACCGCGGATAAGTGCAAGAGCAAGTGCTAATCAGATCGTCTGACAAGTACGGTTTTCGTTCGAAACGCCAAACCAATGGTTGCAATGATTTCGTGCTCCAAATCAAGCGGGGATAGGGCACGCTCCGCGGTGAAGGAAACCTAGGGTGTGGCATGATTCTCGTATTGAGTATTGATTAAAGAGCACGGGTGCGGTGCGACGGCCGATCTCGCTTGCACTTTCTTATCAGATCATTCCACTGATAAAGCTGCCTTCCTTTTATCCTTGCCTTCGAGGATTGAAAGACCAACGACGAGTCTGGAGACCTTTATTGTTTGACTTGTGAGCGCTCGTCACCATGGTGAATGTTTTCGCTGTCCCGGGTAAGTGGCCTGAGTTCCAGGATCGTTGTGCACCGCCTATTTCAACACCTGCCGACCGTGATTTCTGCGACAACGAACAATCGCATTGCCGCTCGCATTGAAAAACCCCAATAATCGCCTCGCTAACAGTGACCTGTAGTGTTCTTTATCTGTTTCCGAGAATGTCTTGAATGCAGCATCATCGTATCTGTCCTGCTTGCGTTCCTCAAGCAAACTCTGGGTCCCGATCACGATGCCCACATACGCAAAAAGCTCGTCCGTCAGGTATGTGTTGGTCCCTTGTGATGCGCACTATCTTTCATAAATGACCTAACGATCTTACAGATCTGGTGGGGCATCGGCCTCGGTGTCTTCGTCTGTCTCATCATAGCTGCAGGCATCATCGGCACCTTCTACACTGTCGGCCGTAATGCCTTTGAGTCCGCAGAGTACATCTATGAAGGCGTGTTCTCATTGGTTGCTGCAGTCATCATCACACTGATGGGCGCGGCGCTCCTACGTGTGAGTAAACTGCAGGATAAATGGAGGGTCAAGATTGCCAAGGTATTGGAGCAGAAAGATAGCATTGGCTTTGGAAAAGGAAAGGTGAAGCAGTGGTGCGAGAAATATGCGATGTTCCTCCTTCCGTTTGTCACTGTCTTGAGAGAGGGTATCGAAGCCGTACTGTAAGTCCTCTGGCTCAGAATCTTTCTAGCACGACTGCGACTGACCGCACCCAGATTCATTTCAGGCGTCGGCCTCGGCCTACCCGCTACATCGTTCCCTCTCGCTGTCATCTGTGGCCTCGGAGCTGGGGCCCTGGTGGGCTACCTCATTTACCTGGGCGGACACAGGACATCCCTGCAGATCTTCCTCGTAGCATCAACATGCTTTCTATACCTCGTAGCCGCAGGGCTCTTCTCCAAAGGTGTCTGGGACCTCGAGACGAACGCATGGGTGAAGCTCGCAGGTGAAGGCGCCGCGGAAGCAGGTGCTGGTCCTGGAAGCTACGATATCCGCCAAAGTGTGTGGCATGTCGGTTGTTGCACGCCCGGTTCGAACGGTGACGGGGGTTGGGGTATCTTCAATTCTCTGTTTGGGTGGCAGAATAGTGCGACGTACGGCTCAGTCATTTCGTATAATCTGTACTGGCTTGGCGTGATCGTTGGATTCTTGATCTTGGGATTCAAGGAGAGGAATGAACGTTATCCATTCCAGAAGGCCAAACACGTGGCGACGGAAGACAATGAAAGCGAGAGCAGCGGTGGCGTGGTGGAGAAGAAGGGAGCACCTGGAGCCCCTCGCGCCGCAGTCCGAGAAATTGAGACGTAGGCTGGAGGGTTTTGTACATAGGACGACAATGTACGTGGTCTTACCCACCACTATAAGCTCAGGGAATGCCTCTATGGCTGAATGTTATTCATCCGAAATTTGATATCTCAAGCAGAAGATATGTTGTGAAATGCAACCTATTTCTGACCCACTAACGGTCCCGTCACAATCCTCTGGGGAATCTCTGAGCGTAGCAGTTTGCATAAAACGTGCAAATTCTGAGTTCCTGTCGTACACCTCACCCGTCACCATCACCGTGAATCCCGAGGGTCGACCAAAAGCTGTGTCTCTGCAAAAAAAAAAAAGCCTACAGTCGAAACATAACAGTGTTCAAAAAGAGAACAATATCATCCGATGAATCCTCGACAATCTAATTCCACCAGAGCTCGTTGTGCAGTAATAATGCCACCTGACATATATCAGTCTCTCCTTCAAACTACATTGTATGGGTGCATCGTCTGCACACGGTTGTTCAATCTTTGAGGTCACAACGTAGATGCCATTGAATCTTATACCTATATAAATCTTGCAATCTTCAAATAATCTTTTTACCTAAACCAAAAAGTTCAAGACGGAACACCACAGGATGGAACCATCCACGAAGAGCAAGTAAAAGCTTTGTTTCGAATCGTTTCAAATTTGAAAGGAGGTACTTCAACTTCAGAATTATGCCTTCTCGTTCAATTTTGAACTCCACTGATGAGCTGGACTCGTCGATGTATCCTTCGTTCGAGATTAAAGAGCGACAGGCAATCCCTCAAGATACCCTTCCGCAGGATGCATCCTTCAACGTGTGCCAACCAAGCGACCACATGACCTTGGAGCGGGACCAGATGTTGTTCCAGCAATCGTCTCGGCTGATGGATATACGGCGGGGGCGTAGCAATAGCTACCAAGCGGTTAGGTGTCTTCGCGCGCCTTCCCGTACGGACTCTCACTCCCCGTATCCCATCCCCTCGCAGGAAGTTAATCGACGTCGGAGTAGCACGATAACTTCGGGATATGCAATGAGCGCCACGCCCTCCATGACGTTGTCGCCAGCAACTGGGTTCGACGAGCGCGGTTCTTCCCAGCCTGAGAGCTCTGTCTCCATGCGGACACAGAGCTACAGCCCTTCCGTGTACATGGCTTCTCCCGCAGTAGACTACAAGTCGCGGGCCGTCACTCTTTCGAGTGACAATACCGCTTCCGTCACGCTTTCAGTGCCGTCCTGGTCGCAGAGCTGCTGTGCCTCCGCTGTACCGTCAGCTGTGAGCTATACGCTGGGTCGAATGCCGGAACCTCTCCAGCACGTACCCCTTGCGCTCAGCTCTATGTCTTCTGTACAAAGTACCACAACTCCTAGCACAAGTCCTGAGTCTAGGACCATCCAAGGTACAAGGGGATACTTGTCGCCAGTTGCGCACATCAAGCAGCAACGAAGAAGGGAAAAGCGCGTGCGTCGCTACGCTCCAGCAGCCGCCCCTCCACCCGAGCCCACGCTCTCAATTGACATGACTTTAGCGCCTCTAACCAAGGTGCAAAAGAAGACCAACACCGAAATCGCTCGCATGTTCATCAGAAACTGGGAAATGAAACCCAAGAAGAGAAGGGCAGATCAGGACGTCCCAGTGAGTATGGAGTGGAACCCTGCGCAACAAGGCCACAAGCTGATCGACCTAGACCTCCCCAAGTTCATGCTTCTGGATTGCATCTTCGACCCGCGCCTGCTCCAGACGGAAGACATCACCAACGTCGAGGTCTATCCCGACTCTGATCCTTTCGTGGAGCTGTACCGCATTTGCTGCCGGGTCGAGTTCATGGCCCAAGTGCATGCTCACTGGAAGGATCTCCGCTCCAACGACGACGCAACCCTCAGCAAACATCTTGATCTGCTCGCTGACTTGAAGAATATGGGTGCAATCACTCCTTTCGCTCCCGTTGCTCGGTACTTGGATGCATGGGCCGAGTGGCGGACGTGCTGCGAGCTCGCTGGTAGTACTGGCCGAGACGATGACGGAAAGCACACCCGCCCGGGGATCAGCAAGAAGTGGTTGAAAATGATGGGTGCTCTAGGATTCGAAGAACGTGCGAAGCAGAAGCTCAAGGACATGCTGAGGGATAAGGGCTTCGTGGGTGATTGGGAGCGCGAGGTGAACAATGAACTTGGGGCTGTCAAAAGGCAGGTCGCGGCGGTTTGTAAGGAGCGAGATGGCTCTCCCTTCCTGATGGACATTGAGAGCTTGGAGATTTTGAAGGCCGCTCATAGCCAGTAGGTACGGTACGCTGTGATAATGATCAATGGCATTACACGGGTACAGGAGATTCCTTCCCACTATGACATGGATGTAATATATCGCTGGATCGGCTGAACACTGTAATAATAGAAATGTGAAAACATAACACAACTCAACTACAAGACGCTGTGATCTGTGAGTGGACGTAATCTTTGCAACTTCGCGGACTGTCCTTGTTCCCATCTTGTCAGTGTAAATTATCGGATCTTTGAATATTCAGAAATAAAACCTCATTATTGAACTCCCAAGGACAGTATTTCTGGAGGTATCACCTATTGATGTCAGCTTTCCCATACATGCTTCTCATTCCCCAGCGAAGCACGTCCCCCTCCCCGGTCTAATGCAATATTACCTGCAGCAGCAGACTCGACAGAACCCGTGCATATATAGAAATAGTACCTGAGCTGTTTGAAATATTTGTGTTTTGGCACCCCACCGAATTCTTTTACCGAGTTTTGCCGCGGCTTGCCCAAGCTCGCGAAGTATCACATTTGATTGATAGAAATAGTACCCCTTATTCCATGATCTACCCCCAACCACAGAAAGACGAAAGATACAAGCAGAAACAAAACCGCCAAATTCCTCAAGTTACACAACCCCCTTTCGCTGGCATAGCAGTATGTCTCATACTACTCCATATCCCACTGGGGAGTTGACCCCACAGCTGCATTCCCCTCTCGAAGGTACAACCCAAGAGACACTTGCATCAAACACCCCCCCCCGCTGGAAGAGAACCGTGCACCCGAGCAGACGATTTACAACCAAAACCTGATAGAGATGATCACGCAGCGTGAACGTAGCCGAAGGTGGTGGATATGTTACATCACCCCGGATCCTTCCGCGACCAACTGGAGTTTACCAGGTTATGCCTCAAGATTGGGCAGCTCGGATTCCATGTGGACGCACAGCTATTCTGGCTCTACAGTTTCTGTGATGCCGTCCCAGTTGAGTTCGGAGGACCCCAGTTCCAGCTATCGAGCCTCAAAGTTTCCAAACAACAAGTACTTTTGGATTAGCCCGGTAGCGCCATACCGAACGCAGAGCTATTTCGAATCTTCCGCGCCTTCGACCATGAGTTTTGCAACAAGCCAAACGCAGAGTTCCCCGATTCCTGGAAAGCCTCGTCTAGCATCGCGTAAACGCTCGATCTCATCTATTGACATCGAGCCGTCTCCTTCAGTAGACAGTACCGAAGCTGCAAAGCCTGCAAAGAAGCCGAAGACGTCGTCTTGCGAACTTTTGGATATAAAGAAGGGACGCAAGACTGAACATCAACGCTCAAATCACCCTAGCATCGAGCGGACCGCTCAAATCACCCTCCCAGACACCAATCCGACTGTCCAGCCCACTGAATCTTGCCACGCTCTCTCAGACGTGCGAAAACAAAACCCACGATGATATCATCTCAACATTCATCCCAACTAACCCTTTCCAACCCCGACTCCATGAATCTGCCCAACCCCCACCCCCTAACCCATCTCAATCACGCATACTCCTCACCTGTATCCCCCCCGTCATTTCGAAACGGACGACATCACCGACATCCAAGTACACAAAGATGCCCTAGTCTACTCACCCTCCACCCAACACACGCGCGTCGCACTCACAGCCCAAGTGCGTATCTACCAGCGCGACCACCGCGACAGCGACGACGTCAGCAGTCCGACCTTGTAGCAGAATTCTACAAAGCGGGTGGTAGGTGCCCTTCCCGCCTCTCGCAAAATACCTGCGGTGGTGCAGCGACACGCATTACCACCGCCACATCCATCCTCAGATCCATGATACCGATGCTTGCCTCGGCGCGAGACTGTCGCGGAGTAAGGCTGGCGATGGAGAAGCTTGAGACGGTACTTCAAATAAAGGGATGAGCTAGTTTTTAGGAATGGGAGGTTATGAAAGGTTTTGCTGGGGTTGGGAAGAAGGGTTGGGATCGAGGAAGAACGCGGTGCTCCTTTTGTGCTTGGTATGGATATGGAGGGGTTGTAACTGGTGTATAGTACCGGAAAAGAGGTTGTGGATGGGGGGTAGGGAGATGGAGTTGACTGGATGGAGAATTCGAGCTAGGGGGGCTTTAAAGGGATTCTTCTTCTGAATTGAAGTGGGCGAGCTTGAGGTTATACACCTGGGTGAGTGACTTTGAGGACTGGAAGTATGGTAAAGTGGTGAATTATGAATAAAAATGAACTGATTGTGGGCTGATTTCGCAGTGAATATAAGTGTTTTTTTTTGTAGGAGAGAGGACTAGGGCATGATGGCGGTGGAAGCACACGGATATATGAGTGGCTACTAAAGGCTCGTTGACACAATGACGGTTGGTTCGTTCTATGAGTGTATATTTTCTAGCTTGGTCTGTCTCATGATACTGTTTTGTTGAATGACCGCTTGTACTTGTGCTTGAACGCTGAAAGGGAAGAAAGTTTGAACCATGCTCGATTGCCCTGCTCAGGCAGTCTAACCAACCCCCATCTCGCCTCCAAACCGTAAGAGCGAATGACCGCCGCTATAGCTGCGCCCCGTCCTCTCCCTCCCCATCCCAGTAATAACTCCACATAGTCAACCCCACCATCTCATCCCCATACGCCTTCGCCTTCTCCGCGCCACCCGCCCCCGCACACACCACCAGCGGCAGAAAATGCTCCGCGCCGCCGCGAGGATGCATATCGTAACTGCCCTTCCAGGCTCTCCACCCCGCAAACTTCTCCTTCTGCGCGTCCACCTCCTGCGTATTTACGGCGTCGGTGACAGCGCGGCTCCACTCCTCGTTCAGCGCCTTGTACGCGGGCGTGCGCGACTGGCCGGAGAACATGGCGCGGAGGTTATGCATGGAGGCGAAGCCGGAGCCGATGATGGCGATGTTTTGGTCGCGGAGGGGCGCGAGGGCGCGGCCGATGGCGTGGTGGGCGGCTGGGTCTTCGGAGGCGAGGACGGAGAGTTGGACGATGGGGGTTGTGGCTGTGGGATGGATGAGGGTCATGGGGACGAAGACGCCGTGGTCCCAGCCTACACATTTCCAATCAGCGCTCTTTCCTGGGAGGGAGGCGGGAGTACCGTACCTCTCTTTGCATCCTTCTTAGACTTTATCCCCGCTTCTTCGAGCTGCCGTCGCACCAGCTCTGCTACCTCGGGACTCCCGGGCGCATTGTACTTTAGCTTGTACGCCTCATCCGGGAACCCGTAGTAGTCGTAGTACAACTCGTGTTTTTCCGCCGAGCTAATCCCCACCACGTCCTCGCTCCAGTGCGCAGTAACCAGGACAATGGCCCGCGGCGCGTCCGCCGTGCCCAGCTTCAGGATCTTGGGCACCTTCGTCTTCATGCTGTGCGTGAGGGCGGCCTGCGAGGGGTCACCGAGGAGCGGCATGGGCCCACCGCCGTGGGAGATGCTGATCACGGGCGCGCGACGCGTCATGTTGCCTGCTATCTTTTCTGTGTTTGTGTAGAAAGAGAGGGGGAATTGCTGGATGCCGCGGAGGGGGTTGAGGGAGAAGTTCAGGCCGTGGATCGTGGTGGTGAGGTGTGCGAGGGCGAGGAGAGAGCGCGATTTCATGATCCGTCGAACGGTGCGACGACGGAGAAGGAGGATGCAGCCATTGTGGAGGGAGGGAGGGTTTGCGAGCACGGTCGTGGCTCTCGGACGTGGGACGATGAGGGGCGGCGTTGGTAAGAGCGGAATTAGGCCGTTCGGAACGGTAGGTGGGATTCCCGGTCATGTGAGAGGGCGTGATGCTCGCGTAAGTGAGGCGGATTGGTTAGCAAATGTAAAAAAATTAATTATAATAGTAGAGTTCCCACGCAGATCTAACTGGAATGTCTTGTATGTGTGGTTTCCACGCTAGGATGCACCTGGATATGTCACGCGACACAGGGAGAAGAACTGCACATCGTGTGTAGAGTATGGATTCAGCGGACAATGCTCAAAGCGCGTCCCAGTCCAAGTAACTGCGACAGGCAAACAACGCCAACCATGAACGCCACCACAATATCGTGGCATGATATCCGACTCTTAACGTGAATACCCATGCATCCGTACGCCATACCGTCTAAGCCCATCTTGACGAAGCAGAGGATCAGCGACGAAAGCGATAGGAAGAAGACAGATTGCCGTAAAAACCAGCCAACGCCTCCATGCGAGACGCCATGTAGCAAAGTGAGGAAGACATCTAGATCTCTGTCTAAGCCACCTCCTCGGCGGGCTCCTCCTTGATCTCGTCATCTGCTTCACATTAGCCATGTACTTCTGTCACAATAAGAGCAACATACCAGCGACGTCCTCCTCGCTCTTGATCTTCTTTCTGCCCCGCTTCGTAGCAGGCTTCTTCTTCTCGCCGTCGCCCTCAGCATCAGCGCTGTCTGCCTTTTTCTTGCGGCCCTTGGGACCAGGCTTCTTCTTGCCAGCGTCCTCGACCTCGGCGTCGAGCTCCTTGGTACCGTCCTCGTCCTCAGGGTCGGCAGAGGTGGCCTTGCGCTTCTTGCCGTTGTTGGCCTTGGGCTTGGTGGCTGCCTTTGCCTTGGCTTCTCCCGCGCCTTCACCACCGGCGGCAGGCGCGGCACCGAGGAAGGCGCCGAACGAAGGATGAACCTCAATCACCTTGCGCTTGACGGGCGGCCACATCTTTTTGAGTGAGCCCACGGTGTTGCCGGTCAGCGAGGCGAACAAGTCATAATCGTACTGGTTTGCAGCGGTTAGCAAGAACGTGGAGTGGAAGAAGAACTCACCTTGTCGGGGCTGGTGGACGCGACAAACGCAGCGGCGACCATTTTTGTCTCCTTGGATGTAAAGCCGGTAATGGCATCACCGACGGTAGCAGCGGCGTCCTCCTTCTTTGGAGGCATGGCGGCGTAGGGAGGGGTGCTCTTGAAGGATTGAGCTGACGATGTTGATCAAGTGCTGTCCACAGACTGCGTAAAGATTCTGCTCGGTGGAAGGCGATGGCAAAGGGCAAACGAGAAGGCGAAGATCGGTAGAGAATCTTATATACCACAAGCTAACATCCCAAAAGTGAAGGTGCGTTGCCGTGAGCGACGTATTTCTTGGTGAACCCGATTCGAGAGATTTGCCAGGAAGGCGCAGGCGCGAAATTACCTGCGCGAAACCGAAGTGAACGACGATTCCACGCGGGTAACGCCGGCCTGTGCAACACCTGGTGAGTCACGCAGGAAAATGGAGTTGTCAGGATTTTGACGATGCTCGACCAAACCTCTGTCACATAGACATTCTAGCTAGAGGTTTTATGATACAGATTAGGGGACGCTGAGATGCAGAAGTGGTGCAGAAGTATACGCTGTTCCGCTCTAAGATAGAGTGTATCATACTGACTTCACTCACCGAGCCTTCAACGGGCGCTTCAAACACAAATGGAACCCACCACAACTAAAGGTTCATGGAGTCGGAGGAAATGTAATGGAAGAACCGTACAGTTCGTGTTTTCGTGACAGGACTAAACTGCCGTCGCTATGCATAACCCGGGGCGTGTGCTAACAAAGGCCTACAAAGGTAACCCGTGCCTTCATCGCCCATTGAGAAACCCGATGCGCGAAAATATCCCACTATCCGATGCCGTAACGACCACCAACTCCGTGGATGCGTAGAAGAAAACTCTGATCATGAAGTAGTCGTAGAAGTTAGGGCGCGTTGAGGTAAGAAGGTTGCCCATAGGTCTGGCACTGCGCGTGGACCATTCTGAACGCTGTCACTGGCTGAGCGACGCAGGAACTTTGCGTAATCGCACCCATCGAAGCCGTGTAGCCATTCAGCATGGCAAAGCCTGCAAGAAGGTCAAGCGAAGCAAGGCGGGCCGGACAAGAACATGTAGGCATATCCTTTACCCTTTAGAGACGCCCACTCTCTCCTCGTACGCCCGCCATCCCTCGTCCCGATAACGCGCTGCCTCGAGTGCTCGATCGGATGCTCGTACGATACCGCGGCCAACAATGATGACGTCGCATCCTTGCTCGAAGATGAGTTTCCGCGGGGTGTTGTACTGCTGGCCCAGAGTGTCTCCCAGTTTCTGGCCTTCTTGGCCTGGGGGCGGCAGCTGGCAACCTGGCGTCATGGTGATGAAGTTGTCGTCTGGGTCCGTGTTCAAACTGCGCTGCGCAATGAAGCCCATGACGAATTCTTGGTTGTTTCGCGCAATGTCCAGTGTCTTTTGTTGGTACTCGGGCGTCATCAGATGACCTTCGGAGCTCATCTCGGCAAGCAAGAGGAGCGAGCGCAGGAAAGGCGCTTCGCCAAGGCGGGCCAGCATGGCGATGCTATTGATACTGTGGGCCTCGTCGGGATGGATGGTTGGGTCTGGGCGAGGTGATATGCTCTCTGTCCGCTGGGAGATGGAGGTGCCAATGCTGACGACGCTCTGTTTCCTATCCAGAGGCTTGATGCCTAGGCGCTTGTCCTCATCGTCGCCGGTTATCGGGGGAGTGACGACAGCGATGTTGTTCTTATTTGCGAGCTGCTCCGCTTCTTCTTCTTCGTCGTCGTCGTCTTCCTCGCCGGGCTTTCGTCGAGGCGCGTCGGAGTAGATGTCGGTGTGTACGCCCGTGTTGTACTTGGCGATGGTAGCGTCAGCGGCTTTGTGGAGGGCGGTGACGATGGCGGGACCGGGGAGGACGTGTGCATTTGTAATCTCTGCCCAGCTAGCGATGCGGTAGAGGCCGGATGTATACTGCTTCTGCACCGTCTCTGCGGGTTGTGTATCAGTACGTGTCCCACGTGGATTGGCGGAGGTGGGCCAACGTACCACCAATGTCTGCGAATTTGCGATCCTCAAAGATGATGAAGCACTTGCGCCGTGCAATCTCCTTGAGTGCCCTGGCGGTGCGGTCGCTCCAATCGGTGACGATGTCGCAGTGGGTCTTGAGGACGCAAATGTGGTCTCCGCACTCCTCGGCCAGGTCCAACAGTTCGGCGGAGGTCTCGACGTCGGCAGACAGGCAGAGGTTGGTCTGTTTTATGGACATCAGCCGCAAGAGGTAGGACGCGAGGGGCCCGGTCGATGCATGGCCGGCGCGCGTGCGGTAGGTGGTGGCAGCCATCGAGTTGGCCATTGTGAGGGAGAGATGCGAGTAAGCGCAAGCAAAAGACGTGGGGTGGTGTGCGTCGTCTGCTTTATAGGCGGAGTTGGAGGCCGACCGTTTTTCGGGGTCGGGGTCGGGGTCGAAGTGGAAGTCGAAGGTGGGAGGGGGTGAGGGTGAGGTTCAGCGGCGCGGGGCAGCAGCGATTTTGTCCTCTCCTATGCGGTAGGACGCTACGCGAGTCGGACGCAGAGTCAGGCCACACGGGCGGCGGACGGACGGCGGTTGCTGTTGGGGGCCGTGGGTCCTTTGGAGTCTGGGGCAATGGAAATTGAATCTTGCCTGGATCGCGATTCGCGTGTGCTGTACAAAATTGCTTGCTCGTCCTGGCCCCGACGCGACCCGCCGCGGTACCTCGCGCTAAGAGGCGATCATAGCAAGCGAGCGTCGAGTCTAGAGCAGAGGCCTGTACTGTACCTGTACTGGTGAATGCGCGCTGTCCTGTGCCTTTGCGTCTTTGCGTCTTTGCGTCTCTGCGGCTGTCAAGACGGGGCTGTGAATGCCTTCTGCGGGATTGTATACTCGCTCGTACACGTTGTCCATCGCTTGCATCTCAAGTGCTCCAACAACGCAGGTCCCGGAGGACAGCGGAAAAAGGAAAAAAAGGACAGCTGTGCCACAGGCGACGCCGAGATGACCTCCCGCGCGTCGATGAAAAATGCCCGGCGGCCCATTACCTGCGGGTTGTCAATCCGTGTGGGTGGGGGTGGTGGCTGTCCTCTCTGTCACCTCGCCTGCTGACCTCCGACCTCACCTCGGCCTCTGGTCTTGGGCGGACGCACTCCCGTCCCATGCAATATGCAATCCTCCCAAATGCGCACGCCTGCTCTGCTCATCCCGCATTTGCGCACCCGCAGCCTTGATGGGCGCGTCCCGCCCTCCCTTGGTACGTGCCACGGCATTTATGAACGATGCCTGGGCTGCTACCTCGCAACTTCACTCCCCACCAATGCCTTTCGATGCTTGGGTGCCTCTCGATGAATCAGCGCCCCTCGACGGTGCAGTGCCTACAAGCTGAAAGCCACAGACAGGCACAAGCGACATCGTACCACTTGCGGGCCGAATACGACCTCGGCCTCGATGGAACCTCTTCATCGCTCTCCAACATCGAAGCATTCGCGCATAGAATCTCGGCACAAGCACATGCACATGCAAGCTCGGCTGCCGTTGAAAATGACCCGACCAAGTCAAGTTGCTCGCATGGGAATCTCGTGCTATTCACCTTCACACTCGCCCGCCTACTGATCGGCATGTGCTATTTACTAAACTGTATAATACTACAGCCCTGCAGGGAACCGTGCCCTACCTCACGACGCTGATTTTCCGTCCGAGAAAGCCCCATCTTGATCAACTTTTCCGGTGAAGGAGAACTGACAGTGCGATGCGTATTGCTAAGGTTATTTAGGTAGATAAAATAGTTCCCCGCACAGCTCCTCCCATGTACCGTCTTCATCGCAATTATCTGGAGGCGGTCTAAGACTACCAATTTCTCCAACATGCCCAGCACGATCCTCGCCGTCATCATCCTCCTCCCACGTCCCGTCTTCATCGCAACCATCTAGAGACGGGCCAAGGCCACCGACTTCTCCAAAACACCCAGCACGATCCTCGCCATCATCCTCCACCCACGTCCCGTCTTCATCGCAACCATCTGGAGGCGGGCTAAGACCACCGACCTCTCCAACATGCCCAGCACGATCTTCGGGGGTCGGAAGAGGACAGCGCTGCCGTCCAAGACCACGGTCATGTGGCGGTGGCCACTGGACCAGGAGTGGAGGGTCATGATGGCGAGGATCGCGCGTATGAGAACTCTGGCCATCCTTCTTGTCCAATCCCAGACGCTTCTCCACCGCCTCAAACTCTTTCACATATCGATCTTGCCATGCGCTCTCCACAGCCTTCTCCATCTTTTCCACCTCTGCATTCATCACTGACTTGTCGGACGTCCCCCTGTCGTACCACCCGATCGCCCTTCTGAACTTCACCATCGCGTCTGTCTTGCCCGGGGCCTTTCTTGTATTACAAAGCTCCACTCCGCACGTCTCCATGATGCCTGTCTTTCCTATGATAGGAGGCTGAACATATGGATTCACCCTGTTTGGACGCCACGTAGCCCACAGCTGGAGCCATCGCGTGAGCGGTTCGAACGGCTTGATTGTCTGCCCTGCAATGTTTGCGCGGTAGGCCTCGTGGAGTGTGTCCATTTCGTAGAGAAGACGGCCATTGTCACTTTTTCCGAGCGAGATCCATCGCTCGCAAGCGTGCCGAAGGTATGTGGTTCGTATTAGGTTCAAGTAGACTTCGACGGCGGGTTCGGGATCAGGAGGCAAAGAGCCGCATGTCAGGATGTCCTGGTTAAGGTAGTCTGGGTTGGCGAACAAGGCCTTCATGAACTCCTTCCAATCACTGAGGGGGTATCGAACTCCTTTGTACAGCAACCCGCTCGAAGGGTCATTTGCAGGCAGGCTAAAGCCACGGGGCTGCTGGCCGTGGTGGCTGGCATCCATAACGTGAATACGCCTCAGTCGCGGAAGAATGTAGGCTGCCGAATGTTAAGTGTTGAAGACGACGTAATCAGCTGCGGGTTTTGACAGGTACCTCACATAGTATGCAGGTGCTCTTACCTTCTTCTATTCCTCCACCTTCCACTTCTATCTTCGCTTTCACCTTCACTCTCACCTTCACTCTCACCTTTACTCTTACCTTCACTCTTACCTTCACTCTCACCTTCACATTAACCTTTATATTTACCTTCTTTCTATCACCTCCACCCTATCCTACTTCCATACGAACTCCTCCCACTCTAATACACCCCTTCTTGCCATTTCCTCTGGTCTTTCCACACATGCCTTCCCTCCATCTTACCATCTCTAAACAATAAAGAAAGCGCAACACATTGTTCCCTGTGACAAGACGCGACAAGTTTGAACATCGATACGCGAACGCACATGCATTTTTCGGCTCAAGACTTTTAGCCGCATGGAGATAAGGTTGGGCGGAGGGTTCCTTTACCGTGGCTGCTGTTCCATCTGGCAGGTACGAGCCACTTCGTCTCCCGTCGGAATATCTTCCAATGCTGTGAATACGCATCAAACCGCCAACACTCGTTGGAACGACACTTCTTGTTATTCGCACGAGCTTTATGCTCGATGAGCTGTGCGCTTGTCGCTGGGATTTCGCGTCCACGGCGGCTGTTAAGCCTTCTTTGCACGGTTGTTGCTGCTTTCCTTTTCTTCCGACACCTGCAGCACTCTTCGTTCGCCTTAGATAACTTTGACTTTAGCTCTTTCTCTTTCTTACAGCCGCAACGTCATCTTTATCTAGTACTAGGGGGGCTGCAAAGAAGCGTTTCTGACGAAACTTCGAATACCCATTGCCTCGCAGACTTCCAGCTGACCTGACTCCGCACGGTCTCATGCATGCATCCGCGACGCTCGTACGTTCAGACCCACGGAACCCACGCGGGCGGATTCATTACTGTTAACCGCACAGGCTTCCAGCGAATCAGATGTCTCTGTAGTTGACCTTCTTGAGCAGCAGTTCACAGCTGACCATGAACTAGTGAAAGATTCCGGACGTATGCGTTCCCGTCTCGGTGCGTTACGGTTGATATTTGATAATGTTAAATCCTCGTTTGGGCGTTTCGGGCGGTCAAAGGCAGTTGTTTTCGCAAGATATCCTCTGAAGGCGGAATCATTTCGCGTCCTGATAACCGTCTCCTACGAAACCAAAGGGGTTTTTTTTTTCACTCGAGCGTTCCAGCTAAAGGTCATCTCCCAGAGCTGGCACGCTGAAGATATTGTCTGTCTTTATATCGTAGACCCTCTACAAGGAGATATATTGGAGTGTATCCTAGTAAGGCTTACCGCCACACTGCACCGAAGGAAAATCTATACTGCCCTGCGAAGAGGCAAGGGGCAAGCTTGGGAAAGACAATAATGGTAGTCCGGCTGCAATGAGTTTTTACACCGCTCTAGCGTTCTGATAGATGGAGAGCCTCCGATGTCCGGACTCCAATTTTAAAGTGAGGTGTATGAATCTTCAGTTCAGTTCCATGGCTCTGGCAGATACGTTCATTATAATTATAATTAACAACCCCCCACATCCCACCATCCATCATCAGTCGCGCTCAAAGAACGACCGTGTTGTTCCCGAGTCAGTCCTCTTATGACCCTCTTTATTCTCCTTCCCTCTCAACTTCGATACCAGCCCGAAGCCCTGAGGCGGCCCAGAATCACCTCCACTCGGCGGCCCGGGAAGCGCCTTCTCCGCTACCACTGCAACCCCGTCTTTCGCGCTATACTGCTCCACAAGCTTCACCAGATTCCGCAGAACGGGAGCCGAGAAGAAAGCCTGCCCGTGGTCGTAGCCGACCAGCCAGTACAACTCCAGCCCTTCGCCGCTCCAGAAATTCGCCTCCCACGACTTCCGGTCGTCCCAGGACCACTGCAGATCGGGCTTGGACACTACGGAGGCGGGATCGGGCCGAGGCGGGCCTTTGGTGACGTATGCGGCGATGGCTTCGGCGTTTACGAGGCAGTCGTCGCTGCCCACTACGACGGTCGTAGGGCACCTGAGCAGGTCGTCTTGCCAGAGGATGTGGCTGCGCCAGCAGAAGCGTTTGGCCAGCGTGAAGGCGATGTCGGGCTCTGCGGTGGCCGCCCACGCCATGTGCAGCTCGTTGGGGTGCTTTGGCGTGCGGCTCGTGGCGTTGTAGGCTACGTCTGGGACGTGGAGTAGGATGGCGATGGGGTCGACGAGGACCATGCGCTCCATGCGGGCGGCGAGGAAGGGGGTTTCCAGGAGCAGTTTTGCGAAGAAGGTGCCGTGGGAGTGGGCGATGAAGACGAAGGCGGAGAGGTTCTGCTGCGCGATTATGTCGCCGATCTCGCGGGCTTGGTCGGCGGGGAGGGGCAGCGCTTCGGTGATGCGCGAGGAGGTGGGGAGGACTTCGATGGCGAGGATGCCGATGTCCTTTGGCATCATGAGCAGGAGGGGGAGGTAGGCTGCGAGACCGATGCCGAGGCCGTGGATGAGGACGATGGGCCTGTGCGTGGTGGATAGGTGCGGGCGGTAGAAGTAGCTGAAGTTGGGGGCTGCGGACTGGTTGGGGGCCAGGAGGGTGAGAGGGCGCAGCGGGAAGGTCTTGAGAAACTTGCCGCGGGGTTGGCGGTAGAAGGTGAAGCCTGAGATGAGCAGGATCATGGACGTCCAGAAGTCTATGGTGCCTACGAGCTGGGGGGTGGATCAGTAGCTGGCCTGGGACTGGGACTGGGAGAACACGACTCACCATGTAGTACGTCAGACTTCGGTGCGAGACTGAAAACTTCCGGAAGTTCGGCCGCAGACAGGTCCCCGGGCCCCACCCAGGCCTGATGTTTTTCCCTAACATCTCTTCCACCGCTTCGACATATTCTTCGAGCTCGTCGTCGTCATCTCCTGGCGGACCTTGCCTATCGAATAACGCCCATAGTAACCTATGCGTGAGACCGCGTGTCAGTACACACTCGGAGAAAGTGAGGGAACAACGAGCACAGTCCGCTTGCATGCTGAGCCTCGACGACCAGCTCACCACCAGTAAAGGGTCACCAGTGAACGACACAATGCTTACCACTCTTTCAGATTCTCCCTCCTAAGATCCTCCAAGCTCGCCCCACACATCCATTTCTTGACATAAAGCTCAATATCCGGCGTCACAGCCAAACTCCTAACCCAAAGATCCTGCCGCTGCTTCCGGTTCAACGGCGGCGGAAACAACGCCTTCTGCTTCCACAGATACGAGCGGTACGGGAGAAACCAGCAGAGATAAAACAATATCTCGATCGCGCCGACGACTTCGATCGCTATCGACACCGGGTGCGCAACCACGCTGACGCCGCCAATCGACAGCGCGAGGTAGAAGTACACCAGGCAGAGAAGGCCCAGGTAGCTGGAGAAGCAGATGAAGGCCTTTATGAGCGCGTATTCGAAGGTAGAGTTGCCGAGAAGCATGGCTTCAGCGTTGTGTGAGGACCAGCCTGTGGGATGTCGTCGACGCGTGCGAGGAGCTTGGAGCCTGGCGCATGTATGATATGTGGGTAAATCCTCGATAGGGTTGCGGACGCATACATGGCATCTTTGACGTCTTCTCGGACGTGTAACGGGTGTATTAGGCGGGTGGGGGATGGTGAGGGGGTTGCTGTTTGAGGGATGTGATGAGCGCGCTGGTTCGTCCGGGGGTTTTTCTGATCCGCATGATTTGCATGCGCACCCCCGTCTGGCTCCAACGTGTACCAATGCGAAGGTGGAGATGTGGTATCGGGAAAATCTCCGGTACGTCCCTAGACCGATGTGCAACCTGCCGCCATTCCATTTGGAGCCGTGGATGCTGGGATGGGGCTTGCGGGTGTGCGGGGGTGCGGGTGGTGGGATGTCAGGGTTCTAGAGAGGCAGGCTCGAGGTTCACAATGCGCCCACGCAACGCCTGACCCCGCAAGACAATTCCAGTGGGTTTTTCATGCTCTTGTGGAGTTTTGGTATTCTTATTCGCTAGATGCGTGTTGGTCCGGCTTCCGCAACGGGGGACGATGCACAACGGCGCGGATCCGATTGGATGGTGCGCACGGCTTTAGAAACACGTCGTTTTTAAGGTTCAAGTCCTGAGTGAGGATTTGAGAAATGGCCGGACCGATCGTTCTTCAACCTATACAGCTCATGTCACCGATACTGTCTTCGCCTTGGAAGATTTTCCGGGACTGTCACCGTAGGCTGCTTGATACCAGAAAGGCCCGAGAACATCAAACACATACATGTCAGTGCGACAGCGGTCCGAGGCATTGCTACGTGCTTCCGTCAAGCTTCAAGGAGTGGCGCCCGCTGTCATTCTATCTTTCAAATGGTGCGGGTACGATGTGCGGCCTACTTATCCAGCCGCGCTAGAACATGTCTCAATCTTCCTCGAGTACAGCTGTACACCCTCCCGGGAATTATGTATGCCTAGTATATCTGGGGGATCAGACCTTCGAGAGGTCTTTTACAAGAGAACCTAAACGCGCTGGGCACCCGTTCTGCCTTGAAGGGTGTAGCTGTGTTACATGAGCTTAACTGCATAAAAGACCACCTGAGGCTTCGTTACGTGAAACAGCCATTCCCTGGGCGCAGTCCCATCGTTGAACTCAACGCTCTACGCTGTGTCTTGCCAGATCTGGGCCGCAATCCATGTTTCTAGCCGTCTTTCAAGCCATCTATACGGCGTGACTGATTCGTAAGTGACATCACCTCGCATTTCCATCACTATAACCAAACGCGACTTCTTCATCCCCCCAACAACGTGGACTACATCCCAACCATCTCAGCAATCCGCTACTCCAGCTACGTCAGCCGCTCAAGTGGAGACGAGCAACTTCATCAACACCAGACTAGACGCGATCGACTACCCAGCTACACAGACGTCCATCTCCACCCCACAGTAGTGATGATGGAAGATACAATAAAGACTGTTTATACCGAGGTACGTAACCGGTAAGCATGGCAGACGGATGCGCGTACTGCCCAGATATCCAAAGCCACCAAAACCACACACCATTATCCCGCCGACGAGCACTCGATATCCAAGCCTAACCTACATTAGCACCTCCAAATAGCAGCACGACCGCCAACACAGTCAAAGTCGGCACCGGGTGGGTTTAGCAGGTATCCTACCCCCACACCACCCCAGTGCCTCAAGATTCGCCTAGACACTGCATTCCATTTAACTAGAATGAAAACGAAAATTGGCATTGCACGACGCATACCCCGTCAAGCGTTTTTTCATCACCCCACTCACCACCGTGAAATAGCTAGAGTAACTTCTTTCCCCACCCACCTACCATGCCACCGTCATATCTACCAACAGAATAAAAAGCGTAAAACCACACAAACGAATGGACCAAAACCCGCATCTACTATCGTACATCATTCAAACCCTCCAAACATGCGGACATGGAAGCAAAAAATACATCGTGAAGGAATTTTTTTGTTTGAGGTTATACAGTCTTGTAAGGAAGAATGTGAGACAGCACCGAGCATATAGCGCCGCCATGACATACCGACACGTAACATGCGAGTGTTTCTTGAGTGCGGTCCAGCGATGGCGAAAGAGAGCGTTATTCAAGAAACCGGGCCTCGGCCGTGGGACGAAAGGGCGAGAAGCGGGTCATCAGAGAAGGTATTATTCCCGCCCTAGACCACGACCACACATGCAATGGTCGACGTGCTAGCAGGATAGCTGTGCATATATTCCGCCAGATGCGAAGGGTGTATCGGAGTAGAACCAAGACCCACATAGAATAAGTCCCGCGATGATGCTTTGGTGCTGCCACGTGCCGCGAAGGCTGGACTTAGTAACGTAGACATCACTATCGAATCTCTTCAAGACTGGTCGCCGCGCACCCGGTGGACCGCTGTTGTGGACCGTTTCCGGGACGAGCCGCTGGGCAGGCGTAAATTGGGCGATACGTCGGGGTGGTCGATGACGACACCGTGCTGGAAGTGCTGCGATTTCTTCGACGCGAGCCATTCTCGGCTCTTGCTCACAAGAGCTCGAGGTGAGTGAGACTTGGTACTGTCCTGCACATTGGTTTGCTCTTGCGCTCCGGATGAGCTAGTATCGTAGGTTGGGATGGTCTCGGTGATGAAACCTCCAAGCGAGATTAGCTCTGTGGCCATATGAGGAACCTCTTTGAAAGGGTCATTCGACGGTGTGCGATCGAAGGTACTGGATCCATCGAGGTGTGGTGCATCAGCCATTAACACGCTATTGCGGTTGTTCAGCGCTGGTACCGACATATCGTTGCTGGGAAGTCCAGTCCCGGTTTGGCAAGTACTATGGCATACAAATGAGGGATCAAGACCAAAATCCATCGATGAGGGGAGAATGGGAGGAATACTCGGCGGAGCAGTGTACAAAGACGAGGAAGTCAATCCGGAGGCTAGCGTGTGGTCCATGAGAGTATCCGGTTTTGCTGGCGGAAGCCCTCTATAGAAGAGGTTGAGCAGGAAGTCTTCCAAATGAACCTCAAATTCGTGGGTTTCCAGTCGATCTCTCATCGACCGCGTTGCTTGAATGTCCCAAGTCAGGTCCGACTGAACAATCCGTAGCTGAGGGCACATAGTGGTATAGGTCTGCTTCCAGTGAGCCGATAGATTTCGGTGCTTGAGGAGATTCCTAATGGTCCTGCTGTATGTCCATGTCGTGTCGCCTTCGGCCATGTGTGTGGCAACATGGTCGCAATGATGTTTCCAAGTGGTATTGAGCCCTCTACAGTTCTCGAAACCACATGCGTACATGCGAGGTATTTGCCGAACTTCTTTGCAGTCTCGAGGGTATTTCTTGCCTTCGTGGCCCTTCTTCAAGTGATTTCTGAATTCGATGCCGCGAGAGAACACTTGAGAGCAGCCAGTGACTTGGCATATCCACTGGAGACCCGTACCCTCATGATAATCTTCCTCGTGACGTTTCCAGTCTTGTTTTGTCCCGAAGGTTTTCCACGGGCCCAATTCAAAACAGAATGTACAGAAGAATTGTTTCGAGGCCGATTCAACCACCTTGGGTTCGTCGAGAAGCTTGTGCAGAGTTTCTTGGTCGATGCATGCCTGTAGATGGCCCCGTTCATCAGAAACAGCATTTGAATGCCATGCAAGAGGGTCGATACAGTATGGCACGGAATGGTCAGGTATATTATGGTGAGTAAGGCTCGGTTTCCAGTCGCTGGAGATCGAGCTTGCTACCGGTGTAGACCTTCCCGATTGAAAGAGCGTCGAAGCAGTAGAGTGATACGTAGCGCGGTCTGCGACGAATGGAAATTGGTCTGATTTGATCGATTAGCGATATCATATGACCGCCCACTCCAAGATACGAACCTTCGGTGCTTCCAGCAAGTCTTTCGTTGATCTTTTGTTGTAAATACCGAAGCTGGGTCGTACTAAGGCCAGGAGGAAGTAGAGAGTCCAGATACTGCTCTTCCATTGTCTCTTAACATTCAAGTGGCGATACAATCCAAAGTTTCTTTCGAAGCTTTGCTGAACAACCAAACAATGGATGTATCTGCCGTGGCCAAATTGGTCGTTACCGCAAGCTACTAAGCTGGCGCGCTGGCTGGAAAAGGAATGGCTGCTCCTAATCGAGAGCGGTTGACCCTAGTGATTGGCCGTCGAAGCGAAGTATTGTGCGTACAGGCGATGGCAGGGCTGAAAGGAGCGTGTGTAGGAAACGCGCAAAAAAAAAAAAAAATAGTAAATGCAAAAGTAATATGATGAACCGCGAGAGATGGCGTCGGCAGCTGCGTTCTGCTCGTGTGGCCTGGCGAGTTATAACATTAGAGATCATAGGCCCTAGTTTCCTCTGAGACAAGCGTGAGCGTAAATCTCAGGTAGGACACAGCCCGGTGACCATGATGCCCCAAGATTTCGTACTGTGTACATTTGCAATGCCAGGTGTACGTATTTTTGCGCCAGCTTTCCCACGCAAGAAGGAATCGAACCCGCAGATCGCTAAAGAACCCTCTGCAAAAGCAGGGGAGTAGGACGCATGGGTCAGTGTGCAAAAGCGCCGAGCGACGGCCACGGGATTGCGTAGGGCCAATTTCTCGATAGCCACTATGACCCTTTGGTTGAGTTCAATTGCGAGAGTTTTCAATCGCACATGAGCAGCTAGCACCGGGCACGAAGGTAGAGAAACGAGGATCGAGAGGGACCTCTTCACCCTTTGTCATGCATGAAGACTGCAGCATGCCACAGAGACGCTAGTCAGTAACCAGCATCCTGCAGCAGAAGATTAATGCGGTGGCTTCGCGCAGTCAAATTTCCCTGATTTTGTGGGCGGTGCCGTAGCCATGAGTTGACTCTGGCTCACCGGTGTCATGAATCGTTTTACGAGGCCCAGATAAGCCGCCTTCGGTATCAGTTCCACGCCAACCGGAGGTAATTTGAGGGCTCGGTATTGACTGCCATATAGTGGTCGTATACGACAACGGGGCGGAACAGGCGGTGTAACTAAACGGGAGATAGCGGAGTGCGGGGACACTATGAGACCCCGTCCACCACGTGGATATCAGGGATGGAGACGAGTCAGATCCCTCTTGTTGATAGTGGCGTGCCAGGCGAAACGACCCTCGAATGTACTGACCGCAACACTGCAAGTATCGGCAGAGGAGCGTGAACCGACGCGCGGCATCGGTGGAGCGGATGCGTGCGTGGAATGATACTGAAGATGCTTCGCACGTCGTTATCGCCAATCCGAGGCGGTGTCGAGATGCCTGGCGATCTTCTTAGGGCAATTTTGTTGAGGTTTGACATTGGTGCCTGCATCTGTGGCGTGTCAGCATCTGTTTGCCTTCTTTTTCATCTGTCGCAAGCTGGGGTCAAGTCGACCCACCCACCAGAACGCACTTCGCGAGCGATGGAAACACAGCAGAAGCTGGACTTGCATATCAGCATCCTCTGTCACATTGCTTGCGTCATGAGTGCCAAAGATTCGCCCCCACACCATCCGTCTCGGGCCGAGCCAGCTACGCGCCGCCACCGTATTCAGGCGGCGTGGTCAGGCAGCTCCGACCAACGAGAGATTGCGTCATTCGGAGTGTGTCTGTGCTCTGAAATTGAGGCGGAGCACTGAAGGAGAGGCTCAAGGGTGTTCGATTGGTTCATGTATATGGGTGTGAATTGTGTCGAAAGGAAGAGGAAGGGCGATGTTCGGTGGATGCTCAAGCGGCAAGAGCTAACCCTGTTCGGGCTAACGTTGTTCGCCCTCGAGAAATGTTCAGAAGCTGCGACTTCACATGATGACGGTTCTGCAAGCCATCGCTGTGTTTATGCATTGCATCAGAAATCCGGCATGTTTTCTTTATCTGAGGGTACTATCTGAGGGTATTCGCCACCCTTAGAGAGTCAAAGTGTGACCATGCCAATGATATCTACCGATTCATATCAGCTTCCAGCATTTGTTCCCATAGACTTTCTCCCTGAACATCACGCTTCCAAACCCCCCTTCTTGTCGAAAGGTACCACCGAGATCTGCACCTCGCTGTGCACAGTAGCCATGTCGGGCTTCCACACAACACGCCATCCGAGGCCTTCCTTTGTCTTCACCGCGTCCCAAGCTCCTTCTTGATCCGCAGGCCTCAGAAGATTAAGACCTCTCTCTCCACAGATGTCCCAGTTCAATGGATCGCAGCGCAGGCCCTTCGGACAGTCGTGGTCGCCAAGGACGGTAGACCAACCCATGGCGATGAACTTCGGCGAGCGCAAGGCGTATTGGGAGGTGAAGTTGACGTTGCGCCAATTGACGTTGGTCAGTACCTTACTTCTTCAGGTCAGCTGGCTGGATCTTGAGATGCGTGCTACGAGGGAGAGCGTGGACTTACCTGGTGAGGCTGTAGCGGGTGCCGTTCTGTTCGTCTATGTGTGCGAGCGTGACGATCACGGGTGTGGACGGAGGGTGGACGGTGAAGTTCTCCAGACCGAAGGAGGGCGGGAGATGTACTTGCTGCGGGGGAGCGTGGTTCTGGGGCAAGCCATCGATTGTGCCCTCACCGAGGGCGACAATAGAACGGTCCTTGAACATCGGCGGGTTGCCCGAGCTAGTCAATCGTCAGTCAAAGTTCGAACCTCGCGAGGAGTATGTGACTTACACTGAGTTCACGTGCAAGACCCATTTGTCCCCAGATCCAGCCAGCAGCTCGGAAGAACTCGGAGCCTCCTCATACTGAACTGTTGGAGCGGCGAGCACGACGCCAATGGCTGCAAGGCCGAGGGACAAGATCGATGTGGTCTTCATGCTGGCGAATTTGAGCTCGCGGTGTCTTTCGCGGTATGTCGAAGGTCGTTGAGTCAAGGTGAGGATCCGACGGATTTGGTCGAGAGGTGACGTTAATAGGGAAGGTGCTGTTTGTGAGGGACGTTGTGTTGACTAAGCGTGCAATTTCCCACTACACTTCTCGCGTTTGTCAATTAGCTTGCTTTTGCGTCGCCGTTGTGTTTGCTCAATTCACAAACAGTATTCCCTTAGGGTAACAATGATCTCTTTTGATTGCTTGTTCGAGGCCAATGCACGGCAGCCTGTAGAACAGTAGAGTCAGCAAACCCTTTTTGCGACCTGTAACATGCGAAAAGGATTGATCATGAAGGTACAGAGCCTGCTAATCCACTCAGTGGGAGCTCACACAAAGTTTAATGGGGCATTTGAATCTAGAACATGGCGCAGTTGGAATGCAGCGGCGAAAGAGCCGACCACGTGTGAGACGCGTCAGGCGCGGTCGCGAGCACTACAGTCGTTGGATGAGAAAAGAGATAAGTCTTACAGGCTATATTCAAGATGTAGTATGCTCTCTCGACGCAATATCCAATGACTGCATGCAGGATCGAAACCCGCAGATCACAACTTCCAATAACGCCGGGGGTTATAAAATCAAGGTTAACTCCACCTGCCCATTCCCCTGGAAAGAACTTCAAGATAGATGTTAGTTGAGAGGCCAGATCATATAACTTTCCCTCCCTTGCGTGCGCCATGCGCCACCCACGCACGGCCACCACAGTCAGGGAACCATGCCTCGAGTCTGATCGGCATGCGTATCGCCCATCCTGGAGTAATAACTCCACTCAAGCTTCTCTTTCCGTGTCCGACTAGACCAGTCTGGGTTTTTTGGATCCGGTTGACGAAGGGACAGGATCGTGGTTGCTTTCGGGTAGAGGAATGTGGACTCCGTCACAGCATCCAGCAGCGCTGACTGGTTTCTTGCAGCAGGACCACAATTGGATCTTCTGGGTGCCTTGATTGAACGTCTTTGGGCCCCCAAGATGGAAACGACAATTCGATCCCGGCTGGATTATCTTCATACACTGCATGCAAAGCGGTGCGGTGGTCTTCGGCTCCGGCTTGACCCTTACAGACAACGCTGGTTGAGATACATGGCTGGATGATGTCGGCATTTGATCCGGCGCAGCGCGGTGAGTTGAGGAAGACGGTCCGGCAACGACTTTGTCTTTCGACGCGCGGCTGGGTTGCGCGATAATCATCTCCAGATCGCTCAAACTGTCATCAGAGTCGGGGTCGAGGATGTCTACAGATTTGACAGGAGCCTTCGGATGTGGAGTGCTAGGCGAATCATGGCTGCGCTCCCCGAACGATCGCCCCGGAATAGCCGCTGAAGACGACGATGGCTTTCCCACCTCTGCCTTCACTTGTGGCACTCCGGTCCTCCTCTGGTAGTCCTTGATGGTGTTCTGGGCCCAAGTCGAATGGGGAGCTAGTCCGCGCGCAACTGCACCAGACAACGCAGGAGATGACTTGCAGAGGTCAAGTAAGAGATGGGCGACTTTTTGAGGGGAGCTGGTATTGATGATCTGACGAAGATGGTCTGCGGAGACCGAGGGTAGAGGATTTGAGATGTTGGCGGCGATGTGGCGCCGTGAACTGCTCGACGATGCGCCGTCTGTCCTGATCGGCGTCCTTCGGTGCTCTTTCTTATAGTAGCTCGGGAGTCGCTGCTGGCCTGGGTGTCGATCGTGTTGCCGTTGGGGGTGCGGCTGCTTGGGCCGAGGCTCAGGCTCAGGCGAGGAGGAGAATGTGAGGTCGACCGTCTCGACCTTATCAGCGGCCGACTTGCCGTTGGAGGGCCGGTACGACGACATGATGCGCGGTGGCAAAAGGTAGGACGAGAAGGTTGCGCCACGAACCCCCACAGCTGAGAGTGAGTGATGAGTGTGGAGGACTCGGCAGCCGCAGTAGCGCGTTCGCGTAACGCTCAACGGGAACGCGTAGCAGGAGCCAGGCCACGTGCGCTTCTCTCACCGTGCACCAGGCCTGTTGAGTTCGCGGAGATGTCAGGCAAATAGACTCGCCTTTGCGCGCTTTGTTGGGATAGTAAATACCTTTCCCAAACTAAGCCATTGCCCAAGCAGATTTCCCAAGCGCCTGTGTTGGACAGGACGAGATGATGCAGGATAACTCCAGCTGGAAACTCGGCATGGTAGGACGAGATGATGCAAAATAACTTCAGCCATAAATTCTGCAAGGTAGGACGCACCAAGCCTACCAAAACATTCAAGCAATTGGGCGTACGCAAAGCTAGCGAAGACCTGCATCCCGTTCCAATTTCCAGCGTAAACAAGGCAAACTCCAAATCATTCGCCGCAAGAGCCGAGATGACACGGTGACAGGCAGAGAGCTGGTGCTCAGTGCTCAGTGCCCAGTGCGTGCTCCACCTGATACACGGGTGCAGGCGTTGGAGCGGACAAAGCCGCTGTCACGACTCGGTGCCAAGGGCCTTCCTCATGCGTTCGTGGGTGTGGGTGGTGAGATTCAGGCCACCTCGGTCATGTCTACATACACAGTAGGGAAGGCAGCCAGAACGACGACTGTATCCGCGCTATCTCCAGACGCACGGACGGACGAGATGACGCGATTAGCTAGCGTACCCCAATTTGTTTGTTCGAGTCGCGATAGCACAGGGACGCATCTGACAGACAGCTCAGCATGGCCATACGAGTGCGCGCCCCTCAAACCAACCTGCCTATTCCTGCCCACTGCATCGACGGACGCGCTTCACGGCGGCCCCAAAGAGCAGCGATTGCCCGAGCCGGAGCCTGTGCAGGACTGGACTGTGCGCGTCAGCACGCACAGCAAGACTGTCGCCACAGCGGTTACAAGGAGCCCGCGCCAACACGGCCCTGCAATGCCACGGCCGACGGGCCATGGTGGCGGCGTGTACACAGTAGAGCTCGCCATGGATCGCGACGGCTCCGGATGCTCGACGTGGCCGCCATGGATTGTTGTGGGCAGCTCGAGGATGCGCCCACCGAGGCTCTCGGACGGCGCCCTCGTTCGGGGCCTGTCGCCGGCTCGTCGCTGGCTGCATCTCACCACGTAGGTAGCAATGTATTATCCCTTGCAGCAACAGGCCTAGCGTCGACATCTGCCGCAACGACCACACTGCAAGTGCTCACCCACAGGCGCTGCTCAGTCGCGCTGCCGTGGTGTGGCAGTGGCAGCGTGCTGTGATAGGTCTTCCCCTCGAGCGCCTGCGAACACTGGCCCTCACTGCCCTGCCCTGCCCCCCCTAGCTTGGCTCACCACCACCCATCTCCGCCTCGCTCGCCGCCTTCAACCAGCCTCCGCCTGCCCGCACGTCGAGGCTCCAGCGCCAGCGCAGCGCTGTGGGCATCGCAACCCTCTTACGCCATCGCGCTCGAGCGCTGAGCTGCCCGCCCGTCGCCAGACCCTGCGAGCATCAAACGCGCTAGGACTCGGCGCCCTCTGCGAAAGCATCAGCCTTGCCCCAGGCTTGGGTTCGCACAGGGATCATGGCCCGTCGCCGCCAGGGCTCGAGCGCCGCTGCGAACAAGACGCAATTTAGCTTCTTCTACGGCCTTTCTAGAAGATTACCCTCCCGCGCTCCCCGCTGCTGCTGGTGATGTGATATAACAGCCGCGTCGCACCAACAGGAGCTTGCAGCCATTTACCGGAAACACGTTCATCCACTCCTTCACCCCTATATCCCCACCGCCGCGCGCGCATGCCACTTCAGCCCTTCCTTAGGCCCAGTGTAGCGTCCGACTCGCCTTTTAGCACCCCGCAGCGAGCTGGTGCATCCACGCCGCACTGGCAAGGAATGCACAGCTCCATTACGCCCGCCCACCCCCATCGGTAGCTCGTCCCCGTCGCGCTCGCCAACATGGACGACAACATGGACATCCCCGAGGAGTCCATGCGACACATAGAGGCCTTGTTGGCGAGACATCGCCCAGACATGATCCACAGGATGTTCCAGCAGGCAATGGAGAGCCGTAGGTTCCGCTCGTCGCCCTCGCCCGCCCAGTAGCTGACCCGCCCCAGGACGCAGCTCGGTCGCATCCTCGCATACAGCGTCGTCGATATCCACCACGGCCTCAACCGGCTCGTCATTTCGCTCTCCAGCGCCCTCGTTTCGCTCCTCAACAACGACGTCGTATCATTCGCGCTTCTCTATGCAGTCTAACCTCTCGACGTCCACATTGTCTTCTACCATGTCTAGCATGGCCCCGTCAATAGCCTCATCAACGTCGTCCATGTCCTCGCCTTCTCGAGCGACACCCAGGCGGACAGAGCCTCGTTCGTACCCTGCCTCTCTAGATCATGCGCGACCCCCGTTGGACCCCACCCGCCCAGTGCCATCAATGCTCACCCCATCGTCAGAGATGGAAAGCCCCATTGACCCAAAGCAGGAGCCTGTATACACTCCCACGGACGAGGACATGAGCATCGCATCGTTTCCAACCGACAGAGGAGCGAGCCTGTCGGGCGATTCCTTCATGTTCTGCACCTATTGCGCCGAAGCGAAAACACTCAAGACGTTCAAGGCAAAGTCGGATTGGAAAAAGCACGAAATGAGGATGCACGAAACAGGGGAGGACTGGCCGTGCCTCGTGAACGGCTGCAACCGAATCTTCGATCGACAAAAGGATTTCGTAAAACATCATCAGCGCTATCATTCCGGGAGACCGCTACCATCCTTGACAGATATCGGCATCCAGCTACTACCGAGGAGGGTCTTTGGCTGTGGGTTCGACAAGTGTAAAGAGGTCAGCATAGGATGGGACGAGCGCTGCGATCATGTTGCCAAGCACATGAAGAACGGTTCAACCTTTGACCAGTGGAAATATTCGAATGTCATTCGTAACCTAATCCGTCAAGAGGCATTGCACGACACGTGGAAAGAGATGATTGCATGTCTAAACGAGCGGCTGCGAGAGAGCCGATCCCAGATCAGCTGGTGTCCCGACAACACACGAATACTACGGCAGAAGCTGCAGTGCTGTGACCTGCGACCCAGCCGAGAAGAGGTTCTCATAACAGCGCTAAGTTTACGATCCGATATCTCGTTGAACCCAAGTCAACAACAACCGCCACCAGGTTTCGTCGTCCCCAGCAGAGACTCGGTCCCAAATGTCGACGGGTTGTCACGCGAACAACGCATGCACATCCTCATAGGAAACCCGAACGCGACCATCTCACGAGGCCGCCTTGCTGCCGTCAATGCTGCGCTGCTTGGGGCAAGCAATGCCTCTCCCAACGACACAAACTTTGACTGTGGTTCTTCGCCTTTCGACGACGGGCCCGGTCCTGACCCCGATACGAGCTCGCGCCGCATAAGCTACATGGACATTGACACCTCGGAACCGTACATCGATATGTCACAACAACCGATACCGCAACAACCTATTCCTATCTTGCAGATGCCGACCCCTAGTCACCAACATCAGCAACCACCGCACTCGCAACCGCAAGCGCCACCTCCCATGATGGAAACGGAGCAAGCGGAAGCGCAGGATTTTGAGGACCCAGCAAAATCATCGAACCCGCTGAATCTGTTCTACCCCAGCTACTTCGATGCGTCTCCGCAGATCGAAGAGAGTCATTACTACGAACGGCCCTCGCTTGGGCAGATGATTTCCAAGCCGCTGCAGAGGATCGGAAGTCGGTTAAGCAGACACGGTACACCTGGGTCACGTCCGGTGTCGTCGCAACCAGACCATCGTATGATGCATGGCGACATGGCACCCGCGTTCCAGATCCAGAGCCCGGTCCAGATGGATAGGGGGTTTCCACACCACCATGGCCATCAGCCGAGCATGCACGTGCAGCAGTACCCCCCGGGCGCAGGCACCCAGCATGCGCAAGCGCATCCGCATCAGCAACAGCAACAGCACCAACAGCAACACCAACACCACGACCAGCAACTTCTCTTTACGTCACCTATTTGAATTGATTGTACTGCATGCATTTGTACCGTCTGCTGTCGAGCACGACGGGTTCCTCGCATATAGAGCTTTTCGTTTGTCGGGCGCTACTTTCCATTCTTGATACCCGTGCTTTTCGCACACCCGTCTAGAAGCATGTACGATAGCACACGCGCGCATAGATAATTGGCCAAGCGCCGAGAAGGGATATAGACACGTATCACGACTCCCATGTCGGGCGCATCCGCACGCATCGCGTCGAGACTCGATAGTTCGCAGGCGGCGCCACTCGACTCGCTCGTACACCCCGAGCAGCTTGGCCCCGGACTTGGGACGACGACGACTTTCCGTGTGCGGCGTAGCGCATCCCACGCCCGCCGCAGACACGTGCCCGCAGGCGCCCTCGGTCTCGCTGGCTTTGGTTCGCTTGGCTCGCTTCGCTACACCCCTGCCCTGCCCTTGTCCTCGTCACCCCCTACCGCACCGCCGTCCCAGACTTTCCTCTTCGATGCCTTTATCCGTGCCGTGTGTACATGGATAGACTACATCCAACGCTGCCTGCGCTGCGCTGCGCTGCGCTATTGCTGTCGTCAACCGGCCGGCCGGCGGCGCGCGCTGCGTGATGGGGCCAGGCACATTGCAGCAGCCCCGCCGCCTCTGCTCCAACGGCGCCCTCGTGCACTGGTACTGCCGATCGCGGTGCGGTGCGGTGCGGTGCCTGTTCCTGCGACACGCGACCATGCGCTGCGCTGCGCTGCGCCGTGCTGTGCTGCGCTGCGTGCGGGAATAATCCGCTCCGCACCCATTCGCTTATCGTGTGTTCGGCGGACTTGCCCAGTGCGGTTGCAGGTCTCGCATACAGTAGGTAGGGACGGTGTCTTGTATTGTTGATGCGGTGACAGCGCGCCTGCGCGGATCGCGTTGGGATAGAATACCAGCTATCTCGTCTCGTTGCTCCTCGGGGCTGGCGTCGACGCCGTTTGCCGTGCCTCGGCGACGTGACGTGATGTAATCCGTGCCCTATGACATAATACGATACGATACGATACGATACGATACGATACGATATAATACTGTATATTGTGTAAGCAAAGCTTAATGCAGCCTTCGCACACCACCCACCCGATAACACATGCGCTGCCTGCAGGTGAAGAGCGCAGCCAGCCGCTACGTACGTACGTACGAAAGTACCCTACCTACCCGGAGACTAACTAACCAACCAACCAACCAACTACCTCCCTCCCTCCCTGCCGGCCCGTGTATGCATGTCACCTCACCTCACCTCACCTCACCCCGCGACAGAATCAGAATCGTGCCTGTAGGCGGAAGAATTCCTCAGGAGAGCTGGGTGGGTGAATGGTGTAATAATAGCAACATGCACATGCAGGCGTGTAGACTCGCCCCACTAGGGCAGGTCGGAGACAGACGGTGCGCTGCGCGGATGTGGGTTGGTAAGTGGGCAGCGTTAACTGGTGGATGTGGATGCGTGCGCGGTGTGCTGTGGGTGTGGTGAGGGTGCGGTACTGGGCTGTCTCTGGGCTGGGCTGGGCTGGGCTGGGCTGGGCTGGGCTGGGCTGGTTTGGTTTGGTTTGGGTGGTGGTGTGGATACAGTATGGTTAATAGTGCTGGGTTGGTGGGTGAGGTGAGTGTCTGGTGTGAAATAGGGTGGTACGTGGTAAGTGGGAGGTGGTATCTTAGTCGGACTACGACTACGCGGGTGCTTGGGGAGGTATACCCTATACCCTAGCGTAAAGATGGATACTTTGGACATCTGGGAACTGCGGCTTGGTGCGTGGTGGGATGCCATCGGGTTGCTGAGATGGTACCCATAGAAGCGAGCGAGGTAGGGCCGTTTCCATCACATGGCAGGGGCTTCAGGATCGGGCTCGTGTGGCGCGTGTTCTTCGGTAGCGTAGCTTGATCTCATCATGTACGAGTACCTGCGAGATGCTGTGGGGATGGGGAAGCGGGGTGGTTAGCGTACCGACGAGATGTACTCAGGTATCGTCTTGGGGCGTAAGTGGTTTTTTGGTTCTGGTTATTATGGATGCCTTGGTAACGGTGATATGGGTGGGTTGTTGGGGTTGAGCTGGTGCTGGCGGCTGGCTGGTGAGATTTTCAACGTGTAACGCTCATTACAAATAACGTGGTAGGACTGGCTGCAACGATATTGTGACTTGGGTGGTTGGGTGCTGGTTAGCGGCTTCGGCGTTTGCTTGGGACGTTGTAACGGGCGCGGGTGATACTGCGTTGGAATTGGATTTGTATTGGTCGTGAGTGGTCGTGGGCTATGGATGGAGATTGTGTACTTGAGCTGGACCGCGAGATGGGTAAGCTTGGTTCTGATGTTCCTGGGCGTTACGGCTATCCGTCTTTTCGGCTTTTCGGCTTTGCGTAGAATTGTTGAGGTCGCTTGGTAGCAAGACGATTGCAGCGCTTTCTTGGTCGCCAATCACTGGATCTAGAGTCGCAGCTCTGCCTGGCTCGGCATTGGCCTAGGTGTTGAGGGTTTGCTGCGAGGTCGCGAGCCAGCTCAGCTATGTTCTGTGGTTTTGTCGAAGATGAATGCCCTATCATCGGAACCTTGACTGAAGGCTTTGATTTTCCCCTTGCGAAGAACTGAGCGACCGCATCGTCGTGAACACCTCAGCCGCGAACTGAACAAAAGCTCATCGCTACAACTTAGCCTTACCTTCCTCGTATTCTTCCAACTCCCGCCTGTTCCCCTTCCGTGGGCTCTCGCCAAACTCCTTCGCCCCCCGTTCTTTCAACTCGTCTTCGCTTTTCCACTTCCACGCCTTATCCTTGGCTTCGCCATTACTCTGCCCGTTCACCACGTTTAGCAGATACTTCCCCGCATTGGGCATGAATTTGTACGAGTGGAAACTCCCGCCAACAGCGATATACAGATTCCCCAAGCGGTCGTCTGGATGGCGTGAGAGGACCCAGTCTTCGGTGGGGGTGACGGCATCGTAGCATATTCGCCAGCGAGCGGGACGTCGTGTCTTGGTCCACTCCGGCATACTGCTCTTGATGACCCTTTCGCTCTCGTGGATGAGTTTCCGGGGTACCTGCATTTGATTCTTTTTACTAGGTGCAGTGATGGTCCGTCCGGAGGGTGTGGTGATGGTGTTTGTGAATTCGGTTCTGAGGTCGTTGACCTTGAGAGTTGGTATGTGGTAGTAAGGCGGTATGATGTCGACTTCACCGCCGATTACCACGATGGGAAGCTTGGTGTCCATCATGTGAGTTACCTCTTCCTCGCTGAGGTCATAGTAGGCGGATAATCGTCCAACGGCTGTGGCCTGGCGCTCAATGCGATCCTTGTCCGCGATATCGAGGGCATCTTCGAGCGACGAAAGCAAGCTGCTTGTCCAGGCTCCGGCCGCAATGACGACTTTGTCTGCTCTCAGTATTGTTCCGTCCCGTAGCCTTGCGCCTTCTAAGCCTGTGCCGCCATCGCGCAACAGGAGTTCCTCAACCTCTCCTGTGATTCGCTTGACCCCTCGGCTTTCGGCAACCCTCAGATACGCTTTCGTTGCTTTCGCTGCATTCACCCACCCCGCTTCAGGGTTGTAATACCCCTTCCCTAGATTCTCGCCATGCAAGCCTCTCAAGACGTCATGGTCTTTGATCAGCTTATCCGCATCTACCTCTTTTATAACATTAGATCCCCTCTCTTGAAAAGTCCTGCGGACCCCATCGCTGAAGTCTCGATCCCGACTCGGACCATCGAAAACCGTCCACCCTGCTTTGTGGAAATGACCCTGGACTTCCATATTCCAAAACCAGAAATGGATAGCTTCATTGGCGAGGTTGCAGTACAACGGCGAGGTGTAATCGGTCCGGATAATGCGGTTGATGTCTATCGCAGCCGCATTCTTGTCTTCGACAGGACCATCAGGACACCAGCGGTCGACTATTGTAATTCTGGAGGCGTCCGGGTAGGCCTTTGAGGCGTGCACGGCGAGGGATGTGCCGAAGGTGCCTGCGCCGATGATGAGAAGACTGGGTGCCTGCGCCATATTGCTAGTGTCGGCTCGGAAGCTGTGATGTCCACTGCAACCAGCATACACAGAGGATGTGGATGTAGTTCTGGTTTTCCGGGCTAGCTTCGCGTCATGGTGCGTGGATGCGTCGTCGATCATCAAGCCACATCGAGGGTGCGGAGATCGCGCCGCGAGTCAGGGTGCGAGCTCCACATACACTTGAACGGCTTGCCGCTGCTCGAGAAATGATCCTTACACCCTCCCAGGAAAAACGGGTGCGTAGCGTGGCTGGGGTGATCGGACCTCATTATGGTCTTTTACAAGAGAAAAACCAGACGCGCTACGCATGTAGTCCGCTGTTTTGTCAACACCTTTTTTGAGTTGTTACGTGGACGGCACAGCTATCCACATTTGCTAACTCACTTCATGAGATGTATTGAGCTTATTGTGTCAAAATTTTAGAAAATCGGCACGAAGTCATAGTTGATAATACTCCAAGAGTTGGCTGCTAGAATTCTTGAGAGAGAGAGGACCTATCTACTGAATGGACATAAGATTCTCTATTTGAAATCTTTGTGTTTTGGCACCCCACCGAGTTCCTTTGCTTTGTTTTGCCGTGGCTTGCAAAAGCGCGCGAAGTCAACAATCAAACGTAAGATTCTATCATAATGAGACCTGGTACAACTCAGAGTTCCATCGCGAGCGCCTGGGTATACCTCGCCTGTCCCTCAAAAAATACAATACCAACTTCCGTCGAATAATATCGACTAGTGCGGTGCTGGTTTTCTCAGTTATAGGCGGTGTCGTTCGTGGTTGTGTTAATCGATGTAGGAAGTGGTGTTGTTCACCGGGGGATTATTCGCCGTGGTATATTTGGTGCTGAAACTACTCGTTATGGTGTCGTTCATAGTGGTGTTTTCCGAAGCAGTATCGACTGTAGTGGTACTCTTCGCCACAGGATCCTGTGTTCTAACGTCTTGCTCCTGGTTCGCGCTCGGTGGACCAGGTAGGATTGAGCTCATCTTCCAGAGTGTGCTCTGCGCTCGTTTCGATCTCCCCAGGGAATGCAACGTCATCCTGCCAATTCACTTCACTTTCCTCCTCCGGCTGTTCAGCGATTGCGTGCTGCCACTGTAGGTCGCGAAATTCCTCTACAAACCAACCGTGAATTGAGTCGATTCGTCGATAGCCAGCGTCACGAATCTCATTGTCGGCATCCAGAAACTGCAGAGTTCTATCGAGAGGCCAAGTGAGTACCCGTTTGGTGAGGCTTACGCACCAGTAGGTAGCGTAGTTCGGTGCGTAAAGAAGTTGGTAAATGCTCAGGATGGCACCGAAGAACCAAATCAGGACCTGGAGACAAGGGAGATATGCCTGCAGAGGTAGACATGGCTTCCTTTTCTGTAGGGTTTCGATAGGAAGCGAGGGCTTGTCAGGTGTGAGTTCTTTCATGGTTTGTAGATCTCGCTGAAGAAGGAAGAGGAGGTCGTAAAGTTCTTCCCGCATTGCCGGGATCCAGTTTACGACGACATTGTCCCAGAACTCTGTCGCAACAAATGGCATCTTGTTTCCATAATTATCAGCTTCCACTAGATCCTCGATGTAACACGGGGATATGCCGCAGCCATGCGCACTCTTGTTGCGTTGCAAGCGGATCTCATGGCGAGGGATCGTCCAACTCCACAGCTCTGGGAATCGTTGTTGCATCTTATCGGCGGGCCCACCACCATGTTGAAAACTGATCTGAAGGTTGTGTGTGAACGTATCGAAAATGCTTTCAAAAGACTTGCAGATGCCCCGGGCGACGATCGCGCTGTCTGCATCGCGAAAGTTGAGGCCTGCAACAAATTTCTCCTTGGTAAGTTGTTGTTCTTCGACCCAGTAATCTATCAGCTCTATTTGATGAGCAACAGCTTTAGCTTGAGTGTATATATACTTGGCACGAGACTTGCCATGGAACGAGAGGTCGATTTCCGGACCGATGAGAGTGGTGTTGGCAAGGCGTTGCCGCACGCGCCCAACGATATCTATTGACATTGTCGGTTCTGAAGATGGGATCGAGGGTAGAGTTTGAAAGTGGTCTGAGAGCGTTCCCTGTCTCTGGACGACGTTCGAGGCACTGGGTATTAGACGTGTAAGTTTCTGTATGCAGTGTGCTCCGATGATTGCAATCTCGAGTTGGTCTTACAGGAGTGAAGGTTTCCCCAGGCGATGGGATTTATATAGAATAAACGAGTCCTCAATGTGGTTGTTGGGCTGGCAGGCAGTGCTTGTAAGTGTTGAGTCGGTAGCGATAACCTTAGTAGATCCTGAGTAGTCAAGTCTAATAGGTGTAGTGAATGTGATTAAACGCTAGCGGTAGAATGTAATGGTCCGTGGGGAAGTCGTTTTGGAGACCACGATATGGTCGAACGAATAGACTGAAAGATTATATAGCGGAGATATATAGTTTTGAGGGAGCCAAGGTTAAATGTGTTGGGCAGGTATTATCGGGTGATGCGTTCCAAGTCATAAGGCCTATACGTTGGGAGGCTGTGGCGCTGCACACACCAGCGAGGCGAATCCGTTCAGTGAAAACATGGCTTGTCTAGTCAAATTGAGTCCCCAGCGCCCCTGTTCCTGGAATTAAACCCAGAAGATTTGTGTAGAAGTCATATAAGATGGTAAGAGTTCGGTGGTTCAGTAATGGTATCCGTACTATGGTTTCATCACAGACCCCAGTCACCGATTTTCGCTAGTGCCACGGTCATAAACACCACGTGCGCAAGGATCTTTGAAGGGGTCAGTGAATGATTGAGAAAAGCGACGGAGATTGGGAACGAACCCAGTCTTATACGCCACAGTCACATTTTGGTTTGTGCAAGACGCAAGCTGATTGAAAAATCTAATACACGAAACCAAGTTTGCACGACCTGGGTCCAGCAAGCCCCTGTCGCACGCCCTTTGATCTTCCGCATAGCATCTGCACTGCGGAATACATTCCATTTAATACGGTAGTGAAGCTAACGAATTTTGGTCTTGGGAACAATAATCCATCTAGAGTGACCTTCGGTCGGGTATTGGCCGTGGTGAACCCGGAGCGGTGTGGGAACTCTGGGCGTTGGGTCGATATGGGTCAGCGAAGACGACCAATTGCTAGCAGTAGAGTTTAGAGCCAATGGAGTTACCGCTATTGTCTAATCAAGCACTGCTTGTGTATCGTTTCTTGTCGCAACTGCAAATTTACTGTGGCATAACTTGCGGGGATCCCGGGGCCGTGGAAAGCAATCGGGGAGCGCTATTGGGTGCCATTGGGAAGCCCGCGAGGGGAGAGAGTGTGTTGCTGGTCGATGGGGTGGCGCAGTAAAGAGATACGTGTGCTAGTAGCAACAAATTCTCGGCACGCAATCCCACTGAAAAACTATTATAGCAACCACAGAGAACCTGTAGTTGTAGCCTATAATTGACAACTGAGTACCAAGTTACGTATATATCCAGGTACCTGATCCAAAGGATCGGAGCCATCCGTGCTTGCGATGCGGGGCTGGTGCGTCTTTTGGCTCTGGTTCTACCACTTTTAGACCACTCAACCTTTCACTATCTAGACACGTCATAACGAATTATCTCAACATTATAGATATGGCCACACTTAGGGCCATCGTCTCGCATATAAAACCCACACCCCAAGGCACTGAGGTAGCATCACTCTTCCCCCTCACTATCGGTACTTTCGTCAGCATTTGGCCTTTCACACATTATATACGGACGCATTTTTCGAGCAGAGGACTACACGAGTACCTCCAATCCACGTCCGGAAACCTCAAATTTCGAACACTTCGTCACGATCTCGAACATCGATGCTTTTGTACGATATGGAGATGATATCGTCTGATAAACTGAATATGGTGGAGGCCGGGGCTGCAGTAGAACTGAAAGGCCTACTCCAGGATATACAGGACCGGATTACCAACCAGGTTCTTATTGGATCCGACTTTTCTCTCTCATATCATGGGCGAGAGAGGGCGAGATATATCTACTCACAAGCGAAGATGGTTGCGAAGCTCATCCACACAATAGATTCAGCTATCGAGCTCTACAGCATCGAGCGGGAGGACTTCATCGCGGCACTCAAATTCAAGAACCCAAAGATGACTTTTGCAGCACAGAGTATCTGCAAGTCATTCGAGACGATATTTGAGATCTTTTATCGTAATCTTCGGCAGAGCTTCCGATCCTGTCCGCAGTCAAGAGATATGCTCAACCGATTCCCACTGATGGGGAGGTGGACGAACGATCCTCTTTCAGAAGACAGGGAACTCCGTGTACTGCGCAACGCAAGCACACACGGTGCTGGTACTACTTTTGCGTTCCGTGGAGATTTCTTCGCCGACCTGCCCAACAGGGACCCTTTCGATGCGGGTCAGTTCTGGGACATGGCAATCACGACGCACATCCCTTCGATCAAGGATGAGCTGTCCGACCTGATTGTCCTTCTCCATCGAGACTTACCAAATATGGAGGACATCAGGCCAGATCTGTCATCATGGGACGAACTCATCGTAAACGACTATCCTATACCTTTCAGCATCCGCATGCTTCCTTTGAAGGCTGGATTAACGGCCTGTAAGCTGATGCTAAACTGTACCGGCGACCTCGGACACTTCATACAAAGAAGCGCAATCAACTTTTCAAACATGATTGACCAGGTACTCTCCAAACCAGTGGGCAGGTTACAGGCTAAGCTCTATGAGCAGGATCAAGACTATAGAGCCAAAGTACGAACCAAGATCCAGATGCAGGAAGAGGCCGAACGTGCGCGACAGTGGGATGATAAAGTTGAGACAATTAATGAAGCTGATAACTCTTGGGAGATAAGAGGAGAAGGGGACTGGTAGACCAAGAAGATAATGTATGTTGGGAGGGAAGGACGAGTTTGATGGTATCAATTGGTTTCTTTATTCTTGAAAAGAGAATTACGCGAGGGGCCTGCGTTACACGTGTAAGATGTTGAAGATAAAACAAAATTACAGTAGCGGCTTTCATGCATATTTTCCCGTAGAGTTTTTCAATTTACCTTCATACTGCTCTAGAACTTGCTCATTGCTGCCCTCATGGTACAATCCACACATTGCTTGAATCAATGAAACTACGAAGAGCCGTCACAAAATCCTTGAATCTTTCCCCAAGAGAAAGCTCCGTCTATGATTGCCTCAGCATTTATGTATTCTCCCTCCTTGATCTTGGCGTCTATATTACCAAAATTCTCCAGCAGTAACTCTTTTGACCCAGGCTGTAATGTCATGGACTTGAGATAGTTGTCGACTAGGTTCTGACGCTGTGACCCTATGAACTCCTTGTCCGGGTTTTTCAGACGAGTGCAGGATAGTATTAAGGAACCCAAACCTGCGGCGATGGCTGTGGATACAGAGCTTCCTGAAATACGATCGTTAGACTCAAGGAAAGGTATCACCCCAGCTGCAACGTTGTGGCCCGGAAGCGTGAAGTCATATTTTTCTGTGTCGTCGATTGAACGAAGCAGTTGCCCGTATTCATCATAAGCCGTGATCGTGGTGGTTTCTCGCGCCGTTGCTGGCCATGCCTTGGTGACATTTTTGCCCAAGTCATGGCTGCTACACATCATGACGATGTGATCATGGCCCGCGTTGCTGATCGCTTGGCCCAGGTTTTCGAAACTTTGGAGCAAAGAGAGACTCATAGATATGATGTCCACCTGTCTATCTCGTGCCCACTCTATTGCCTACGGGAAAGAAGTCAGCGACATGTCAATTTCGACAAGAGATGAATCGACTTACCCTTGCTAATCTCTTTGGGTTGATTCCATACCTATATCCATCGGTCACTTTCGCGACATACAACTCACAACGCGGATCTATAGCGCAGATCAAGTTTGCCATCTGTGTACCGTGCGGGTGCGACGCAAATAACCAAGGACTCAATTGATAGTCATCATCAACAAAGGAACGACCTTCCTTGATTCTTGACCACAATGTCCGGAATTCCTTTGAGCTTGCACCGAGTCCATGACGCATGTGTTCATGCTCCACATCGTCTTCGTCGTCATCAGTCTCGTATGAAAGCACACGTTCACCTTTGACCTTTCTTCCCGCCAACCTATCAGTAACGACAGGTGATATACTCAATATACCATTGTCTATTATGGCAACCTTGGTGGGGCGAACTAGGTGTCCCTTGTCTAGAGCACCGTCGACATAAGTGCGATAGCTTAGTACGAAATTGGACAGTTTCGGGAAAGCTAGTCAAGGATCAGTGATGCACTCAAACGACCGAGCCAGCTAACAAACACAGAACATACATCTCGTCAAGATCTGCTAACCTCTCGTGTGTAGGATTCCACAACTGCGGGGTCACCAGCGTGTTTTGCAGACCCTTGTAATCCCTTCCTTCCGGCCACGGCCACTCTTGTATAAGTTTACGAAGCTGTCCACGAATTTATTCGCAGGTAGCCTTGCAATACTTCTTTGTCGTTGTCTCCTATATTATATAGATGTGAACAAAAGAAAGCTATCCTCATCAGCTAGATACGATCTTACATTTGCCTAGGACCTAGAGAAACTTACTCTGTTAAAGGTTCTTAAGCCCTCGCTGCTGAACTAATGGCGGATTGCTGCACGCTTACCGCTTGAGTACAAGTGTAACTCACGGATATTACTCTTCACCTTGTCGAATAGGGAGAGACCGAGATCCAGGAATCTCCAGTCTAACACTTCTACTCTAAATATCCTCACATACTTCGCTATCTTTACTTTATTGTGCGGGTTGTGCATTCTGTCGGGTACTTTAAGCTTAATGATTGAACCAACACTCTTCTCGCGGCGGAGCCAGTCTATGATATCGAAAACTTCTGTGTTTTCTTTAAGCACAGACTTACCTACATTGTCTTTGCCCTCTGAGTGCATTTCCAAAGCCGGGAAACTAGCGTACTTGATAGCCGGCTCGTAAACTAAAAGCTCTTTCTTCTCCTTGTGACGTATCATAATTTCAAGGGCGCCACTATTGCCTCTCCGGGCCGCTACGTGGTAAGGTGTGGACTCTTGCTTTTTTCGCTGCTGCCAGTGATCCTTGGGATGTTTGCATGCCACCTTTATGGTACCAATTATTTGATGGGTGAATGGATTCTCAAAGGATAGGAAGCCTGGCAGCTGGTGATGATCTCGACTAAGGTTGCAACGTGTCTCTCCTCATCAGGGAGTCCTATCAAGTCTGGATCGTTTATGGGCTCGTCGGATACATCAAAAGCCGCGTGGGGCAGCATGTGCCACCGAATGCAGCTATCGATCTCGTGGTAGCCCTTTTCATCCCTTAGGAACTTCGATATCTCGGCCACAACAGCACTTTCGGTCTGAGTTCCTGTGCTATGGGCTTGCGCCAAAGCGATCTTCAGTGAGTCGTACAGCTTCTCAACCTCAGTGTTGAGAAAATTCGCAAAGCTGTCATTCCTCTTGACCTTTCTCCATACCTCATCGTAGCTGTTAGATATAGGACCCTCTTAGGATGCTTTCGCTTGCACTTTCGCAGTATTCGATTGATGCTTCGAGACAAACTATGTGCCAGATGGATCCATCATGCCCAGGTGCACTGGCACCTAGTACGCATGTGAGAAGAAACGACGAATGTGAAATTTCTGAACATCTAGGACTATAGCGAGCGCGACAGGCTGCGGGCTAGGTGGCAACTGTGCACAGCGCGTACGTTCGCTGCCGCCTGCTCACGAAAAAGGACTAGTCATTATTTGAAACCTTGCAAAGTTCCATCTCAGAGTTGGAGGACATCACCAGTGTACCAATTAACGTCAACCTGAGACTAATTGTCAAGAAATGCTCCACGTTCCTGGACATCGACAACGACATGGTTTTCTGTGTGCATCATTCAGCAAAGAGCTTCCTCCTTGAGAACAAAGAACTGCAGCAAAAAACGCATTCCACAATGGCACGCAGATGTTTGGATTTCCTGACATACTCCTTTGATACTAAACCTGGCGTGAGAACAACCGAGGATGAATACCGGTTTATGAATGTCGAGGGACTCGAGGTACGATAGGTTCATTACGCTACACTATATTGGATGAAGCATCTCTCCGAAATCTCAGAAACGTCTGAAGATCAAGACCACCAAATACTTCTCAGAACATTCATTTACTTCTTCGACAATTGTTTCTTACAATGGCTGGAGGCTTTGACATCCCCGCTGGGTCTATCGTATCTGATCAGACAGATAGCAGATTTGGACGAGCTTTTCACCGTAAGTATTCATACTGACGGCATGATAATTACTGACGGAAACCCTTTCAAGCCTAAGCTGCAACATGCCAGCGATGCGCCACACTGTTCAAAATCAGTACGACACGCTTCGGAGTTTCTTCGACTTCACCGGACCATGAAAAGCCCTGTCCCGGGTCCGAAGATAACCAACACTCTGTTTTTTGGTCCGAGAAATGGGGACCTACGACATGCGCTTCTCAGCCGAGAGTTTCCTTGGCTGAAATCGATGCCTCATGGAGACTAGGGTAACTCTCTCAGTCTAGAAGCACACACAGACTGGGTTCGAAACTGTACGTACTCTAGCGATGGTCGACTTGTTGCGTCTTGTTCCGATGACAGGACAGTTCGCATATGGGATTCCCAGAGCGGTGAAAGGCAGAAAACCCTTGAAGGCTTCCAAAAGTGGGTTCAAAAGGTCGCGTTCTCCTCGAGTGGCACGATTGCAACCTGGAAAACACTGCGATCAGGATTTGGGACAGCGAAACATTTGAGTTGATTCGTGTTCTCAAGGTAACAGAGATTCTTGTGGATCTACCTTCAGATACCTATACCGACCACCTATTCGACATAGCGTTCCTTCCGAATGAGAGTAAACTCGCTACAGCGACAGGGGATCGTGTGGCTATTTGGGACACTTCCGTGCACAAGGTTCTGGCGATCTCGCAGTTTCAGGGAAGCGTAGTATGCTTGCATATCTCAACGAGCGGTCTGCTGGCCGCAATTACCCACCTTTTCGAGGGTTCAAGCCTGTACAGTCGAATTACAGTGATGAACTGCGATGATGGCGAGATACTTCAGGAACTCGAGATTGTTCCTGGAGAGATTCGTGCAGTACGTTTTTCTCCAGATCCACAATGGCTAGCCAGCGATTCCGCCGATGGGAAATTACGCATATGTGCTACCAACTCATTTGATGGCATCGCCAAAGTTTTTGAGCACCGGAATATCACATTCTCAACTGTCAGCTTCTCATATGACAGCTCCCGGATTGCTGCAACATATAGCGACAAAAGCATAGCTATTTGGAAACTTGATGGGAGCGGGGAGCCAGAGAGGTTCTTGCTCGGGCATCGGGGAGTGATAACGTCAATCCAGTTCTCGCCCATAGACTACTCCCTAAGTTCTTCGGCGTCAGACAAGACCGTCCGAATCTGGGACACCAACAGCGAGGTTGAGTTAGTCACCACGAGCGGGTCCGATCAGAGACACGCGCAGTCGGTCAGCATTGTGACGATTTCGCCAAATAGAAATCTCATTGCATCAGGTGATCCGGATAGAGTGATATGCTTGTGGGATGGAGACACAGGACATTATCTGCACACTCTACTAGTGTTTTACTGTCGTTGTTCTTCTCGCTAGACGGACAAAGCTTGGGTTCGACCTCCACGGACTGTGTGGTCAGAACTTGGAATGTCGTAAGTAAGATCCAAACGCACTCTTTTGACAGGCATTTGGATTGGGTGCGATGTGCTGCGTTTTCGCCAGATGGACAGACCCTTGCTTCCGGATCAGACGACTGCACAATAAGAATATGAGATCTTACGGCAACGAGCGAAGACAACAATAAACGCAAGTCACTAAAGGAAAGGAAGCTAGAAGGCTATTCATATTACATAAGATGTATAGCCTTTTCGCCAGACGGTCGTTATCTGGCGTCTGGTGGAGACAATACCAATCTTTTACTTTGGGATCTGAGCTCAACAATACATCCAACTACCAATGAGATCTCCGACCCTACCTCGGATTCTGACGTAGAGTCCGAGTCCTGCATCAGATCATCCAAAACGCCCGATGACATATCTGCTGTTGCATTTAACAATGGCAATGAGACGATCATATCCTGCAGTTCCAACAGACAAATCACTATTTGGAATGCCCACACAGCGGAACCGCTACAAACCATCCACACACCAGTCAATTGTGTCACACTGCATATTGACCCAAAGAATCTAAACTGGATTCTTACAGAACATGGTGCGTGGCTACTTGGAGAAAATGCTAACCCTAACCCTAAGCTTAACTTCAAATTTAAATCCTTTAACCATATATAGATTACACTCAGTTTTCTACCATACTAGATAGCTAAAAGAGACCTGCCCCGTGATTACAAAGAGACCAACCACGAAGTCGATCCCTCTATAGCGATCCAGCACTGTGTTCATATTCTCTGAATTAAGCAACACATCAGCCAAGTTTTTGACCAAGCTTCTGATCTACACTGACCTCGAACTAACCCTTGCCGATGCCAATAGATCTTCACATTCACGACGGCGGCGGGTTCAAGTCCAACCCATCCACGGCCAAATGGAAACTATCCAATCTCCCATAGCTCCCCGCCACATCGAGATCCAAGCGCCCTCTCTCGCAGTCTTCGAAGTCAACCTCCTGGATCAGCAGCTCATCTTCGACTTCCCACAACGGGCCCGAGAGGACCTCGCCAAAAGGTGAGATGATGCAAGAGCCACCGCGAGACACGAATTCGTCGGCGCCCGGGTCAGCCTGCACCTGGGGTGCGGCATGCGTCGTAGACTGCGAGAGTTTGCTTTTGGGGGCAGCAGGGATAGCAGTATGCGGCTCATCTTCAATGGCCGAGCTGTCGCCGTTTGGCAGCGCCGCACCGTTTGCTTTCTCCTCGACGATGGGCCAGCATATCTCGTGCTTGTCCTCCGTTACTGTGATGGTGCTTCTCCTCCTCGGCCTACTGTGGCCAGGCGCTGTGGCTGCCTGCTCCACACTCGCAGCCCCGGTGGTCGCGCTCTTCGCCGCAGTCTTCCCCGTAATCCACGCCGGCAGCTGACTCGTCTTCACACACTGATTCGCACTAACCACCACACACCTCCCCTCGATCCCCACCGTGCGCATCAGGCTGGCCCAGCCATCCCTCGCATCCGCCGTCGGCGCGAACCACAGATTCACGTTCTGGCTGTACAGCGCCTGCCTCAACAGCGGCATGTAGTTCTCCCAGCAGATGGCAGCCGCCATGCACAGCTTCACGCCCTTGATCTCGGTCGTGACGGCGCGCAGCGTGGAAGGCGAGCCCTGGCCCCAGATCATGCGCTCGCTGCCCGTGGGCATGACTTTGCGGCGCTTGCCCAGCACGCCTGCCCTGGGACACACGTAGAGCGCACCGCAGTAGAGGGTTCCGGCGCACCGCTCCACGAGGCCCGTGACGATGAAGACGCCAGTCTCGCGCGCGATGCGCTCTAGCTCTTCCCTCGTGCCGTCGCCGCGGTACTTCTTACCCTTGGGCAACTCAAGGCGTCGCTCTACCCAGCCGTCTCCCGCGCCAGGAGGCGTGTCGCCCAAGTCAACGGCTGCATGGAAGTAGGAGAGGAACTGGTCGCGGCCCTCGCTTGTTCGTCCTCCGACTGCACTGCCAAAGGCGCAGGTGCGTGGATAGCCGCCTAGGTAAGCCTCCGGGAAGAGGATGATGTCGACACCTTGGGATGCGGCTTTACGTGTGGTAGCTTCAAGCGCGTGGAGTGTTTCGGCGGTGGTGGAAAGAGTGCGGCTTTGCGCGGACCCAAGTTTTAATGTTTGTGGCATGGCAGGAATGGCGTGAACCGGAGAACGAAGTTCACTGAGTTGCATCAATTGGGTATTATAGAGTGCTCACTAGGTGCGTAATTGCGATATTTGAAGTTGCTCAAGATTCCGCAACTGTACGCCGCAACAACCGCATTGTCCGCCAGTCCCCCGCTGCGGGGAACCAGCCGCGGTCAACCGAGAACGGTAAGTCGCATCACGTGATGTCATGATCATCTGACGCTTGAGGTCGTCCTACTTGATGACTCTCCGCGACACTCAGTCGTGTGCTTCTCCTGCTTGACACGATGAGCCTCACATTGATTCGGTGTGGTGGCGCAGCATGATGCTAACGGATACTATTGGCCAGCTGTCCTTCGGGATCTAAGGCTTGGGCAAAAGGACACCAGACGAGGTGTCTGGAACAGGCATCGTGATACTCTCGTATATCCTGTACAATTGCAGCCCAGCGATGACATGCGCATCTCCGGGCGTGACCAGGAGAGTTCAAGTGTGCGCCACGCCTCGTATCGAAGTCCTCTGCGCCACCACCGTAAAGAGGCTCAGCCTCGCGCGCAATTAGTTAAATATCGCGAAACGCCCCGCGAACCCCAGCTTTGTAGTACATGTCAAGCATCTGGAATATCCAGCCTCTGGGATCGAATATCCTTCGTCGCGATCGCCACCTTATCGAATTCTTCGCAATCTCAAATACCTACCCAGCATGGGTCTCTCCAAACAGCAAGAAGCCCAGGCCGATAGCTCCATGAGACCCGAGGCAGAGTACGTCACCTGAGGCCCGGACGCCCTCGGGGACTCTCCGCAGACAGTGTTGCTAACGGAGCCCCAGCGCCCCACCACCTCTCTACACCGGCCCACCTACCGCCAACCAGCGTTCGCTAGTCGAGAATGTCAGCGCTGATATGGCGAGTCTCGGCGAGGGTGATCCCCAGGAGACCATTTCCGTGCCCATGGTCCACAGCGCCGAGAACGTCAACTGGAAGAAACTGTGGTCCAAGGATCGCAAAGTAGTATCGCATTCTGTGGTCGTGCGCAAGATGCCGCGCGAGTGGTATCTAAAGCATTATGCGAAAGATGCGGAAGGGAATTATGTCGGGACGGAGAAGCCCGCAGTAGATGCAGGGTTGGTATTTGTTCCGTCGAAGAGCACACCAGATGATCTGTTGCAACAGGTGCAAAAGGTTGCGTTTGGGAAGCAGCATTACGCCGGCGACTTTTCGTCTGGTGTCGGTATGATATCGGGTCTAGGGGACGGATACGCGTTGTCTAGTGGCCCGAGGAAGTAGTTCGATTGTTGTTGATACCATTGTCCAATTCTTGTTATTATATATTTCGCATAGAGGTCTCGCCTCCTCAAGCATCTCGTGCGTTCTTCTCCATGTCAAACTCGTGCTCTTCCTGATAGGTTGTAATGACTGTCCGATTCCCGTTCCAGATTGAAGGACTGGTGGCTCTCTCGTCGCCATGAACGGGCAAGGGTAGCACAATCATTGGAAGCGCAGTCAGGTATCTGGTGCTCTCGCTGCTCCCAATGCTTGCTCTGTTGTCCCCATCTTTTACCATGTTCGCCGTTGTGCTGACTTTGATGCGATTCAAACGGACATGCTCCTCAACAAGAGCAGAAGTCGCAAGAGAATCCCCGGCACTGAGCTTTCCGTATCCAGGGACTCTTCCGCTTGAGCTTTTTCGTCCTGTGTCATTGCTGCGGGCGGTGTTGAGACTGAAGTAGCGCTTGAAGAAGCCTTTCAGGGCTGGGGCACAAGCGCACATTACGCCCAGTTGTGCCTCGAGAGCCGTCCACACCCAGCCGTACCACGCATACCAGGTGATGTCATATGTGGTGTAGTAAACAGTGATTGCGTAGTAGGCTCGCATGACGCCGCATAAGCAGGTCCTAATTTTGTCAGGTCCCTCCGAAAGACGGTGTTATTCGCCGAGGTACTTACAACAGGCCAAAACCAAAGATCCCGCAAAGCGCAGCCTTCTGTCGCTTCGAGATCTTGACGTTCCAGATGAGAAGGACTGGCAATGCGCAGAGGTAGAAGTCTAGTAATGTGCCGATGACAACAGCGGACACAGTCAGAGCACCTTCGTCATTGCACTTCAATTCATGTGTAACCCTCCAGGTAATGTCGTAGTAGTACCAGTATCCTTCAATAGGCGAACATGAGAAAATGATCGCGAGGCTAAAGGCAAAGAAGTATGCGATGACGAATGCGATCGAGCCCCAGGTCCAGTAAATGAATGCTTTGGATATCGAGCCAGTCGTGATTCGCTTATAGAAGCTAAGGATCGATATCTTGATCAGACTAGTAGTCAGCAGGTACAAGATCTGGATGACCACGACAATCTTTCGAAGTCAGCATATCGGTATGTTATTTCAGTAGATGGATACTCACCTTCCTGGTGGACATCAGTATGTCCGGTGTCTGATCCCACGTGTGCCTTCGATAGCCATATTCCTGACAGGCTGCAAGCTGTTAGCTGTGTCCAACGCTAGGAATAGAGACGCCACTGACCAAGTACCACCGCAATGGCTGCTGCGATCAGTGGTATGATCGCGCTGGTCATAATCCAATCATCGAGCCCGGCAGTCTTCGTCGTGACCACTCTTGCCCACATCCGCGCGAGGTACACTAGGATGGACAACGCCAGGAACACAATCACGACGATGGGTCCAGAATCGCTGTGTATCTCCGGATTGATATAATTCGGGGCCGGCCATGATATAATAACGTCCGCTGGTATGTCCAATCCTCCCCCGCGACGGAAAAGGTTGGCATGCCTCCTTAAGGCAGTAACGTCTGCCATGGATGCTGCAGTGGCACTGCTGCTGGGTGAACAATCACGGGAATGGCGGATACTGGTGGAGGAAGAGTGAGCATGCCCAGCCTATGTGTAGGCGGGATGGGAATACGTTAAAATCCGCGTCGCGGGTCGACGTTGAATAGGCTTGTGACACGCATGTGCATGTAGATCAAACTCTCTTGCCATGCAGATCTGAAATATACCTTAGCGCTTTGGGACGGACCGTGAGCTTGTGGTACGGTTGATCAATCCCCAGGGCAAGCGTGCGATTTGCTCGGCAGTGTCAGCCAAAACCCGGCTGCCGATACCTGACACTGTCGTGTCGACTTAATTCCAGCGCCCGAAATGGGGATGCTAGGCACAATCGTTTTTCCATCACGACCATTTATTAGTTGTTCGTGGTCGATCATACGTGGAAGAGCCAGTAAAGTTTTACTAACCGGTCAATTAGAGTTTAGCGGGCGAAAGGGCCGCTGTTCGCCCAAGTTGCGAGGTGAGATTTCCGACGTAGGGCCAGACTCGCCTTCAACAGGGTTGCGGTTCAAGCTTTCCAATTATTACGCTTTGGGCCACATCGAACGATGCTCTTGCAGTCTTCCGCTTCTTGGCTAGATGTCGATGAACACGATGTTGAGGTTCTTGGCCGCGAAGGTCGATCTTGTCTGTGGTTTGGAGACAAAAATCATGTTAACAGTCAACCCGCGCAAAGTTTGGTTTACTGGTAAAATCGCCTCTGCCGGCCCCTCCCAGTCCGTTCCTCCTCTGCAGAAAAAGCTCCTAGCAGTAACTCCAGGACAGATACCCGGTCGATCGATCCTTCTTCGGGAGATTTGCTCGTGGGGCAAATATTTACCGTTGGATCGACAATGCTACGATCCACGTGGATGCAAGGTCACGGTCGGGACGAGCTGTCATGGGTGTACGCTATGGCCATGGCGTGTCAAAAAGGTCGCTCCGTATGGTTGTGGACCAGGGGCTTGAGCAAACAATAGAGTTTCGCTTTGCGTTCGGCGTACACTGGGTATGTGAAACCAAGTCATGCCGAGGCTAATCTTTTAAATTATTTGTCTATCACTTTACGGGACGCTACTTTGTAGTTCGAGTCAACAATCAGAAAACGACAAAAATCTTTTAAATGCCGAGGTCAATCTTTTCTGCGAAGGCAGAAATTCTCAAAGATCCAGCAGCTATTCGCAATACCGCTGTAGGCCCGAGTCAGGACGCTTCCGGTCAGTGTAATGGCCGCGGATTGTAATTGACATCAGGGCGATGTTGGCGATGATAAGCGACAGGGGACGACATCTGCCATGGATGTGTGTTGTTCGAGAATGCGCACAGACTGGAACGCCGCACAGGCACACCTGCGCCCTCAATAGCCCTAGCAGATTAATGTGCCCTAGCACAACGATGTGCGAAACTTGCGACGCCGCCGTCGATACATCGAACACCCATCTCTTCATTGAGCACCAACGTGTGCGGTGGTGTGACCTCCAAAGTGGATGCAAGCCAGGGGCATTGTCTGGTTCTGAACGCATCCGGAACCCCGAGGCGAACTAACGACCTCCCGTCCAAGATTCAGACATTGATCAATGCACCGGTTAGCTGGTGTCACGAAGGATAGGACGCAGAGCCTCCGCTGAATCCTCGTGTGTATCGTCTTATCCTATAGAACTACCTCCAGGCCGAGGATGCTCCGTCAGTCACGTGCTAAACAGCCAATCAAGAGGAGCTTCGGTGCGAATCCAGCGGCAGCGAAGCCATGGAACGGAGGAGAAGAATCCGGAGCTGGTCGTGGAGAACGCACATAAAAGCTCCACGGCTTTCCGTATGCGACCTGGTCCATTTTTCGGTACGAAGCATAACGAAAAGGTTTCGTTTAGAAGCTTGTCTTTTACCGACACGCCTCACAGCTGCAGTATACGATGGAAACCGGACTATTCGACACATCAACTATCTGGAGGGAAATAATGACAAAATTATCGAGTTGTCGAGTGTGTGGATCACAAAAATGATCACAAAAGGTTGTTTCCCTAGCTAGTAGCTCAAAAATAAACGTGTTTGAAAAAAGGTCACAAAATAAAGCAAAGATCAGTTTGGGATAAATCAACTATCAAAGCACAACGCAACACAATAACAACATATATTTCAATCCTCAGCGATCCCTCGCTATGCAAAGATACCCAACCCACGTGGCAAAGCGATCAACCAAGAAACACACTCACTAACAAGCTAAAAACCTCACCCTCCTCTTCCACCTACCTCTCTACCCACCCACCTTCCCCTTCCCCTTCTTCCCCCCCCCCCCCCCCCCCCCCCCCCCCCACATCGCCCCACCCCGCGTCTCCCAGATCAACATCATCAAACCCGTCAAATCCCCCAAACGCATTAGATCCCTCCTCCTTTTTCTTCTTCGTTTTCTTCGCCTTCGCGGGCGTCACATCCGCCACGAGATCATCCAACGTCACAGCCCCCGATGTCTTCACCTTGGCGCGTTTCTCCACTGGAGTTTCTGTCATAAAGGAGTCCAATGTCGCTGCTTTCGCCTTCGCTGGTTTTGCTACTGGGAATCCCGATATCAGAGAATCAAACGTCGCTGCTTTCGATGACTTCTTCGCCTTCGCCGGGGCGAGAGAATCTAACGTCGCCGCTTTGCTTGACTGTTTACTCGTCGACGCTTTCGCCCTTGATTTCGTGATAGGCGGGCTCGGCGGTGCAGCCTTGAGCGAGGGTGAGGGTGTGCTGGATTCGAAGTTTTCATTTTCAGCTGGTGGAGAAGGCCTGTGGGTCTCTCCTTCGTGATGTGGAGGGTGTGGGTACGGTGTTAGAATAGGGTAGCCGTGCTGCGGTGGCGGCGGGAAGGCGGCACGGTAGGGCGATGGTGGGTGTGGGGGCGGGGCGACGTGTATGTAGAGTTGTTGTTGCTGATACTGTGGGTGCGGGGCTGGCATGTCTTTGGTGTGTGCTTGCGGTGGGACTGCGTATTGCTTAGGGTATAGATCCTGCGTCGACGATTGTGGAGGGTGTGGCGGGTAGTACGGTTGGTGTACTTGTTGCTGATGATGCGCGGGGGGCTGCCACTGGGGTCGCTTTTCTGACGTGCAATGCGTCTGGGGCTGTTGGTGGGTTGGTGCTGCGTGCCTTTGCGGCTGCTGTTGCTGGATGGCTACGGATATGGTGGGCTTGACGCGTTGCATTTCGATGTCTGGCTGCTTCTTTTTGTTGCATTTGTCCCATTTGATGAGGCCGCAGCAGCAGCCGTACTTGCGACTGAGATACCAGAAAACGACGATGGATATCATGATGATTAGAATGGCAGCGACGGTGCCGAGGGTTCCCATGGCAGAAGATAGTATTGTTGCCCGTGGACGCCAAAAGAGATGGAGCCAATGGTAGATAGGAACGTCGCATAAAACGATCGAAAAGCGGGAGTTGTGTCTGATAATCAGAAGGATACGATGCAGGACTCGAATGCTCTTTCTGTTACCTGGTGGGTATAGTTCGCTGGGACGTGCTCGTAGTGTTGTGATGATGAGACTCGGGGATCAGAAGGCGCGTGTATATCCAAAGCGTTGTAACCAAGTACTGAAGCAGAGGCAAGTGATGTTCAATATCTTCTACGTAGAGCTTTATACCAAAGAAGCCCTCGGTATTCACAATACTTAACTCACGTACGGCATCACGCCGACCCTTGTTCAAACATACCAACCCACACATCCATGCACGCTACATTCTCTATTCCGCCGAATGACTCAACACTGCTCTTCACGCTCTCGAGCATACTCTCGAGAACCACTTGAATCCGTTCCTCCTGGATACGGTCCTTCACTCTCTTCATGAAGGTGTATTCTTCGTTGACGTCCTTCTCGAGAAGCATGTAGAGTTCCCACCTCGCATCTTCAAGTAAAGGACTTGGGGAATTGATCAACTCGCGCTGAAAGCTCCACCCCAAGTCTATGACGCATTGCTTGATCTGGCCTGGAGATAACAGCGTTCGAATATTCTCCCTTGAGTCCGGAATATGCGCTTCACATGTCGCCCTCGTGCAAGCGATCTGGACATGGACGTCCCCTTCGCGGCTGCAGCTCTTCAATGCCCACTCAGCGATGAACAACCTCTTCACTTTGCCCCTCAGCGCTTCCATTGTGGCCCTCACCTCCTCTTTGTCCGAGAAATACCACAGCGAGTGACATATGACTGCGATGTCGTACGTGCCATCTTCCACGTTCTTGAGATGCGCTATTGGCGTGGCTTGAACAAACTCAATGCGACTTCCGATATCATAGCCTCTGATACGCTCATGCGCTTGGCCTAGAGTCTCTGGCCTGCCGTAGTCCGATGGCCCAGGATCAACGGCGGTGATGTGCGAGTTGGGGTAGAACAATGCGAGCGCAGATGTACAATCTCCTTGGCCACATCCAATCTCCAATATCCTGTCACCGTCTTTGATATTTGCGTCGCGAAATAGGTCGAGTCGGTGTGCAAGTTGCGCAGGTAGAAGGCCGTACCTCCGCGCTTGTGCGTGGAGCGGCATTGGCTCGATCATAGTGCTGTGGAAGGGAGTCGAAATAATGCACAATCTGGGAAGGCTCTGGGGATGTTTCCGTGCTTTATCTTCTTTCTTGTGGATATGTTCTGATAGCCGACATGGTTGCCTAGAGGCCCCAGCAATTAACAGTCAACGACTCGGTGAGTCATATATACGCACCGTGTACAGGGAGGGGGCTTTCGCGGAGTCGAACATGTCGGATATACGCACGGACCACCATCACCTCACCTCTCTGCATGCTCTCCCTCCACAACTAAATTTTAAAAAAGATATAAGAAGATAAAAAAGTATTAGAAAAAAGAGGAAAAGAGGAAATTTCTTAGTGTCGCGTTGCTGCAGAATTGGATGAAGTTCACGCCAAGATCTGGGTTTTTTGGTCCTGCAAGAGAGGGGGCCCGCGTTGAAATGCCCGAGATTGTGTAACGGCGGTGTCCGATGTTTAGAGCTGATGACGACAAGCGTCTTTCGAAGGGAATTGAGTAGCTTGTCGTGTCACTGTCTTCATGGATCTTAATACAATCAAGAGCCTTGCCCGCCATTAGGCAGGTGCGCACCAACGCTCACACAGTACTCTTCGCTCCTACTCTACATTACTTCATCACATCAAGAAAGCAGCACAGCGTATGCGTAGTACTCAAGACCGGTTCCGGCTCGGAAGTTGGCGCCGTCCAAGTCAGGAGTTGCACTCGCCCAGCAAGCTCTGAAGGGGAAAGCGTCGCGCCACAGCAGTGCGCCACATCCACCCGCCCCGGATGGACTGTTTATCTGGAATGTGCCGCCCCGTTTGCTCCCGGCATCAATAATCGATCTTCCACCACCCCTCCTCCTTACTTTGGAAAACAACGAATCACATGCTCAAGCAGTCCCACGAACGCGGGTGATCAGCAAGCGGACAACGAACAGCAAGGCTAGCACTCGGTGACGTACGTCTGGTAGAGCGGGACCCACTAAATAAAGCCACTTGAGGCGCGCGCGCATCACCCATTTGTCACGACACAGGGAAACTTTCTTCAAAACCGCTCTGCGACTGCTCTTTCGCCTTCAATTCGGCGCTGCGCTGTATTCGCCAGCAACCATGGCACAACGAGGAGAAGCCGCAGACTACTACAATGGCGGCCAACAGCAGAACAACTACTATCAGATGCAAGAACCGGCGGGCTACCCACAACAGCCTCCGCAATACGACACCAACGCAAAGTATGGGCCGCCATCTGGACCTCCACCGCCGAATGGACAGCAGTGGGGAGGAGAGAAGCCGACCTTTGACCAGGCGTTCAAGGTTGAGAAGCCCAAGTATAATGACATGTGGGCCGGCCTTTTGGTATGCGCGCGCATCATTCTTTTGCGCTCCAAGGCGTGGCTAACATGCGCAGCTCATCGCAGTCTTCCTAGGATATACAGCGGTCTCGGGTATCGTGGTTCATGGGTATTCGGAGACGATAGACTTCAACGGTGGTATCTACGGCAGCAGGAACACATTTGGGTTGGATAGCAACACGATTATCCTGTTCGCGTTCGTCCTGGTTATGGTGAGTCCGTTCGATGCGCGCAAGATCTTCAGTGCTCATACTAACACGATGTACAGGCCTCGATTCTCAGCTACGGCTACATGTGGTGTGCGCGCGCTTTCACCAAGCAATTCATCTGTACGGTGCATCCTGAAGGTGTGGAAGCAAAACACTGACATCAGATAGGGATCACGGGCATACTGAACATCGTCTTCGGTTTCGTCACTGCGATCTACATGCTGTCGCGCAGATACTGGTCCGGCGGCATCGTTTTCCTCCTCTTCTCCGTCTTCTACGTCTTCTGCTTCATTAGCTGGATCCCGCGCATCCCGTTCTCGGTGCTGATGCTCAAGACAACCATCGACGTGTCCAAGAAGTTTGGTCATGTTTACATTGTTTCTCTAATCGGAGGCATCCTCGCAGCCGCGTTCGCAGCATGGTATTCGGTGACACTGACAGCCGTGTACGTGAAATACGAACCAGGACGGAACCCTGCGTGCAACATGGGCGCTGGAGGGTGTAGCTCAGCCAAGGTGATCGGGCTGCTCGTCTTCGTTACGTTCGCGATGTACTGGATTTCCGAGTAAGTCACTTTCTTGGGTCTCAGAGGGCAACTGCTAACACCAACATAGGTGGCTCAAAAACACCATCCACGTTACCATCTCGGGAGTGTACGGCTCGTGGTATTTCAACAAGAACAACTTCCCCAAGGGAGCAACCCGCGGCGCGCTCAAGCGATCCCTCACGTACAGCTTTGGCAGCATCAGCCTGGGGAGTCTCATCGTGGCCATCATCCAGACGCTGAGGCAACTTTGTTCGGCCGCACAACGGAGCGCATCGCAAGACGGTAACATTGTCGGGACGATCATCTTCTGCTGCCTGCAGTGCTTGATCGGTCTTTTGGACTGGGCTGTGCAGTTCCTGAATCGCTACGCGTTCTCGTACATTGCGCTATACGGCAAATCGTACGTCGCAGCGGCGAAGGACACGTGGAAGTAAGTTTCCTTTATCCTTTCGCTTGGGTTGTACTGACGCGGCAAAGGATGATTAAGGATCGCGGTATCGACGCGCTCGTCAACGAATGCCTCATCGGACCGGTTCTGAGCATGGGAGCCTTCTTCGTCGCGTACGCGTGTGCGCTGCTCGCGTATCTATACCTGCTGTTCACGTCGCCGGCGTACAACAGCACGGGCACGTATACACCGGTCGTGGTCGCGTTCGCGTTTGTCATTGGTCTGCAGATGTGTCAAATCTTCACGACGCCGCTGAGCAGCGGGCTGGACACAATCTTCGTCGCGATGGCGTGGGATCCGGAGGTGCTGATGCGGGACCACCCAGATCTGTACCATCAGATGATTGCTGTATACCCGCACGTCCAGCAGGCGATTCATGCGTAGAGCATGAGGGTGTGCTGACTTTTCTTCTTTTTTTTCTTTTTCTTTTCTTTTTCCGGTGACGAGAGACTGGGCAGAAACACAGAGATGGTGACAGAAAGCCAGATGGTGGCACAAACAAGCATCGGAGCGCATGCCACAAATCGGAAAGCAGCGTCCGGGTGTGTCGCGATCTAGACGCGACGGAGGGTTTCTGACAGGCATTGGGCGAGGATGGGCGCTCCTAGTACGTCTTAGCCGGCCAGTTCGGCGTGTTTGGTGGGTCAAGTCTGCAGCTGCGGAAACGGTCGGGGAGCTAAGTTCCGAATGACGTCGCAGTACATGGGCCTCTGCGACACCACGGCATCGTGAGAAGCAGACGGTCCCCTTGTGGGCGGAGCGGCGCGCGCGGCCGTGTGGACGAGCTCACGGCCGAGGAGGGGCGCCGTTGGGCTGCGGGCATGAGGGATTAATCACAGCAACGGGTGGTGGGGGAGAACAGAACAGGCGGGCAGCGGGCAGGCAGGCGGGCAGGAGGGGCTGTGTTTGTATCCCCACGGCCTACAAAAAGCTGTGGCGTCTCGGCAGCGCGCCGTGCTCCCACGCCTGGCCTCGCACCAAATAGCAATACGCTTTCTTTTTCCCACAGTCACACGCACTGCGACTGTCACGCCCATTACACAAGGAAGCCGCGCCCAATCGTGTCCCCTGCTGCCGCACTGCAACACCGCCAACGTCAACGTCAACGTCAACGTCACCGCGTTAGCCCGGGCCTCTCCTTTTGCCGTCGTTTGCTGCAGTGTCTCGACCCCTCACCCACCGCGGTCCCAACACCGGCCATTCCCTTGTCATCGGCCTTGCTGCACCCCAGAGCACACCGCCCCTCTCTTCCAGGAACACCCGCTCCTCAGGTAAGTGACGCCCGAGATCCCTCCCCTGTCCGTGCCTTCACCCCAGCCATGCCCCGCCGCCCCTCGCTCCTGCCCGCTACAAATGCCCCGCCAACGCCTGTTCCTCCACACCAGGCCTTCACCCGCCAACGCCCTATAAAGCCTCCTTTCCCCTCTCGTTTCTCTACCTTCCTTATCCTCATTGACCTTTGCCGATCAGAACTCCACTTCATTGACCGTCCCTCGACACCTCAAGGTTCGTCTGGCCCTGGCATGCCTGCCGCCTCTGACATGTACCTCTGATATCTACCACGCAGCGGTTGGCTGACACGCATTGCAGACACAATGGCTCCCACCAAGAAGGCAGTCCACTTCGGCGGCGGCAACATCGGCCGTGGCTTCGTCGCCGAGTTCCTCCACAACTCTGGCTACGAGGTCGTCTTCGTCGATGTCATGGACACCATCATCAACTCCCTCAATGACGCAAAGTCGTACACCGTCACCGAGGTCGGTGCCGACGGCGAGCACTCCTTCACCATCGACAACTACCGCGCCATCAACTCCAAGTACAACATGCCCGAGGTCGTCGACGAAATCGCGACCGCCGAAGTCGTCACCTGCGCCGTCGGCCCCAACATCCTCAAGTTCGTTGCTGAGCCCGTGGCCAAGGCCATCGAGGCCCGCTCTTCCGATCTCCCCCCGCTCGCCGTCATTGCCTGCGAGAACATGATCAACGCCACAACCGCATGGAAGGGCCACATCGAATCCTACATCAAGGATAAGCTCAACGCAGAGACGCTGAACAGCATCGAGAAGCGTGCCCGCTACGCCAACTCGGCTATTGACCGGATTGTGCCTCAGCAGGACGAGGGTGCCGGCCTGAACGTCAAGATTGAGAAGTTCTACGAGTGGTGCGTTGAGCAGAAGCCGTTCGAGAACGGCGGCAACAAGCCGGCCATCAAGGGAATCCACTACGTCGACGACCTCGAGCCGTACATTGAGCGCAAGCTCTTTACGGTCAACACCTCCCACGCGACTGCTGCTTACTACGGCTACCATGCCAACATTGCCTACATCCACGAGGTCCTGGCCGACAAAAAGCTGAATGAAACGGTGCGCGCGGCCGTCCAAGAGACTGCTGTGCTCATCGTGAAGAAGCACGGCATCCCCCAGGACGAGCAGGACGAGTACGTCGAGACTATTATCTCGCGCATCTCGAACCCCACCCTCAAGGACAACGTCGAGCGTGTCGGCCGTGCCCCGCTCCGCAAGCTCTCCCGCAACGAGCGCTTCATCGGCCCCGCGGCCCAGCTCGCCGAGATGAATCTCCCAGTCGACGCTATTCTTGGCGCCGCCGAGCAGGCCTTGCGCTTCCAGAACGTCGAGGGCGACGAGGAGTCGGAAGAGCTTGCGAAGATCCTCAAGGAGAAGTCGGCCGAGGACGCTGCATCGCACATCACCGGCCTGGACAAGGACCACCCGCTGTACGAGCGCGTTGTGGCCGTCGTGAAGAAGGTGCAGGGCGCATGAAGGCCCCGCTTGTGAGGCGATTGCGTAGCCTCGAGGGAAGCGGCTATATTACTTTCGAAAACAACCCCTTTCAAGGGTATGGCGGCTAGATTTGTAATACCCACGGGAAGAGCCGGGCCACCGGCCACATGTGGGATTTTCGACATGACAGACGGTCTCTGCCATGTCCACTTACGAATCAAATGAGATATGATCAATGAACGATTACAAAATTCTTTCTTGGGGCGGTGGTGGTGTTTGTTGATGTTTGCTCGGTCGTCAACTAAACTGTGAGAGGCCTTGTTTAACGTCTGCTTTCCCATTAGAGTCATGTCATGCATACTGGTATACCTCGAGCTAGACTCACAAAGACTCGTCACCGTCCCGGCACGTCAGATTTGAAATAACACGCTCGGATTTCTCAGTCTATCAGTCCCATCCTGTCAAGTTCCCCACGCGCTGCTGACTGCCCAACAACATCATCTAGTCACTATTCAATATAACTCCTCAAAAAGACACGCCGTCGCAATCGTCACCCAAAACTCCAGCAACGCGCCGCTCCCCCACAGAGCCAACTCCCCGGATTACCCAGCCCAGCCCAACAGACTCCTGACCCTGTCAACCTTTCCTCTTCCCTCTCGCCCTCCCGCGCATCCATCTCCCACCCTCAGCACCCCCCACCATCGCCCCCTCCACCCCCTCCGCCTCCGCCTCCTCCGCCGCCGTCCCCACCAGAATACCCCCCACTATCCCCGCCGCCCGAGTACGACGACGTCCACCCCCCGCCCCCACTACTGCCCTTGTCCGGAGCTGCGTGCGAGGCGCCCGCCGAGTGGGAAGACCCATGGGCGTGGGCGTGAGCGTTGGAGGGAGCGTACGCCGGCTGGGAGAAGTTGAAAGCCGTACCCGTGTCCGTACCCGTACCGTCGTGCTTCTCAGCCAAGCCAGAGTCGTCGGCAGGCGTGCATGCGTATGCGGGGTCTATGATTGGGATTATTGGAGTGCGGGTGTTGTTGTTGTTGTTGGGGATGGATGTGTGTGGGGGCGTCGACGGGTACGGTGATGTATAAGCTGGCCATGCCTTTATGGGTGCGGATGGGGTTTTAGCCTTGGAGCTGCGGCGGAAGCTGGGGAGGCAGGGACAGCGCATTTTGGCCTTGTTCTGTGGTGGAGGAGTGGTGATGGTGATGGTGATGGTGATGGTGTGTTATGGGAGAGAGGGAGAAGATGGATAGATAGATAGATAGATATATCCCGCTCGTCGTATAAAGTGGAGATGATAACTCGACAGCCTTGCGCTTACCCTGCGTAGCTACACCCACCTCGCCGTGCTTGCTAGCCTGCTTGCCTGCTTCCCACGACAACGTCGATGCCTCACGGCGGCTGTGCTGTGCTGTCCCTGCGACTCCGACTATGATTACGGCTGTGCTAAGGCGCAGGGACAGGCATAGGCGAATCTCCATCCCATTCTAAACAATGACAGACAAATCCTACACTGCCTATACCTATCCTACTCACCGCAGTCCCGAAGCGAAAGATATGTGGCTGTGCCGTGCTGTGCTGTGCTGTGCTGCTATACGAACTCTCCCCACCCCACACCCCCCATCCCATCCCATCCCAAACCACCAACCGCAAAGCTCCATCACTATCCGGCCAGCGACCGAGCGACCGAGGGAGCCTCGGTCACCATGTCAAGCTAGCCAGGTTCTGAATGGGGGCCGGGAAAGCGGCAGCGGCGCTGTTTACGGCACTAGCTAGCGGAGGTAAGGGCGCCCTAGCGTGAAGGCGGAGGGTTACGTAACGCCGTTCATCGGGCTCCCATTGGCCGTCCACCCGGGGGATGGGGCAAGGCAGAAAAATACGGATACGAGGGTGTGGTGCGTGACGACGCTATGCAGGCAGCCGGTCGTCGCATAGGGTGGCACAAGCAAGTTGCGCGATGGTGCGTTATGGAATGGTATGGGGCTCTTTCACCGGTCGCGGTTCCGGGTGGCATTTGATTCCGAGTTTTGTTCTGCGGGATGGGTGAGCCGCGGGTAAGCGTGTATTGAGACTGTCTGTCTGTTTTTTTTTTTTCACGCTGTTGGTAGGGCACATGGACTGCGGATATAGACACGGACATAGACGCAGACACGGCATGCATTCCTCACTACTCAGTATGCACCTCATGTGCAGCGCGGACATCATCCGCCTCCTCCACCGCCGCCATCTCCTCCAAACCCACCCCCTCCATCCCCCGCATGCGTATGATGGCCGTGTCCGCCGCCGCCCGTAGCATGATGTCCGTGGGTACCGCCAGAATCCCCACCGACCGTCACACCGGGGTAGTACGTGCCACGATCGTCACGGTCAGCTGACGGTTTGCTGTTGAAACAACCCATGGCGAGGTAAGTAGGAGTCTTGGTGAAGGTGGCCGGTAGACGTAGTCTCGAAAGGTCAGGAATTCTGCGCGTAGAGCGGGTGGTGGATCGAATACCGTGGTGTTGCTTGCCAGCAGCCCGGAATATTGTTCGCTCCGACGGGATGTAATCGGACTCCGCAGAGCGTTGCGAAGTTGGCGAAGTTGGCGAAGAGGCAGGTATCGAGTCGAGGTATGTATTGGGTGCAGTTCACCTTTCGAGGGCAAGAGGGCTGTGCATGGTCACATGGTGAATTCGTAGCAAGCCAGCAGGTCAGCCTCGTATTTGTGGCGAGACACCGAACAAATTTATTGTTGAGCTGGTAGGTTTGCGCGCGGTCGACTCGCAGAGGAGATTATTGGCAGAACAAAGAACAGGATAGGTCGTTATTTCAGCTGGTGCAGTAGCTCCGAGGTAGTAGAACAGACTAAGAACGCTCGACCGCAAGTAAAGGATTACAGAAACAAAACTAGCCAATACAGCGACTTTTAGGAAAGAAGAGGGTATACAATGCGACATAATTCGTGACGAGGACGGAAAGAAAATAGCGACGGAGTATGTAAAAAGAATTACAATGTAACGTAGCAATCGGGCTCAACTGCACGCAGCAGGGAGTCAGATCGGCTCCACAAACCTTTGGTAGATTGAGCAAGATCTGCCGAGAATAGGCATCCTGGACTCAAACGATGTGCCCTTCGGTTTGTGCACCCGAGATGCATCGGATTTCAGTCAAACGAGCGACACGTCGTTGCCCTTTCGTCCGCGGTTGGTTTTCGATGAGCTCGATCGTAAACCTCAATCTAACCAGACTGCATGTAGGCGCTGCGCTCGGTAACTGTTGTCGCCGAGCCGAAACATGCCGAGTCGTCATCGTCGGAATAGGTATGGACATTCGAGTAACAGAGACATCGAGTGTTCTGAATGGTGGGAGACGCTCGAAAATGCTCAAATGGAGCCCGTGAGGAATTTCCAAAGAAATTCCTGGTTGCTTATGTCGAATTGCGGGCTGACTTTCCAGGGTGCAGGTGGCAACGAATCCGAGCCATTCGCTGCGCCGTTAGGCTTCAACGGGGGCAACTCTTGCAGAAGAGAAACTGTCCTGCCAGAGCCAGTGGCTAACTCGAAAGTAGACCCGTTCGGACTGCTTCTTCCTGGTACGGCCTTCACTGTCATTTTCATTATTGCTGTGATGCGTCTGAACCGCTCAAAAAGGTCCTCGCCTTGATCTTGCGAGTCGTGTGGTCGTGGCATCTGAGCCGATAATTGATCGCGAAAGTATCCGAAGCTCTTTGAGATCTGCAGCTCCACGGGGTCCCATCCTGGCATTGGCGAGGTATGAAGAGCGAGCTTGGCAAGCGTGGTCAAACCTGCCACCAGTGCGAGCCAGTCTGTGATTGACAGCAGCTCATACTCGCTGCTGGAAAGCTGGAGGCTATAGTCCAAAAACTGTTCGACGCACCGGAGGCATGTGATGCGCTGTGACAGTTGGAAACCAGATACCCATGGCATGCTGTCTCGATCATATATGTCGAGGGAGGCCGTGGCTTTGTAGAGGTGTGCTCGGGCTACTAACTGGATCCATCGCAGCGTTCCTGAACCATGTTAGCGTGGAACACACACAGGAAGGATAGACTTACGGTAGTCATTTGCCTGCGCTTTGGTTGCAGACTGCATTTGATCCCACTTCTCACTCAGGCGTTTCAACTGAGCTTTCGTGACAAGCGCGGGCTCTGAGTGATCTCCGAAGGTATCTTCCACATCCTCCATGAATTGGCACATGTCGATGAGAATCGGCACAATGGCATCAGAACGGTGCTCCCAGGCGTCGGCGATATCTCTTGCAAACATCTGCAAGGTACTTGAATGTGACATGCTCCGTGCTCTGCCAGATTCAAGCAAACTAAGGCTCGATGCGAGATAGTAGCATCCCAAATAGGCCCTTTTCGCCTCTCTGTGCCATGCATCATCTTTCTGCACTGTACTCCGCGTATGGGACGGGATATTGTCGAGGCCAAGGTCGCCCGCGATACCAACGCATATCTGAAGAAGTAAGTGCACTGAAGTAGCATGTGCGTCCATGTAGTGATGGTGCCACGCTATGAATACAAGAAGGCCTTGTAAAAGATCAAGACTCTTTTCTCCATTCATGATCTTGACCATGACAACCTTGCGGAACTCCCTGCTCAGCGAGACCTGTAGATGAGACGAGTCAAAGGACGCCGCAGTAAGCACCGCAAACAAGAAGATCGGCCTTTGTTGAATCAAGTCGCCGCAGAAGCATTCCCTAGGCAGCAACACGAACGGAAAGAATTCGGCCATCGTCCGGTACATATCCAATAATGATTGCATATGGATGATGCTGATGGAGCGAATGACAGGATCCAGACGTCCGAGGCCGGACACAACATCGTTCATGGACTCCCAGAAGGACAATGCTGATTCGGGCGTGGAGCCAGGGTTCGGGAGGATTGGTGTTTTGACGACTGCCGAGGGAGGTGCAGATGGCACAATGGGTGCCGGCGTGGAGGGGCGTCGCGAAAGCTCTGCAGACTGAGATGGGATGGATGCTACGGGTGGTAAGGTAGAGTGCGGCTTGGAGCTGGCCACGGCTGGTGTTGTGGTGGACGTGACGATGGCGTGTAGCTTCTCGATTCTCTTTTCCATCTCAGCCACCTTGTTCGTTGGTTGTACCACCGTCCTTGGTTTTGCTGGTCTCCGTCGAGCAACATGTTCGATACATTCGACCCGAGCCTTCTGGCATCTGTAGCACGTGTCAGGTCGGAACTATAGGAGAGGTACGGGTGATACAAACCTTTGGCAGATGCCTGCAGCTTCGGACGGCACGCATCTAACCTTGTGTTTTCGACAGCGTTCACAGGCGAACGCGTTCCCTATCCTTCCCTCTCTTGCCTCCATTGTGATGATGGAGTGGGAAGGCGTGGAATCGCCCGCCGCGGACTGGTGGGGAAGTCCGATCATGCCAAGACGGAGTCAGATTCGTGAGGGCAACGCGTAATGAATGGGCAGCGAGCATCAGAGACGCGTGGGCGTACCAGCTAACACACAACGACACTAAGCAGTCTGAAGGGTTCCATGCAGTGTCAGAAAAGCGCATACGACAAACCGGATCTTGGATGGCACGCCTGCTACCCGAGGATTCGGCAGTATGGTTCCGTCCAGAAAGCAGCTTAGCGTACAGCGGCGCCGATGTCACTTTGTAAACATAGGGTAGCCGGCAGATGAACAATCGGCCGCCGATATATAGTCGATGGCCCTAGCGGGGGCTATAATATGGGGTGGTCGGAGGTCGTGAGACAACGATTGCTTGCAACTGACCTGCTTGGGCAACGATGGGCGGCAGCGTCCGATGGAGAGCACACACAGCCGTATGGGCGTGCAACCTGGCGTGGGCAGAAAGGTCAGATGCTGCAGGAGACAGCCCTGTTGTGTTTATCATCCTCTGCGCCGCGCACCGACAGAGCAGGCTCGCTGGTAGGTATGCCGTTAATCCCCGCTCCCGTCCGGGGCTGGCTGATCACTCGCACTGATGTGCAGCCGCATCGTACATAGCCGCGAGCAAAGTCGCGCCATCATGGTCCGAAGGTGATACAGGTACCGATGGGCCAGACGGCGCGTCCTGCGATGGCACTCCCAAAGGTGAGTCGTGGCACGCAGACACAGGCGTGCGCAAGGCTGCAACCGACCGGTGAAAAGGTGACTCGCGGTCTCCGAGGAGCCCCATCGTGTCTCCGATCCTGGGCTTGAGCAGAGACGCGGGCATGTCGCGATTTGGGATTACGCGGGTCTGCCGCCGCGCATCTCGGGGTCTAATGGACCAATAGCGAGCGTGCATCCAGCCGCGGCACGAGAGGCGTCGAGCTTCATGTTGCAGCGAAGAGTGGGCGAGAGAGAACAAACGTTGCAGAGGCACAAGGAGGAGGGAGCGCGGAGAGCGAAGGTTAAGAGGCCAACGGCGCAGGTGTAGGTGTTGGTTGTCGGCTAACCGCGACCCGCTGGACAGGAAGGCGCGCAGGGGCTGCTCTTTCCGTGTGGGATGACGCAACGATGCCGACCAACAGAGGGACCTCCCATCACCGTCCGGATGTGCATGAACTGCTCGCGAACTGTATCTCCAACATTGGAACAGTTCTACTTGTGTAGGTAGCTATGTTCCCAGCTGCAGACCCTGCGTAGCGTCGGCCTTCCTGTGGTCATGGCTCCGCGCTCCGGGGACGCACATGCGCGACTCACATCCCGCCTCGATCAGCCCAACGGGGTCAGTGATCGGAGCCTTCTCCGTATCCCAGCACGCTCGTCCACATATCCCATGGCTGTGGAATAAGGAATCCACAATTCTTTCTTCCTCATCCAGTCTTTGATGCACGTCAATCGGCAGGAGTGACGAAGATCCTATCCACTGATTTGCCATGCCATTTGCCTCAACCTGCCGCACGTTGGTAGGTGCGCTTACTGTATATAGATCGTCTCGGGTTTGCTGCATATCAGTATCAGTCCTTGTTTATCCACTCACAACGCTTCCTTTTGTATCACGTTTGGACGGCAGTCAGTCCATGTTTGTCTATCACTTTACGGGACACTACTTTGTAGTTCGAGTCAACAATCAGAAAACCATCAGTATCAGTACTTTGAATCATTCGACATTGCATTTAATGCGTCGCTTACTCCACGAGTGGCCATATCCCGACGACGATATTAGACCGGCGGATGCTGACATCGATCCAACTATATCGTTGCACGTCACACGTCTTGACCAAGTGCCGTATGTGGTCAGGAAAATGATATCTGAGGCTGGAGATGTCGGGCTCGACGAGGGCTCTTACAACAGTAACGCCGCGGCCTGACCGACTTTGAAAAAGAGCTGAATTTGGGATTGACCTAGTTGAATCGTTTTCCAATGTGAAGTGCATGGTCGATATCAGTCCTCATTCTAAAAAGCTGGGTGCTAGGGCGGTGACAGCTCTCATCACATCTGCGTTAGTATTTTTCGACGTCGCTGAGGCTTGGAAAACTGAGTAAGATGAATCTGACACAACATCCCCTCCGCCATCCACATGTTGTCTCCAAGTTGGTCTCTGAAGCCGTGGGAACCCGGACCTTGTGGTGACACCATGGACTTGACAGACACCTTGTGAGGCGCCATTAAAGAAGCTATCCGGTTCATCGTACGGCTGTACGGCAGCCCAAATCCACTATTCGAAGATGAAGAATATTACATTTGGAACCTCTTAAAGAAAGAACTGGACTACGAGGTTGCTCGATACGATGTTCAGCTGGGCAGCCATAATGTCCCTAATGCGCGGAAAATAAAGGAGCTTTTGCCCTGCTTGATCTTGCTCAAAAATAAGGTTAAAAATTAAGGCGGTTCCTATCAGAGATTAGATCTGTGAGAACTCCTTCCTAAAGAAACTGCGCAAAGTGTTGATGATGAGCTCATATCGCAAGCAGGACATCTTGAGAATACGCGTGAATGAGAATTGTAATGACTATATGTGGGACGTCAAGATGTCAGACAAGACCTCAGATCGAGAATCTGCAGAATCGCCACGCGATGTTTTAGCCTTTGTTTGGACGGGTGTGGGCAAATACTGGTAAGTCGTACTCTTTGGCGTATCTTGTGGATGGGAAAATCGTACGTCTAGTCACTCACCTTAGTTTGTTCTTGTTTTCATCGCCCGCGCATTACTGCTGATACGGAGAGCAACAAAAAACGTCACCCTAGCGTACAGCCGGGAGATCGGGTAGAGGAAAGAAAACTCTGCCCTCGCCATGAAAAAAAACAAGCCCGACGTGGGGGTCGAACCCACAACCTTGAGATACCGAGTAATCGAGTTGCTAGACCGTGAATACTTAAGAGTCTCACGCTCTACCGATTGAGCTAGCCGGGCTAGTCGGTGATTTGATGAGCTGTATCAAGTGGCAAGCTGTACATATAACTGCAAATGCAGTCCAGGAAAACATTGACTTTGTACGATTAGACAGTTTGCACAGAATCTAGTCAAGCAAATTTTTTCAGGCGTTGTGGTAGGGCTGGAGACCGGGTGCAAAAATTTCACGCAAAACGGACCAGCGTCCAGGCTCCAATTCTTAGACTCACAAATTATTGTTATTATTCCAATGCAGACTAATTGAGGATTATGACAGTAAAGGGAGAATGAAATCGTGTAGTTGGAGATACAGTGTTTAGAAGGGCGGGACATAACCCTAACGCCTCAGCAGCCAGATTCCCAAGGCCGATGCCCAAAACACTTAAAACACTATGTGTGCACACAATTCTAACTGAACGATGTATACTCGGCCTTCTTGATTGCACGAGGGAGGTGTGGCTTCGCTGGCAGCCGACATGACTCGCTTAGTTCCCACATGGCGTGTGGGGTCAGACTTTGCCTCATTACCCACCACTGCAGAAAACTCTGCCGCAAACGAGCCGCAGCCCCAGTTATATGTCAGTACAGTAGTCGAGTGGCGTGGTGCAGCTCCTCTCCTAGCTTATAGAACTGGTATATATATTTTACATTTTCATCTGCAAACATCAACCAATCAACTCTTCTGATCATCGATCAATTGAGCAGCGGTCTTATGGTCTAGTGGTGTAAGTTCAACAGCTTCAACAGCTTCACAGCAATAACTAATAGTATAACAGATGATTCTCGCTTAGGGCTGTTACCTGAGCACACTTGCGAGAGGCCCCGCGTTCGAATCGCGGTAAGACCCATCTTTTTGGCGATTTTTCGCCATGGAGTGATTCAGGGGTACAGTGAGCTCCCACACGGCCTGCACCTATTATTTTGCCATATTTCAGTTGTATAGCCAAATTCAGCGTGCGAAACGACCCAGAATGATAGGAGTTAGGCCTAAGAGATGCCAGGTCAAGGTTGCGAGCGCCGACACGGTGACAGAATCGCTCCTGGCCCGTCAGCAAGAACAATTTGTTTAAACATGCAACGCTATCGGAGAGACTGGAATCTCCCATTGACCGCGACAACTTCGATCCCACAACTACTCTGAAATACTTTTACGCCTAGGTATTGCACTGCATCGCGGCTTACAAGCCCACATGAAGGAACCCACTATAGTATGCAGTACACCCACATCCTGAAGCAGCGACGAAAGATGTATTTCCTTGAGCGGGGTTGACCAGATCCAAAATCCACACTGTGTGCGAGCCGAGCTTACATGTCCTCGAATTACGAATCAAGCGGCGACGCTCACCAACTTGCACGAAATCTGATGAGCGCTCTTTGTGAACAATCGTTACATCCAAGTAGTCATTATCCTGATCCCATGGATCCACTATACAAACTCACATTGTATCACTCCACGGTACCTTTCCAGATGCGCGACACCAACAAAACTCCTCGCTCAATTGGGTATCTCAAATCCAAATCCAAACCCAAACCACACCACTTAAACCTACATCCTCGCCCTCTCCGCCACCTTATTCTGCGCCGCATACACAGCCATAGGAAACGCCCCATCGCTCTCCTCCCAAAACCCAGCACCCGAAATAGCTTTCCTCCGATACCGCCCCAGCGCCGCCTTCGTCACCTTCTGCACCTGTGCCCGCTCCGCACTGTACTTCGGCCACTTCTCCAACAGCGCATTGAAGTCGTCCCCGATCACGTACTGCACCGGCTGTCTCGACTCCACGAGTAACTGCTCGTATGCTTCCAGCGTTAGGAACGGCGAGTATATCAATGTGGATGCGTCGATAACATCTGCAGCTTCGCCGAGCGAGGACCCGGATGCTGTTCGTAAGATCCGGATACTGAGGCTGTTCAGTAGTGCTTCGTCCTGTTTCGTAAAGGTGGGGTCTTGGGCATAGACTTGTATTGGTGCGTTGGTTTGCTGTTGCAGTGCATCTTGTATCGCAAGGAGGAGGGCTAGTTGTTTCAGCCGTCGTGTTTGGCCTCTTTCGGTGCTGGACAGGGAGCCAAGGCCTAGGGAAACAATGCGTGTGAAGGGGGTGGTGGCAGATTTTGTGAGATAGAGGAGCTGCTTGTCGATGTTCTTCGCGAACTCGGAGGGGGTATAACTGGACTGCAAGTCGGCAAGTTGGGTCAGAAGACGGTGTATATCTCGCGATGGTTTTGCTTGAGGTTTTCGGCGCGGTCTTGACGGGAGTGCGGTGTTGGGGCCTGCCACGACCACTGACATCTTGAAGTTGTAATGTGTCTGTCTTACACAAAGCTGTGAAAATGATCCAAGGCAATCAATCAAAGTATTTGCACAGCGGATGTCAAAAAAGTCGTGTACTCAGCCAAATCCTTTTGCGAATTCTGTCGATAATGGCATTTTTGCATGCCACGTCCCTTCTAGTTATACAAGCTCCTCATACTTGAGTCCTCTGAAGGAGCTTTCTCATCAGACTTACATTATCACACCAACATTCTGCACAACAGCAGCTTACACCAACCCTTGGCGGGCAACGCACAGGCGTTTTGTAATCGCTGCTTTGAAATCATACGTTATTTCCGAAGCGCCGAACACAACACCGAATCTTTTTGGTGTGAAAGGGTGCCTTATGCATTTTTAGAAGCGTGAGTCATTCTGCGGGTGTGGTCGTGAACCTGGGAGCTAGGAAAGGGAAGGAGGTGGTTGGAGATCGATTGCGCTGTTGGCGCGAGAGGGTGAGGCTCGGAGATTCTCGGAGATTTTCGAGGTGCGCTAGGCCGCGATGGTGTACACAGAACAGTGTTGCGATAAACACGCACTGATAGAGGCGCGACAATGAGGAAAGACCTCTTGAGCAGTTTTAGCTTCATGCTGGAGCGAAAGGTTGTCCTGGCATCTGATGCCACTTTTGGCACCAGTCGGGCATGTACAGTGTAAGGCACGTTTTCTTTCTCATAGGCGAGCTTTACATCTCGTTCGAAAGTGGAAAAACATTGACATCCCCCAAACTAGGACGAAATTTAGACAGCCATTAAGGTCTTCTGCCCCCTTTTTTGCCGGCTTCCTGAACCAACTGGTCGTCTGCTCGATCGAGCACTGTGTCCGTGCTGAGGATTGTTTGATGCTTTGTGTCAATTTCAAGTCCTTTCACAGAGTCTATGATGGTACACCGAAGAATACACAGCCTCTTCTGTAGCCTCTCCAGTACCATTCTTCTCGTCAAACCACATCTTCTCATAAGGGATGCGCGCCGAACTTGAACACGGACCAAGCAATCACTTGCTTTTTGGGTACAAAGCACACGATGATCAGACATATACACACCCCCGGCGTAGCACTGATATGCTCTGCACACCGAAGCGAATCCCCTACCCCCGGTAAAACACGATGCCTAGCACGAGCTTATGAAGACTATTCACACGCAACATGATATATGACGAAGAAGGAAACCAATAGTCAACTCCACGCATCGCAAAATGCGCCCCAACCTAGCCCTTCCCCTCACCTTTCCTCAGCGCGTCAAACTCCCCAAGCAGGATATCGATGATCTTGAACATCTCCTCGCTCACCCTTCTCCCCTCCTCCCTCCACCCCTCTTCGCACAGCCTCCCAAACCGGTCGGGATGCCACCGCAGCCGCTCTTTCTTGAGCCACTCGTACCCATACTCTCCGCTCCCTCGTAGTAAGTGTTCTACATCGTGCTTGCACGCGCGGAGTCCGGCCGGGTCAGCCTTCTGCAGGGCGCAGACGGGGAGCGGACATGTCGTGAGGGCGGAGGGCGGGTAGGGGAAGGAGGTTAGGAGATTAGCGTGGGGCACGGCGGTGGATGGGGAGGGAGTCGATTGGGGAGTCGAGGCGGTGGACGACTGGGAGCGGATCTGGAGTTTCTTTGGGGTGCGTTTGGGGGTGGGTGTTGTGGCAGCGAGGGCGGACGCGAAGAGGAGGTTCGTAGAGTTGGACCATTGTTGGTATGCTGCTTTGGTCGCTGGGTCCGGCTCTGTGTCTTCTGCTACGCGGCTGGTGTTCCCGTTTGTGTGGGCATGTCCGTTGGTCTGTGAGTGTGGCTTGGGGGGAGATTGCGACTTCGACTTTGACTGCGGCTTCGTGAGACGGAAGAAATTGTGCGCGAATGACTCTAGCGCGCTCGAATTCTCGTCCGCTATCGACCCCGACCATGTACCGTCGTTTCGTATGGCGACGAATTGGTCCGATGTCGTGGGGTCGAGCGCGACGTACGCGACTTCGCTCCAGCGGAATCCCTTTTCTGCCTTCCAGTCTTCGACCGTCTCTTTCCAGATTTCCCAGTCGTTTCTTTTCTTGTCGCCGAGCCGATACGCCACGTCGCCGTACTCGCTCATTGCGAAAAATGCATCGACCGGCCCCCAGCTTACCATCCTCGGCGGCCCGGCGCGCCAGCCGGAGGGTGTGAGCCATGATTGCAGTGTATCTTCTAGGCTCATAGGCAGGTTTGACCAGCGAATAAATGTTGGGTCCCAGGCTATGTATGAATCCGATGGACCCAAGAAGACCCGCAGGTGCTGTGAAGGAGCGAGCTTGGATAATACTTTCTGTAGGCGGGCGGGTACTGAGGCACCCCAGGCGAGGTTATGCGCTCCGGAGGAGTCCTTGAATGAAAGTACCCAGGAGTCGGCAGGTGAGCCCAGTGACGCCTAAGGCATATTAGTGTGAGGTTGCAGATGGGGTTAAAGGAACATCAACGGGGATGGTGTTGAGTTTGGAAACACTGGGCAATGGCGCAGCACCACAGTGGGTGCAGGTCACCTCGGACACCTTTACAACAGGCGTTGTCCGGGATATCCGTGGGAGGTGAATAAACTCAGACAATTTCACAACAGAAGTCGCCAAAAGTATGACATTACCCTGTCCGCAACTCGTGCCAACACCCGCTTTCTGATTTTGCTTACTTACCCAGTGGACGTCCCGGACACTACCGCCCTTGATGAGGGTAAGAAGCGCAGGCGGAAGGTCATTGTGACGTAGACCCTCTTGACTTTTCGATATGAAGCTGTCGTCTGGCCCAAACGAGAAGAAGCATGTTTGGCTCGAGGTACCATTCATGCTGATCTGTTATTGGATGTTTGGTACAATGACGTCATATGCTCAACACTCCCAAACGCCGGCTCAACGCGCGCGAAGACTCAATGGAAAGAGAAGGGGAAAGGCAGTGTGGCTGCTAAGAGGCTGGGGACTCTGGGGTGCATAACGTGTCTGAAGCACATGTTTGTGTATGATGGTTGGTGCGCGCATGATGTCGTTGTTCCTTGGTACGAACCTTGAAGCCGATCGCTTGGCGGCCACGCTGGTGGTGAACGTCTGTCTGGTCGTGTGGGAAGGAATACACTTATACCCCATACATCAAACCAGTTTGAAGAACGGATCGATCTGTGGAGCGTAGATTGCAACTAGAACCATGTGCGACACGACGTTCACGTTTGGCCAGAGAGGAAACCACTTCTTCCAGTGTCCTTCTCGGCGAGACTAGTACGCTTATCTCCCCTCACGAGACCTCAAATGCGCTGACTTCATACCTCCAGCACGCGTATCCCAAAGAAACTCACTGCTCTCCTCTCATCGGCGCAGATCCAGGAAGTGCATCACGTAGCTCTCGGCTTCGAAGACAGCTTCCTGCTGACTTGGCGCGACAAACATGGCCGTGACCACATCGGTAGGACTGCTCACGCCTCCTCACAGATCCCAACGTTAATCAGCGTCCCCCAGAGTCCCATAATCTCCCCACCGAGCTCACTACCTTCCTCCACGCCACAAACCCCCAAGGCCGCCCCACCCGCAACATCCCCGCCATCCGCTTAACTCTCGGCCCCCACAACGCCTCCTTTTTCGTCCACGACTCCAGCGCCTACATCTGGATGAATCTCCCTCCAGAACTACTAACCGCGCTCCAAGCGCGAATCAAAGACGGCAACTGGACAGACCGACCACGCCTCGTTGCCCTGGGCGCCGATGCAAACTACCTCCTCCTCACCGAGAACCACGCTGCTGCGTGGGAACTGCGGCACTACGCCACGCTGTCGAGGATGCTGGAGTACTCGCGCACGCAAGCCCGGGGCATCGCGGATGTGCGCAACGTAGCGCTGCATCCGTATCGGTATCAGTGCTTTGTTGCGCAGTCGGCGAATGGGACGGTGCTTAGTGAGAATGTTCCACCGCACGAGGCGGCGGGGGTGCAAGGCATCAGGGCGGCCATCTTGAAAGATACGAAGGAGATGGATACGCGGGTGCAGCAATCGCAGAAAAAGGTTGAAAGCGTGCCCAGGAGATCTAGCCTGCAGCACCAGGCGACGCTGAAGAAAGATTGGGGCGAAAGAAAGCAGGAGTTCCGCGCGCAGTCCAAGGGGCTGAAATTGAGTCTCAGTCTGAGTGTTAGTGCGGCGGGTATCGCGGGGAGTTTTGGCAAGATGCTGGGGTAAAGGGTGCACAGACGTCACTTGTGTGATGTAAAAGCGGGAATGGTTTCTTTCTACTGTCCTCAAGCGTTCATCTTATCATCCTGAACGGATGGCCCTCGGTGCTGAAGACCCACCGATCTAAGCTCGCGATATTTGCATCACTGAATGTAAGCCAGAGATACTTGAGCGTCTCGGCAGCCCAGAAGCTCTCCTGCATATCAATCCATCTCCCTTCGCCGTCGCCGCTCCATTGCCCAGGCTCCACCGAATACACATCTGCCAGCTGTGCGTACCCATAGGGCGCCTTGCAGTGCTGCTCCATTGCCATGAACGCATCCCATGCCCATTCACGGAAGCGCGCCTCGCCCGTGATGCGGTGAGCGTAGAAGAGGGATTCGACGTACTCGGGGCGTCCCTTGTAGCGGGGATCCGTGCTCCAAAAGCCGTGGTTGCGCCACTCTGATTTCTCTCGAGGCGTGTCTGGAGAGTAAATGGGGTAATCGTAGCCGTATTTGGGTGTCCAAGACCAGGCTTCTGGCCCGATTCTTGAGGGCGTGGAGTCATACGTGTGCCGGCAACCTTCTAGAAGCGCAAGAGCAAAGAGGCCGAGGCTCTCTTGGTCGTAGGCTTTGGAGGCCAGAAGAAGGGTACCAGGCGCGAAGCAGGCGAGATGGCCTTGTTCGTTAATAAACCAATTGTCATCGTCACGGGCGAGGAAGAGATGCTGCATGGTATGATTCGGAGCTGAGGCAGAGCGCGAAGCGTAGTGCTCGCGAAGGGAGTCCGCCGCCAGGCTGAATTTTCCTTTGTACCAGGGTAGGTGCGGGTCAAACGGAGGAGCGAGGAGCGTAATTTTCAGGAGGTACTCGTAGAAAGAATCATGGCCTGCATCCCAGTGTCGCTGGCGGCCCACGGGTTCGCCCGTGACGATATCGATGGGGGCATCGACCGTACCAGAGTATTTGCGCAGCCACTTAGTCCAGACCAGAGGAGCCCAGGCAAGGGTCGAATTCCGGGCATAAATCGGATCTCCGGTGAGTCGTGTCAAGACACGGTTTTCGAGAATAGATGATCCAGCGCGGGCGGGCCCAACCACAGGGTTCTTGTGCTTGGAGTATTGTGACGATTCTCCAGGCGGATCTGCAGCGCCTTTCGACTGGCTGAAGTCGACACGAGGCCACGGCAGGCCAGTGGGCGTATCGTAAGCCGGTCCCAGCGCATTCGCGAGAGTTATGGCTTGCTGCAGTATGGCATCGCGAGCTTCTTTCGAGACGACGTTGCGCGGTATAACTCCGGCATCGTACAGATCCACCAGCGACACCAGTCCTCCCAGATATCTGATGGTCGTCTCAAAGGGGTCCACCAGTTCGTCCGTCTTGGTGAAGTCGACCGTGATCATATGCTCGACCGAAAGCGTCAGTTCGTCCCACAGACCCATCAGCACCAACGTAGTCGCCGAGTCGACAATGAATGCGCCCCAGCCATTGCGCGAGGACGAACCAACTCCCGACACGGGCAGAATGTCGTCGCTGCCCCAGGCATTCTCGCGGTACTTCCAGAAGGTGTACTTCATGGCCTCGCGCACCTTGTCTGCCTTCTCTTCGTCTGCCCTCCCCGAGCCATTTGTCCAATGTGCACATTGTATTTTGGCGCCATACTTGGGTATCGTGCTCGAGAGCCTGACGGTGGGGTCTGAGAACTCGTTGATGATCAGGTAGAAGGTAATCACCAGGACGGCGGCGAGGAGCTTGAAGGGCCCATTGGGGTTCCTGTCGAACTTGGATCTGCTCCAGCGACGGAAGCCGGGCATGGCTTGGCTAGCGGTGCGGTATGCGGACGAGGCAAACTGGCAGCTGTGGAAGAATCATGAGGCCTCTTGCGGAGGTAGTCTGCCCGGATTGGGACTTTGGGGGGGAAGACGGCCCCGAACGACGAGGCAGTGTAGGCACTGGGACAGCAGAGGCAGGTACCGTGGGCTAGCACATCACGGCGATGACAGTGGCAGGGCGCAAGCGGTAGCAATATGTTTGGGAGAGATGTATATGCGCCAAAGCAACGACAACACTCGTTTCTTCAGCGTTTCAATGCGACAGCAGTTTGTTGGTGGTGTGAGTCGTGGCCTCATCTGCCTGAATAGAAACTTGGAAGTCGCGTTGGTGCGGGCAGGCTTGGCACCTCCGCTCTTGCCCGTCGCGTCAAGCTTTCCAAGCTTCCGCCGTTGCCACCTTCCCAACACGATACACTTCTCCGCCCAGCAATGTCTCTCTGGCAGTACGTATCGCGACCGATTCACCTTCCTGCTCATTCTAACGACATACAGGTGGTACAAGGGCATTCCGACCAGGACGCGCATGCTCGTCGGCGTCGGCATCATGGGTTACGCCGCCGCCGCCATGTTCGTCACCGATCGGCTCGAAGAGAGAATGGGCTTCGTGCCTACCGAGAAGGACAAGGAGGAGCTTCAGAAAGCTATTCCCAAGATCACCGTGGTGGATAGGCCGAGCAAGTAGTTGAGCCAGGAGAGAGGGTGTACACTGAGGAACACGTCTGTGACCTATGAATTTGGGTGCGTCTGCTTTGAAACTGTATATGTGCTTTGCTAACCTGTATAGAGTGCCCTTCTGTCAGACTTGGACGATTCCAAGCATATTGAGGTCGCCGTTGCAGGTCGAAGCCCATCCACCGTCCGTCACAATATCACTGTGTCACAACTCAAGGCACAATGCCATCGCGAAACCTAATGTGTGTCTCAACACCAAGTGGTCCTTCAGTACCCAAAAACATTCGACCCCGCCTTCAATGAACCTCTCATAACGCACTTGCCCCACTTGCCCATCTCAAGCAACGCCACCATGGTCCTTCAAGACGCAAACAGCGCCATCAATATACTGTTACGAATCTCGACCGGTGCCAACATCAGCGGCATCGCTGCTCTCAGACATGATGCAATTTACGAGAAGTCTGGTTGGCGACAGGGAGTATTGTGGCCGCAGCTGACCAACATCGTATTCGTTAGCATCGTATATGCAGGTTCACAGTCACGGACCAAGCATACGAAGCTCACTGTCTCGTAAAGATAAAAGCACAACATCCCTTCCTGGATCCCGCCCTCTTCCTTCACACCAAATAAACCCAGCACACCACAATGAAGTTCTTCGCCTCCGCTCTCGTCCTCGGCCTCGCCAGCCTTGTCACCGCTGTCCCCACTGCAGTCGCAAAGCGCTGGCCCACAGGCAACATCATCATACCCTCGTACTCCTACATCTACCAGCAATCCCCAACCCACCCGCCTCCAGATTTCATCCCCAAAATCCAAGGCCTGGTCATTTTCCGCCTTTCCATCTCAGAAGTTCACGTCTTCAGCCTCCCCTCCGGTTGGATCGGCAAGAAAGTCCAGGTCGGCTTCTGGTACAACGAAGGCGGCGTGGCTAACAACACCGCTGTGGATATCTACAGCTCGTCGCGGACACCCCCGAATGAGCTCATTGGGTCGAACAACAGGGATCAGCATCTCGGGAGGTTCTATCTGCAGGTTCCTGGGGATGCGATTGTGAAACCGGGAGATGGGCCGAGTGCGTGGCGGTCATTCCAGCTACCGGCGGGCGTGGGGAGTGTAGCATTTGAAGTCGTGGGCGTGGGAAGTGAGCCGCCGACAGAATTCACGTACGAGGCTGCGACGAGTGGGGTGTATTTGAGGAAACTGTAGGAAGGGGACTTTGTACGTAGTGTGAGGATAAGGAGGGAGTAAAAGATGACCCTCTTCACGTGTTTCAAACTGCACACTAGCAAAAGAACCTCTTGCGCGGTGATCATAGCACGGGAGGTGTGGTGTGGCCCTGTTGAGGGACTCTCGGGGAAAGAGAGAGGTCCGTTGAAAGGTTGCTAATGAGAGAGTCTAATCAGCTTCGCTTTCTCAACCTCAGCCGGAGACTCGGAGGATCGCCGTTCGACTGCCATTCGTCTGCCTGCGGTAGCCGGTGGAGAGTCACCCCATCACTACCAGACCACCACGCTACGCATCGTGATGTGTATGCCGAGATCCCCTAGCTAGCCCCTATAGATATTACCTAAACCCCTAATCTATTAGCAATGCTTTGCTTAGACGAGGAGTCATGGCTCGGTGCCGAGCGAAGCTGTGGAAGCCATACATACGGTAGAAGCACAGCTTCTCCCGTGATAGTAAACACGAAGCTCTGCCTTTGGCCTATACGTCTATAGCTGGTCCTATCACGAGATTGAAGCGTGGCAATGACACTTACAAGCAGGGAAAACAAATCCCCGGCTTCCGGGATGCGACGGTAGACGCGGTAGGCGCCTTGTTGATCATCAGCAGGCCTCCATACGAACCGGTGGATGACATCGATGATACAACCCCAGCTCTTGATGGTGCATGCGTGCGGCGGTGGGAGATGTGCTCGTGTTCGGATGGAGCCGGGATGGCCAGTTGCGCATAGTGTGATATCTGTTTTTACTCACCGCGGTCACCAGTTGTGTTCGGCTCCCCTTACCAGCTCACTACAACGGACATGAGAAAGTGTAGCTGTTGGTGCTGTGAACTACATCAAGGGTGCCGAGATGTTTGGCCTTGTGGCCTGGGGTAGTTCGCCATAGTGGCTTCGTATTCCACGAGCGTGCGCGGGGATGGTGCTGTCACGTAATCAGAGCAGTGGAGAATGCGTTCGATGCACGTGCGGGGTTTAGGCTCGGCAGCTGGAGGGTGGTGGTACGGCGTGTGTGGCATGCGGCTGAAGGCATTGGAGGCGTTGGACACGAGGGGTGTGTTCCACTTGTGAGCAGGCATGATCATCGAATGGCATTCTGATGAGGGATTATTGATGAATTGCGTTATCCGGGCTGTCCTTGGGCCAGTGCTCGTTTGTCAAGGTCGTATCCCATCATGTGTTGGGCTCCGTGTCCCCCTGGACTTTTTCCCATATGCTCTATACAAAAGCCAGTGGCTTTTCCATTCATCCGATGGAAACATTATCGTTAGTAAAATTCTATCAACGGTTTTTCAGGAATCGTATAGAATCATAATCGTCGTAAATTATACGTAGGTAAAGATTGTCCATAGTGGATGTATGCCCATGCACAGAATTCAAATCACCGCCGTATCCTCTTTTCCCAATATGCAATGCGAACGTAGCGAACGTAGCGAACGTAGCGAACGTAGCGAACGTAGCGAACGTAGCGAACGTAGCGAACGTGTCCCTCGATAATTATTCTGCCGTTGATAACACCCTGATCATCGTTCCTTCTCACCTTCGTAATCGTGATAGAGGCCGTTTGTCACTTCAAAGCGGAGGGTCGACCTCCACCTTCGGACCTGAGTAGCTGTTCTTCGCGTACAACAGGTAATACCCGACGCTGAAAGATGCCACGCCTGCCGTCACGACTACAGCCCAGTTCATCTGTGACGGGTCCACGACCCTGAACTTGTTCGGCCAGAAGCTGAAAAAGATGAGCAAGACTAGATAGCAGCATGCAACGACGTTGTTGGCTGTGCCTAGCCATCCCTTCAGACGCCAGGGACCCCACCCCAGACTCCTGTCGAACGTCTCGTCGGCTTGTGCGTTAGAGCTGAAAGCGGTAAGACCCGAGTTGGGGTCGTCCATGTCGCCGCGGAAGCGTCGCCATAAGAGAAGGCCAATGGCAAGGAGATAGGAGATGTAGAAGCCCTCTAGCACGAGGGAAATGGTGCCGTTGAAGGCGGCATTGTTGCCAACATTGATAAGCGCGAGGAGGGCGGAGAGTGTGGTTACGACGAGGATGGCGTTAACAGGGATAGTCGTACGTGGGTCAATCTGCGTTGTGTCAGTGAAGTCCCATCTACGCGAATTTCTTTTTCACCTTTTGAAGAGTTGGCGAAAATGGCAGTCCGAGATCTCGTGCGAATGACCATGTCATACGCGACGCAGCTGCCAGGCAACCCATCGCGCTACAGAATTCCAAAGAGATGATTATGACGGTCATGATAGTCGCTCCGACTACAGATCCGGTTGCATACTCGAATATGCGCATAAATATTGGTGTTGTTGAGTTGGTGTCTTTCAATAATGCCTGGATGTTGGGAGCACTGAATAGCACCGATATGAGCATGCCAAGGGCGAGACAACCGTTGATACCTAGACTGAGAAGCATTGAGCGCGCAACGTCCGTACTGGCATTTCTGACCTCTTCTGACATCTAACAATATTAGCGGCTACCATACACGCCGTACAGACTCTCGCTTACGTGCACTGCAGAGTCCGTTCCGACAAATGCCAGAGCGTTCCCTTGTAGGCCGATAAAGAATGCCAAAGCGCTCGTTCTCCATTGTCCCTCGTTGTTGAATGTGGTGAAGATCTCTTTGGCGGAGTGATGAGAGCCGGTCAGGTAAACCAGTGGTATGAGAATACCAAAGAAACCAAGAACGTGGATGACAAGCACGATCACTTCAATAGTGGGTAGCGCTCCGCTGACAAACACATTGATGAAGACACACAGTAGCAAGACCGCCCACAGGAGCAGTGTACCATGCCACAGTTCCCGAACGTAGTTGGGATGACTCAGAGAAACAAGACCCAACGTTAGATCTGCAACGAAGAAGCATACAGATGTCAACGCCGCAATCCACCCAATCACAGTCAGCCAGCCTTCAAAAGTCAGTAATTTTCTTCGGTGCGACAGCAAAAGAGGAACCTAAGCTCACCAGTGATATAGCTGAAGAATCTTTTACAAGATCGCGGCGCGAGTAGTGACACCCAATGGTATTGACCACCGGCAGTCGGAATTGCACTCGAGAGCTCACCTATGGCAATGAACACAGAGATGTTGCCAAACCATACCAAAAGAAATCCATATATCAGGCCGGCGGGACCGCCACTGATCTGATCAGCGATGAAATGCGGGTCGTATTGCGCATACTCACTTGTTGAAACCGATCGAGAACACGCTGTGACAAATTAGCATGTCGAAGAAGAAGGGGTTGAAGCAATATCATACACTAATATGCTCTCCCACGTGCACATGAGGCCGCATGACAGCCCTGTCATGCTCACCAACCCGAAGCGACGCTGAGATCGTTAGGTGATCCTCTTTGTCATGGATAGAGGTACTCACCTTCAACACTTGCTCCTTCCCCACTCGGGCCAGTTCATACCTGTCACGGTCGAAGCTTGCGGGCTTCGCCTCTGACAGAGAGCCGCCACCTCTCCGGCGGACACCATCATCGTCCAGCGTCTGAAACTCCAGCACCTTCTCCATGGTGGAATGGGACGCAGGTGTCTGTGAGCCTCGTAGGCTCAGCTACAGAGGTCCCGCGGGCGAAGGATATACCGGCGACCGGGCACTAACGACGTTCGCCGCGTCGACTACGACTGGCAAAGGGGTGGAGTTGCAAGGAGAATACGAGTGCCCTGTCGTACAGAGCACATGCAATGCAAGTCAATCTGGAGTCAACTTGATCTGTCCTGTCAGTGTAGAGGTAACGTCAACCATGTGCGCCGTCAGCTCATTTAAACTGCGGACGGCGCCCACAACACCGCTCGGCAGGAAGAACGGCACATATTCCACGGAAGTCTGCTAGGCCGGATACCCACTCAGCTGCTTGCAAGCGTAGAAGCGTGGGAAAGCTGCAGAAGACAGGTAACAGGCTTGACATATCGTACTGCGTCTTGAGACCTGTGTCGTTACGCCATGGCTCAAGCTGATTTGCTGATTACGTCGCACCACTAGACGCATCGACAAGGCACTTTGCGATGGTATGCATCGGTGGATATCCCTTGCTCGTCTCGAAGCCTACCAGTCTCATTCTGCGAATCATGTAATTTCCCGACTGCGTTAGCGAGTACAAGACATGCTGACTGGCCCCAAGCAGCACTAGATGGCGCTCCTGCACCATCGCACCGCGGAGCTGAGGGGTTGAGCGACAAGTCTAGCTCCTCGCCAACGGCTACCGATGATGAAGGGCAAACTCTGCTCCATCTCTTGTCGCACACTGACGGGCTTGTGGCATGTTGAGTCGTTGCCAGGGACTCGGCCCGTCAGACAGCCGTAGGATACAGAAGGGCCCGCAGATGGCAGTGGTACAAGAGAGGACAGGTTTCGTGGGTCCAGGAGGTGGTTGGAATGAGGATGCGGAGAATTAGGACTGATCGGCTGCAGACGTGGTGAATTAGGACGGACTAGCACCCGATGGCGCTTAGCGTCCCACGTGGGAGACATCCTCACAACCTGGGCCAGAACGCCACCCACATGCGCGACCCCAGCACCCTACCTTTGTACCATCGCCAGGCCATCACCGTCGTCTACCCGCACGGCTAGCCCGACCCAGTAGCAGTACGAGCCGCCATCTCAGAGACCGTTGAGTGAGACGGCTACACATGGGGATGACGAGCGCTTCTTTGCAAGGCAACGTTGGGGTAGGTTTCATCTTTGCTGATTTAGTCAAGGGCGTCGTTCCATCTGGAAGCACACCAAGCCATTCGATGAGGTGGCAACAATCAGCTCCAAGTACGCGCCGCTGGCGTGTAGCGCCCAGGTACCAAGGGCTTCACGTCCGCGGCTACTTCAACGCCGACGTTGCTGCAGTGGAGAGAGAATCACTCGGTCGATACAGGACCCCTTGTTGGTGCATTTTCTAGCTTGCAGTACCTCTAACAATAGATCCATCTCTCGAGGCTGGAATCCTCGGATAAAACCGGCGCTCTTGAATTGACTTCAAGCAGGCCGCTGCTCTCGTGCAGTATTCTCGTTCACCACCGTGGGGCTGCGTGGTGCAAGAACCGTCCGAGCGATGGTCTTGGCAGAGGCAACGCGCCGCCGATGCTGGAACAAGCCTCGTGATCAGAAGCCAATAGGACGAACATGGGATCGCGCAACATTCCTGACAAAGTCCTATCGCGAGTATCGACACCTATGTCGACATATTTCAAAGTACACAGAACGTGACATTCAGCACTGATTGTGAGGTCTTCGCGTGCTTTAGCAACATTCAGTACACAGCATTGGAATCGGAGCGGATATTAGGTCGACATTTGCTCAAGGCACACACATACGACTACAACGCATATCACATACTCTATATCTTCGGACCGAGCTCCTGCTTCCCCAGCACCTCAATCTCATCGCCACCGCTCTCCCTCCTCTCGCTTTTCCGATCCTCCCACTCCGCACAAACAACCGTAGTCTTCACGATCTTCGCCTGACTCCCCGTACTCTCCACATCCCACCTCCCCTCACCTCCAGTCACCTCCGCACTAATCTCCACATCCACATTCCCATCCGTCCGCTTCGGCCCGCCAGGCAGCCCGCTCGCAGAATTCGCATGGCTCGTGTTCTCGCTGAGCATAGGCAGGAACCGGCGTATCGCATTCTCGGCCTGGCTCGGCCGGTGCCGTTTCTCCGGGGAGTGCGCGGTGTGGGAATGGCTGGAGCCAAGCTTGAAGGAGGACGTCTTGCTGCGGTTGCGCGAGTAGCCCAGCTCCGAGGGTGTGCCTCGACGGCGGAATTCGTCGGCGCCGTACATGCCTGATGGAAGCGACTCCAGCAGCGGGCGGAGATAGGGAACGCAAGACGTGATTATAGTGACGCATTCGATGACTTGGGCGGTGAGTGTCCATTTCCAGAGCGCGCGGGTGATGTTGGGGTCGTCGAAGGCCGGGGTGTAGGCCAGTTGGATGGCCGTGGCTATGATGTCCCTCCTCCAGGTTAGTATGCGCGCGAAGGAACTTTGGAGGTTGGGAAACGTACAGTGATCGTGCGCCAAAGAAGCCTATGATGGTAATCTTCTTGCTCAGACTCATCTGCAGCGTAAAGATAACATGCATTGGAAAGCATATCAAGCATAAATCGGTAATGATATTGAAAGCGCCGAAAGAGCGCCAGAAGCCAGCCTAGTTCTTGTCAGTCGACAGTCCCGGGAGCCTTGAGTCCTGGAGTGGCATACCACGCTAAGACAGTGAGCGTCTTCCCCCAGAAATTGCCATGGCTTCTGCGGCCCGCATTGAAATGCAGCAACGAGTTCTGTCACTACGCCCCACAGAGCAATAAACACTGTGAGTACCCATCCGAATTTGTGGTGCGAGTGGGAAGCAGTGAGTAGCATGAGCAGCGAGATGATGGACAGCTTGGCCAAGGTGAGGGTGGCGATGTAGAGCAGCTTATTCGCATATTCGGCCTGCACTCATGAGCGAGGTACCCCGGAGAGTATGGGGGTATGAGATCGACGGCATCATGCAAGATGGGAGGCTGAATACGAGAGAGCACAAGCAAACATACCTTCTGGTAAGCCACCAGGCTGTCACCGGACAACTCATCTCTGTTTCTCCCGAGCCCATACTGCGTCTGCATGACAACAGCGACTCCAGAGCCTACGCTCGCCAACTACACAATCGCATCAGTACCCGCATCGTCGCCAAGTTCGGATGTCTCGAGTCTGGGCGCGCATACGCCAATTCCATCCCCCACTCCAGTACGAAACGCAGCAAACATACCAGGGCCCCGACAACCAAATAATCATCAACGTCTATCCTCCTCCTCAACGCCCTCTTCGTCCCCAGCCGCGTGCTCACAGCGAGGAAACTCGTCACGAGCAGCACCCACGTAACAACATCAAGAAACGGACCCAAGTCGCCATGCGACCCGGGATGTCGCGCCACGGACGTCTTCACCTCGGCGGGAAAAGCAATCATACTCGCATCCTTATCGCGATGTGAATCATGCCAAAGCGCAGCTCACCACCGGCAGGCCTCGAGGTCAATCAGTCAGAGCAGCCGGGGTGGGGGGAGATATTTCCTGGATATGGGAGCTGTGCTGAGCGAGCGCGGGCGGGCCGTGATGCGAGCGAGAGCTGAGTGGCAGGTAGGGTATGGGGGAGGCGTTCACTAGCAGGCATGGCAAGGGGGAGGGCATTTCACGGCGGGCAGAGGGCACGGCGGGCTGTGTTTAGAGGGGAGTGACTTGCTTGAGTGACGCTGGCTGGAGAGCAAAGGGAGGGAGCATCGCACATGAGTCTAGCGAGGGCGTCCTGGAGAGACGGCTACGTTGGCGTGCGCGTTGTACGGCGGGTTGTTGGTCGATAAGTCGCATGCAAGGACGGCGGAGCGTGCGGAGGTGCGAGGCCAAAGAATGCCCGGCCCCGCTGCGTTGGCCTTGTGCGACAAACGTCCCTCGTCGACTACGCTCGCTCGCTGTCGTGGATTTTGCGGCTTTCCACACTCACACCCACAGCCGAAACCTTCAGCTTCCACTTGCTATCTCGCTTGGTGCGAGAGCTTCGGATTCAAGCGCCATGCAGCCAGTCGTGTGTCACCGCGTCTGTACTGCGAAATTGGAGGGACAGGCGGGTCCCAACTTGAATGCTGTGGAACGTAGCGATGCAAGTACGAGCTAACGTGAGTGTTGCGGCGTAAGTGTGTCACTTGATGTCCGATGACCTGGCTTTGCGGTCCAGAACAGACATAGTGCCAGCTCAGTATGGCCGAGGAGCGTTCACGACGTCGCATCTGATATCTCTCGAAGTCAATTGTAAGCAAGCAAAGTAACAAAGGAACCTCCCTGTGGTTGCGGAGTGGGTATCAGAGAAAGATGATTGTCATTTGATCGGTAGAGACAGAGGACGGTCATACTATTCCACAACATATCTCATCGCTCATTGAGCACCTCATACGGAACTATCGCCGAAGCTGTGACATGACGCACAATTCCTTCTCGACTAGTAACTGTCAGCTCGGTCTGTAGTTCTGCCCGACCAACACTCACCTAGCTGCGTACCTCGATGGGATTGTCCAGTTACGTCTCCACCACAGGAGCATGGCGACGATCGATATCCTGTGATCTACTTAGTTGCACGTCCCGACGTTTCTATTGTCCACGTGATTGGGGCCCGCGAATTCCCGAGGAAGTACGCTTCCCCTTCACATGATGCGAACTCACTGCAACAGCTTCGACAGATGGGACTCCGCGACCATTCACATGACCCGGCGGCTTGATAGGACGGTGCCAATCCGGGGTTGCGCGCCGGTCATTGGAAACAGGTGCAGCAAAGCCGCCCGCAAGGAGTGCGCTGAGAGACAGCAAAATAGCAAAAGACCGCATATTGACTGTCGACGGGAATGATTTCAAAGTTTCAAGCCTGTCGATTCGCAGCTGCCAGACCGACGGCTTTTGAATACAACGCTTCGCCCCGTTCCCGTCCAACACGCTCACTCTCAGCTGAGGCCCCCATTTTCAGATACATTGTCGGGTGAGAGGCTGCAACTCGTGACGGCATCCCACAGCCACCAACCGCAGATCCCGCTCTATCGAATTCGTGGATCAGGCGGTGCTTCGGGAGGGAGAAGTCGCACGAGCATGTTCCCAACGCCCGGTACAGCCGAATGATCGGATCTGAGCGGCTTTATTGGGGGCGAGACGACGGAGAAAGGTGCCGAATATAGTATTCTCAGAGCGAAATGGTCTGCCTGAAAGACCGGGAATGCTCGGAATGAGCAATATTGGTGCTCTGCGAGGAGTCTGCATGACCGACTGTGGGAATTATGCCTTGAGCAGGGCCTATCAATCATGTATGCACTGCCTCGCTGGAATACGAACTCGCGCAACCTTTCTTCTATGCGAAACCAATGGAAGACTTTCCTCCGCGTGCCTGGCCCAACGAACGCGTACACTGGCTGTTGTCGTTCGGGAAAACATGCTGCATGAACGCGTGGAGACAGCGCCCATCGGAACTGCGATGATCTGGCATCCCGATGTTTCAAAACACCACTCTATCATCGGACTCCTTTGGTTCATACGGGTCTTTGTGACCATGATACTCGAAGTACGCCTCCATGACTGGACGGTAAGGCGAGTCCTGCGGACAGTGGCCGAATACCTCCAGGGTGTTGGTCGCCTCGCGGTAATCATCGAAGTCATGGCAAGCTTGCTGGTCAGGCCGCGTAGCCCAAGCCGTCAGCTTGTTCCAATCACGACACTTTCGAAGCTGGCCATCGCCCACATGATGAGCAACCAAAGCGGGCATGGGTGTATCGTCGGCTGTGCACATGACATCCTGTCGCAGACCGTCCAGGCAGTGGAATAGGTGGCTAAGGGTGAATGTGCGGTTGTCTTGGTTGTGCTTGGAGACGATTGCCTTGCGGATGAGTTTCTGGGAGAGTAAGTCATAGCTGGTATGGGAGGTGTTAGGTAGTAGGTGAATTTACCAAGCAATGGAGATCGTGGAAGCCCTTGATGTAGTATATGCTACGCTCGGTGTCCCACGGGAAGCGCGTCGATGGCCCGAGACCGACTTGTTCTGCGAAGTCATCGTGTAGGGATATCGCCATGGGATTTGTGTCGATTGCGTCCCAGTTGGCATCCGTGATTTCATCGCTGATGTTTGGGTTCCAGTAGTCGGAGTATGAGTGGAAAGGGGCCATGGTATCGAAGGTGATGCCACCTGCTGTCGTTAGGAAGGAGCAAGATGCGAATCGACTACTTACTATATTTTGTTTTTCCACTATCGCGAGATGTGTCGCAGATCCGAGTGCTGTCGGTCAGGAGTAGAACATTGACGGCAAGAGATACCAATAGAGCTGCTATGCACACCGCGAAGGCTGAGCAAGAAGTTGTTTTTCGGGAACCATCCTCGCCTGAGATGAATGCCTTCTCTTTTCCTTCATCCTCGTCAATCCTGCTCAAAGGTTGGTACTGCTTCTTCGCCATGGCCGATATGTCTTGTCTGGTGATGATGCACGCGCCAGCAGAGACTCAGCTGTTTGATTCAAGCTCCTGTGCCACAACGACATTTTCGCCACAGCGTGGCTCAGCCGGTTGCCCTAACAGAAGCTCCATCCCCAAGGTGTTTCGACGAGAAGACCGGATATGAGGTGATCATCTTCGTTTGCGCCATTACCGTCTTTTCCCTCATCCTCTCACCTCCAGCTGCCTCGGCGCCCGTCCAGCCTCCGAGCTCGGACCACAGATGAATAGGCTACGCGCCGGCATCGGCTCCCTCCCGTCGCGTCCTTACCTCGGCACCACCGTCGCCACTCGCGCTGTAGTACGCGCGTAACCACGCTCCAAACTGTTGCAGCGAGAAGGTCGGTCGCCGTGGTCGTGAAACCACGCGTGCAACAGCGCTAGACCCCAAACAGCAGCTGCCTTTTCGAGCCTGGCCGCGCCCTTCCTATCTACACACTTGTCCACCGCGTGAGCTGCGCGCGAGAGCTGTGCCTCGTTTCGGCAGTGACCACGCCCCGGTGACTAGGTCGCCAGCCTCGTTTCCGTCAATCCATCAAAATTAAGCCCTTGTTATCGCAAGAGGGCATTGCAGGCGAGAGTGAAGGTTTGCGGGCCTGCTGTTTTGAGAGTGTCGTGAGGGCGTCTGACTTGGTTCAATGCAGGACGTTTTTCCGCGGAGAGGCACGTGAAGGACGCATTCATAAGCTCGGCGGGCGCTGCAGGATGGGATTGCTCCTGGAACCCGAGATGGCGGCCTCCTTCGTCGTGAGAGAGATGAAGACCAAGGCCGAAATGGACGCCATCATGGATGTCATCTGGACGGCCAACTACGACCCGTACGATACGTACGCTCAGCTGTTCTTCCCTGTCTTGGGCTACACGGCTTCTGCCCGCGAGGCCGCCATGGCGGAATCGAAGGATAGGTTTTGGGAAACCCACAACAGCACGCCTACGAGCAATTGGTTCTACGTCGAGAACGTCACGACTGGGCAGGTGGTCGGGTGTGCACAGTGGGAGATACACACTCAGAACCCGTTCAAAGCGGGGGCGCCCACGCCGCGAGCACCGTGGTGGCCGGAAGGCGAGTACCGGGACTTCTGCGAGGAGATCGTCAGGCAGGTGTATACGCCGAGGACGAACTGGATGCGGAGGCCTCACTTGGGTGCGTACGGCTGACATGCTGCTTGGCTGATGCTGACGCGATCGTGGTAGCGCTCAACTGGATGGCGGTGCTGCCGACATGCCGGGGAAAGGGCATCGGCTCGCTGTTGATGAGCATCGGGACGGAGCGTGCGGACGCGCTCGGTGTGGAGTGCTGGATGGAGGCTTCGGGCATGGGGAAGAAGCTGTACGAGAAGCATGGGTTTCGCTCGCTGTTCAAGATGCACTTCGATATGGAGAGGAAGAATGCGAGCGATGTGTGGAGGAAGTGCATGCATGAGCTGACTCCGACTTCAGTCTATCCTATGTGGAGGCCTAAGCATGGGATCTGGGAGTTGGAAGGAGATTCGATCCAGTTTCCGTGGGAGCGTGGTGCTGCTTGAGGGACGGGTGTGGCATTCAGGCGTCTGGCGTTTTGATATCTTTGGACCTCTTCTTGACTTGGTATAAACATCCACTGTTTCTGCATCTTATAGTTGGACCCGTCCCACTCCGTCGTGCGCCCCAGTCCTAGCAACTACAATCCTCATCGCCAGCCTACTGATCTGCCCCCCGTCAGCATCATCCTCTCGCCTCATCCAGACCCCCTCTCCACGCCTCCCAAACGCTTTACCATTCCTAACCGCTCGCACCTATCACTACCAACCCAGCCCACCCAACCTTGGCCTTTTATAAAAGATGGGAAAGGGATGGAGAAGAAGAGGGATATTTATAATCTGCGCTTCGATCCCATCCACCCGGCTACGTGGAGAGCGGGGGCGGAGGGGGCATGGATTGTGTGGTGCCGGTGCGGAGGGGGCGTGGTGGGTGGATGGGATTTTTTAGGGTTGTGGGTGGGGAACTGGGGAGGAGGGGATGGATGAAGGTGAGTACGAGTATGGTTTGGAGACGATGGGCGCCATGATATCATTCTGAACGTGGGAGCCGCGGTCTGGCGTGAAGCGTACTCGAATTATCGTCCTCGCTTACAGGATAAAAGGGCCAGTTCCACCGGTGGTGATGCTACCTGGGAATATCGCGGTGGCCGACGCTTCCACCATCGCGAGAACAGTCCGCGTCTCATACTCCAACAACGCCGCCTACCCGTCTTCCATATCCCACACCTCCTTCACAAACCTCCAAAGAGAACCCCTAGCACCACCGGCACCCCTGGCAATCCTATCCCCGTCAGCCCCAGGTTCTCACACGTTGACTCAACACTTACATTCCAGTTGGTATGGCACGTCTCCATATAGCACACCTTGGAGCAGCCCCAACTATTGACCGGACACTTCCACTGCACCCCTATTAGCTCTCCCCCCCATATCATCTCATCTCAACGCGTGAAAGACATACCTTCTTGCACTCAATGTAGATGCCCGCGCAGTCCTTGCCGCAGGGTTCTTGTCACGCGTTAGCATACCTTCCCGTGAGGGGACAAGGCGGCTTTTCATACTGCAGTACTGCGCGTTCGGGCCGGCCCAGATGCACTTTATGGGGTCGGCTGTCTGGTCTAGATCGGCCATCTCGGGGCTGGGGTTGGAGAGGGGCGCGGACGCGTTGGTGAGGGCGGTGAGGTTCGAGGTGGGAGCGCTGGAGACGGAGGCGTTTGAGGCGAGGGTGGACGCCGGGGTGAAGAGGGCGAGGAGGGTCAGCGTGAGATGCTGGAGGAGATGCATCGTGGATGGGGGTCGCGTGGAGGGCGAGGTCGTGGGAGGTAGAGTGGGTGTGTGAGAGTCGAGGCGGAGGCGGTTAAGTGCTGTGGAAGCGGCGGCGGGTCACGTAATGGCGGAGGTGAAAGGGAAGTTGGGAAGAGCTCGTGCCTCACGGCCGTAGAGGGTACGCGCCAAATTAAACCTTGATTTTGCTTCGCTATCTCTCCGCTCACGGCCACATGTCATAGTCCGGGAACCACCGCCCATGTATCCTCTCCGCATACTCGACCACCACGGGAAACTCCCCCTTCAACAGCCTCCTCGTGTCCGGCGCCGCATCGCACACGAGGTTGCTCACCACGAATCCAAACACGGTCGCGTCCGCCTCGGTCGGCTCCTTGCGCCCAAGCACCCAGAAGCACCCATCCCGCGGCGCCGTCCGCCTGCTCTCCTCCAGCAGCCCGCTCACGCCGCCCCACACATCTCTGACCAGCGCGCGCGACTCAGCATCAGAGAAGCGGCCCGCGCCCTGCTCGTACAGCTTGCGCACGTTGGCGCGGTAGGCCAGCAGCCCGATGACGAGGCGCATGGGATACGGGATCGCCCACAGCGCGTGGTCGCGCATGGTGTAGTAGTTCTGGACCCAGCGCTCGCGGCCCTGCATGAAGTACAATCGATCCTCGAGCAGCGCGCGGATGGCGAGATCCTGGCCTCTCTGCATGCTGCTCAGGCCTCCGTTGACATCTCTTACCACGCCGCGCTCGCTGAAGGCCTTCAGGATGAGCGTCGAGTCGGAGAGGAGCTCGGGAGGCGCGTCTGGGGGTGTGAAGTCGAGGTAGGGGATTTTTCCTCGGGGGCCGGAGCGCGGGCCTCCCACGCCGCATGTGTAGGGCGTGTGGGAGGTGCGCAGGCGGAACTCGACTTTCGTGACGAAGGGGGACCAGACGTATTGGTTTGGCGTGTTCCAGCCGCGGTAGAGGGTTATGGCGGGGGAGGACTTGGATGCCATTGTGTGGATGGGGTGGTTTGGGGACTGGATGAAATATGGTGATTTGATGCAAGGAAAGCGAAACAAAAGAATAGTAATACTGGAGGATACAAGAGTGATATTGATCAGTAGATTGATGTTGGTGTTTCTGAGATTGCAAAGGTGGCATTTCTTCAGGTTGTCTTATACTACTCGTGGGTACGACGATGTCCGCATGCTCGTACATGAGGGCACTGACTCCCAAAGCTGGTGTATCAGACATTATGGGCGTTAGGACTAGCATGATGTCGGATATACGGAAGGACATGTTGAAGATGTCGTGCGATAGATGCAAGTCCGACGGTCCTGAAAGCTCGACGACGATGAGTGATGGAAGAAGACGCGCAACTATCGATGGAGCTCGGGCCACACCCATGTCGAGGAAGTTGCGACTACCATGCCATAGACAGACAACGACATCCCTCATCTTGCCAGGTCTCGAGATGTCTTGACACATACAGAATATTCGGAGTGGCCTCAGTACCCAATGACGTTCCCCAATTGCGATTGCAAGGCAGCGAATGGTGCGAGGCAAGCGCGATTCGCGCCACTTGCTACCACGGTAGACGACACGAGGAAGCGCCCAACAATCCAACACAATCGCCGCCATGGACGCTCTTCAGCCTCGTCCACTGCTCTGCTTTGCGCAAACTCGTCCTCGCAGCACCTCTCACCCCGCCTGGCAAACGCTGTGGCCAGCACCCCGCGCACCGCTCCTGCCGACCAGGCAACAGGCCAGCCTCGTGCAACTGGGCGCACAGCTTCACGCGCCCACCCGCTGCCCTCTGCCCTCACCTTCACTGCGACGGCTGCCATATGACGTCCGCTGCCCGCTCCAAGCTGTCCCCACGATCTCACCCTCACCCACCCCCACCTGCCACCAAGTGAGCTTCCCGCCGTACCCAGCAGCTCGCCTCGACCTCGCAAACCACAAACCAGGACCAAACTAACATATACAGGCCCAACTTGGTACTGCCGCCGACCATGTCGTCACCCGCCGACCCGACCGCTCCCTCGCCCTTGCTGGACATCCCGCTCGAGATCCGCCACGCCATCTTCAGCCAAGTCGCAGCCGCCCGCAACATCAAGCCGCGCTACACCCTGCGCTATTGGTTCGAGAAGACGGACATCCAGGAGCAGATTGCCGAGAACCTGAAGAACGACCCGGACGCGAACGTCACGTATGTGGCTGGCTATAACCACCAGTACAATGACGAGTACGAGCCTCTGATGCAGGACGATGAGGTTGAGGACGATGACGGAGAGAATGACGAGTGAGTGATTGCGCCTATCAATCCCGTCTATGCTTTGCGTGGTTTCCGCACATGGCTACCTGGCATACCTTTCGTACAGGTAGACTGTACAGGAAGCACCGACCTGGCACTATTTGCTCCCTCGAACGCTAGCTAACGTACTCTTCAGAGCCGAGGATCAAGACGAGGACGCTGAGAGCGAGGAGGAGGATGAGAACGAACATGACGAGGAGGATAATGGTGATGCTGTCGAGGACGAGGACGAGGACGAGAACATCGATGAGCTCATGTCTGACGACGTTACCGACGGAGCTGTCGCCGTCCCGAATATTGCGCAAGACGTTGATACGGCCACAACCTCCACCGATCTCGATCAGCCCGCTACGCAGAACAACCAGACCTTGGAGGACATCTATGCTCCCATCGCTGCCCCTACTGTCTCCATGCCCGATGCTCAGGATGAGAGCGAGGTTGCCGTAGCAGCTCCAGAGACAGAGGGAACCCACGACGCAGAGACGGCCGACGTTGGTGGAGACGACAGTACTGCTGGGGACGACGTCGCTGCTGAGACTGCTTCCTCAGACCCTCCTGCGCCCAAGGTCATCATCGTCAAGCCCAACCACATGTGGCGCCATGTCTCCAAGTTTATGCGCCTCACACAATGTCCTCCCCAGGCCAACCTGTTCGTCATCTCGAAGCAGCTCAACATTGAGGCCAAGAAGTGGTTCTACGACGTGGCGACGCTGAACATCGACGCCACCGTTTCCTTCTCTCACTTCTCCTTCTTCGAGCTTGCCCTGAACAAACTCGCCGAAGCCCCCTTCTCACCCATGGAGAACATCAAGAGCGCCGAGATCACCTTCGTCTGGGACACGACCTGGATCCGCGCCGAGTCCACTGGCTTTGCCGGCGCCGTCTTCCCCGTCCTCCTCAAGAGCCGCGTCGACTTCATCTTGGAGATCCTGCTGCGCGCCCCCGAGCTAGAGAAGCTCAAGATCACATGGCACGATTCCGCGCAGGACGACGGCGCCATGCAGCTCCGCGCCGACACGTTGGAGCCGTTCATCATGAACCTCCATGCTACGGTCGAGACGGAGGACCACTACATTGCGCCGGATGCGAAGCCGCGTGCAAGCAGCCGCGCGGGCAAGCAGCGGCTGGAGTTCAAGGCCCTGTTTGACAATGGCTGCGAGACGTTCTAGAGCGCGATGCGGCGCTGGGACAAGTTTGGGTTTTTGACGCCGCACTGTGGCAGGATTCTAAACCTGCACCGGGTGGTTCATTGCCTACTTGCAGACTTTGTCCTTTCGATGGCTGTACCCTAGCCAGTATTTGTCTGCTTTGCTACACGGGCTTCGCGCCCTTTTCTTGAAGCTAGCATTTCACGGCAGTTTTGGAATCAAAAGGCGTTACGGTGCAAATCTTGGGTCGGTTTTCGCTGTTTGACATGGCAGATTCATGGGATTTACATGTTATGAAAGGGAGTATGCGGGATATGATACCCTAAGTAGCGAAATAGCTGGCTGGCTTGAATGGATGATGTTGGCTTGCATTTGAAAACGTGTGTTTGCTCTCTTGTTGAATTGAATGCAAGTGATGTATGTACGTGGCGTGGTGCGATTGCTGCGAGTGGGTGGGGATTGGGATAGGTACGGTAGGTTATTTGAGCGAGTAAAGCGCGATCAAGGAGGTGTGTGGAGAGTAGATAGGTCGTCAGTAGTAAGGGATGGTGTAATGTGAGCGGTAGGGGAGATGGTTATGCATGCGCGGGTATTGGCTGTTCGAGATGCTGTAGGCTTGCCTTGCTTGTGGGATGCTGGGTAATGGATTGGGGTGGGTGGTAGCGAGCAATGAGACAGGTCACTAGTTGCCGCATCTCTCCTTCTTGGCATCTTTGGAAAGGCGTATCAATACCGGAAGGGATGCAAGTTTACGAGGTAGGGGCAGACGTGTTAATGTCTATCACCAGGTAGACGAGTGCAAAACACATTGGGAGATGGAGGTGTATGATGATGAGATGACTAGTGTGTCCAGGAGACTCCATTGGCGAGTTCGATGCTTGTTGGATGTTGTGGGGATGGGCGGTGGGCGGGGGGCGGTTGTTCGGTGGGGATGATGGCACTGGGATATTTTGGGCTGGAGCGGGCAGGGTAACATGTGGGGATCTCGGGGCCGTGGAAGACAACAGGGAGGCGTCCGCGAGGAGGAGGGAGGGTGTAATGGGGGGTGGCGGGCAGGGTAATGGGGTGGAGGTAGAGGTGGGCATGGTTGTGAGATGGATTTGGGTTTGGGCGGAGGTGAAGTAGGTGGAGACGAGATGGGATGGGATAAGGGGGTTTCGCCCGGTCGCAAAAGGAAGCTTTACTGGCCTCTCGCGTGTGTATAAGATGTGGCTGGACTGTAGGGAATTAACGACGGTGGGTTATAGTTGCGGAAGACCTGGTACACTCGGCGTCCCGAAGCGCGTCAACGAGACAGTCGATGTCTTCACTCTACGCACCAGTGATAGAGTACGCTTGACTCTAGCGATAAGCCTTCACCCAAGGCATGCGTACAGCCGACGTTCTTCGCATAATCTTAGATTAGTAGATTGTTTTGCGCGACAGCTATCGCGAGATCTGAGCAGGATATCGAGAGAAAGAATGGACAGGAAGACCCTGCAATACCAGATGTTTGTAGGCCACGAGCATGTCGTAGAAAAAGTCTGAGCTGTCTGTAGTGCCTATGGGAGCGCTTCAAGCGACCTCCCTCTCCATCGAAGTAGCAAAAACACATCCCCAACCCCTTCTGGGGGCGCAAAAAAGCTGGACTTGCTGGGAATCGAACCCAGGACCTTTCGCAGACACATGCGGATGATGCGAAGCGAACCTATGAATGTTAGTTAAGTGTGAGAGGGATGGTGGAGGTGGAAAGCTTACATTATACCCCTAAACCACAAGCCCGAGTGTATTTCGATGACTAATCGCACAAAATGTAAGATTATATACCACATAAATATGTTGAGAGGAAGAGATGTGTTGGCGGTGGGGAAGGCAGGGCGGTGGTGGGGAGGAGCGCTAGGCCCTACTTAGACAATTTTGCATGCATGTGGGCTCGCTACGGGGTAAACGCAACTGGAGGGTGAGGGTGTGCAGACTCGAGAGAGGGTAAGGTGATAACAGTAAGGGATCACGTATTTTTGCGAAAAGATGCGCAAAGGCATTGTCTGTTGCGTGGTGCTAGTTTGTAGTAATTAGAGAGCACATCTGTATGCAGCTTGGAGGCCTCCAGCGCGCCATCTTGTAGGATTTGATTGAGTATCATGTACCTTACGATGGAAGCTGTTCTTTACATTTCTCTACCTTTTAGCTCTGAGGACGTTTCACTTGCACCCTAGATATTATTGATCGCACGCCGGTTTAGTGTCTCGCTACGCTAACATCTTGCGAATACCACCACTCTCACGGGAACATAAAGACCGGATATAAGCTGAGGCCTTCGCTAACATATATAAAGTTAACCCTCGAGTAACTCAGGCTACTATACAAGTTTAAAATCTTAAACTAATACTTTATCGCCGGTGTTCACCTTGCCGTGAGAGACCGTTCTCGTACATGGATGAAATGTGGGGACGGTGCGCTAATAAGATCAACCGCTAGCAGACTCTTCTCTGGTGGCAAGATCCGCTCACCACCGAATTGTCTGTTGAGGATTTGTCTTGACCGTAGGCTTATATACAATTAGAATTAAGCATCCTTCATCAAGCTTAGTCACCAAGCGCGTTCAGCGCGCACTCCTCCGCTTGGTGTAGTTGGTTTATCACGTTCGACTGTAATATCTGTTGTAATCGAAAGGTCTCCAGTTCGACTCTGGAAGCGGAGAAAGCCATTCTTTTTGCCTTTTTGTTTTCTTATTTAACAATATTGCAGTCAACCTCGTCGCTCCCAGAACTAAAAAAATTGACTGGGGCAAATAAGATAACTTTTTCATCGTTTTTACAGATGCGAAACCGCAAAGTAGATCTTGGTGCTATGCAGGAAGAGCTGCGTGGCTTTGAATTTTGCTCATGTACTAGTCTTATTAGAACGTATCTGTGAAAACTATGCGGAGCCGTGGAGGATGTGAGTGACTTCAAATATCAGCCAAACGATAATAGCGCATGGGTGGAGGATGTGCACTAAGTCTTTCACCGGTCTGGGAGTATCATTGTCCAGGAGTACACAGAATCATACAGCCAGCCTTCCGTGGTCACATACCGTGAGGGCATCTGCACATGATGTACCGTTAGGAAGGAAGGAAGTACGCGCACGCTGTATAGTACAACGCTTCATTTTGTGTTACTTTTGGGCGGTAATCCATACTTTGTGTATTACTTTGTGGGACACCACTTCGTGGTTCGTGCCAACGATTAAAAAATCATGCACGCTGTATGAGGCTGTGCCCCGCGTCTGCCTAATCGCGGGGGTAGCAAGCGCAGTCATGCCGCATTGGAAGAGATCACTCAACAAGCGATAACACCATCTGAACTGCACATGTGCAGTCAACTGTAACCTCGACAACCTACTTGCATCACAAAGATGGTCCGGAATGGACTCTACGAGTATCACGGGACGAAGGAGGAACTAGCAAAATGGGCTCACTCCAACCCAGGCGGCTGCTCAACTTGCTGTAACTTGGATTACGATAGCTGGTTTTACGGAGTTCCAATAAGACTTGCAAAGCTGCCAAAATCTAGGGAGAGTTGCAGTTTTTGTGATATCCTGTTCAAGGTAACTCAAACCCCCTACTTTGCCTCGTTCAGTAAAGTAGGTCCAATATACTGGATGTGCGCTTTCACACCGGTAGAGAGCTCCAGAGGGGATAAGAGCCTCCCTCGCTTGTTGGTTCGATTAGACGCCGCCGACTTGGTAATCGATGATGAGGACGGACTGGAGGATGATGAGCTGGAAGGGGATCAACTAGGGACTGGCGAGTTGGAAAGTACTGAACCCAAATACACTTCGTTCGACACGTTGGAGATACTTTTCTTGCAAGGTGAGGGGACTACAACACATTGTAAGAAAGAACTAATTCTGCTCAGCTCATCCAGAATGGCCATTCAGCACAGCAAAAAAATTGATATCCGGGAGTACGTCATCCAAAGAAGCACTTGCAAACATTCGTGCTTGGTTGAAAGAGTGTGACCAGCTCCATCCAGCTTGTAGTAGATCAGATGTGTTTGTTCCACGACGACTCCTTACTGTGGATACCCAGAAACAAAGTACAACGCTCGTAGAGCTCGACCCTGGTCATGCACCTGTAACTTACGCGTGTTTGTCTCATTGTTGGGGGTCGCGTCAACCTTTAACGACCACTACCGCAACTAGACAGCAAAGAAAGAACGGCATTGATTGGCACGAGCTACCAAAGACATTCCAAGAGGCTCTAAGTTTGTGCAGCATGTTAGGGTTATCATACCTTTGGATCGACTCGCTTTGCATCATCCAAGACGATGACGATGATTGGGCTTCTGAAGCCTCGAAGATGGCCGAGGTTTACAGTAATTCCTACCTCACTATAGCCGCTTCTGCATCAAGAGATGATACAGAAGGATGCTTTAGGGTCTCTGATTGTCCCGCATACGGGTTTCAGACCACGTTCGGAGATGAATCCGAAGTAGAGTTCTTCGTGCGGAAAGACATCCAGCACAACTACGCCAGTTTCCGAAAAATTCACACTATTTCTGATGGTAAATGGACTATGCTGGGCTCGTGGCCTTTCATGCAGCGCGCTTGGGCTTTCCAAGAAAGACTTCTATTACCACGCGTTCTACACCTCGGCCCCTCTGAAGCTGTCTGGGAGTGCCAGAAGCACACCCTATGCGAGTGTTCCGAGAAAGACTCGCAGTTTGACTCGCCTCATCTGATCCGCAAGAGCAATTGGTTCAGTGGTATGAGTGATCCTTCTCAAGAGGCTGCTTCCCAACTCTGGCAAAAGATTGTTATGGAGTATACTTGCCGGCGCCTCACGTTTCAGAAAGATGTATTCCCAGCACTGTCGGGTATCGCCAGGCAGTTCCAGACCTTTGCCAGCTTTGGTGGAACAAGAGAATATCCAGGTACATACCTAGCTGGTATGTGGAGAAGTGATCTGATGCAGCAACTCATGTGGTTCAACTCGAACTCAAATTACCTGTCAAAACCTGTCGACGCAAGAGAGCTGCCGGTCCCGTCTTGGTCTTGGGCCGCATCCGAGGGGGGCGGAGTTGCATTTTATCAGCAAGCATTTTCTTCTGGAGATTTCATTGAAGAAACAAAGATATTGAGTTGCAGTTGTGAACTACTGACCCCAAATCTTTATGGGGAGGTCGTCGCTGGCCATCTCCAGCTGCAAGCCCAGGTCTTGTTACTTGGCCTCCATCGGGCAGCCAAATCTCATGAACACTATTTCACGGAACATAATCACGACGGTCTTTCTGCAAAGTTCGCGTCAATCAACATTCGACTGGATTTCGAGTACGACTTTACTGGAAAATATACACATAAGCTATGGGAGTCCACGTATACAACAGAGGATGTGTATGTGGCAAACATGGGAGCAGGGATTGCCGATTTGGTATTTTTCAGACGGGCAGCCCTTATACTCAAGAAGTCGGACTCCAAGGAGAAGATCGAGCGCATCACTACAGCTAACAAGTTCACCTAAAAGGGGTATATTTTTAATTTTTTAAATTTCCCTAAATAGTATATCCTTTTATATAATATAGTATAGTTAAATTTCCCTATTATAATAACTTAATATACCTATCTTAGTACCTCTAAAAAATATTATAAATTTATATAAATTTACTTTAAATATTTAATTTATTTTTATATATTTTTAAATTTCTATAAAATTTATTTTATTTATAAGCTATAAAGCTATATATATTTAGTATAATACTAATAGTTAACTATTAATACTAGAATTTAAAACTAAAGCTCTACTATATATATCTATTATAGTACTAATAGTTAATTATTAATATTAAAATCTAAAGCTAGAGCTCTATTATATATATTTATTATAGTACTAATAGTTAATTATTAGTACTAGAATCTAAAGCTAGAGCTCTACTATATATATTTATTATAATACTAATAGTTAATTATTAGTACTAGAATCTAAGGCTAGAGCTTTACTATATATATTTATTATAGTACTAATAATTAACTATTAGTACTAGAATTTAAGACTAAAGTTTTACTATATACTAATTAGTTATATAATATTATAATATTAATTATTAACTTTACTAAGATTTTTATTAAGGTCTTTACTAGGGTTTTTACTAAAATCTTTATTAGAGTTTTTATTAAAACCTTTATTAAAGTTTTTATTAAGGCCTTTACTAAAGTCCTTATTATAAATAATATCTATTTCTTTAATATTACTATAGTTTCTATTAAAGTCTTTACTAAGGTTTTTATTAGAGTCTATATTTATTTCTTTAATATTTTTAAAACTTTTACTAGTATTTTTACTAGAGTTTTTAGTAAAGTAATTTAATATATTAATAAATCCTCTTTTATTAATAATATACTTTTTAATTATATTTTTAATATAATTACTTTTATATATTATTTTAATATTATTTAATATATTTTTTACTTATATATATCTTTATAGTCCTTCTAGTTTATTTATAATCTATTATAAGTATTTTTACTAAATTATATTTATATATTTTTATAATTTAATTAGTATCTATTCTATATTATTTTATAGATCTTTATAAAGTACTCTATTATACTAAAAATAACTCTAAAGTACCCTTTAAAAGTAATATATAAACTATAATATATATTATTTTATTATTATAAGGATTAATTTAATCTAAGGTTAAATCCCCTTATAGAATATTTATTTATCTTTAAGTTTAGACCTTATCTAGTAGCCTATATATAGATTAGTTAGTAAATTTTAAATATCTAGTATATAGAAAGTCCCTTCCTAAAACTCTCTCTATTTTAGTATTTTAAGTTTAGTTTTAATTTATATAGTTTTTTCTATCTATTTAATTCTAAGAGTATTTACTCTATTTAGCTATATTCTAGTTTTATATTAAATTTAAAACCTTTTTTTTTTAGCTAGAGATTAGTAACTATAATATCTACCTTTAGCTCTTTAGGTATAAAAAGGTTTACTAAAATCCTAAATTTTTTTTTTAAATTAGCTATTAAGGTACTAGAATATCCTCTAAAGTCCTTATTAAAGACTAGCTATTAAAATACTAGAATATTCTCTAAAGTTTTTATTAAAGGCTAGCTATTAAGATACTAAAATATCCTCTAAAGTCCTTATTAAAGGCTAGCTATTAAGGTACTAGAATATTCTCTAAAATCCTTATTAAAAACTAGCTATTAAAATACTAAAATATCCTCTAAAATTTTTATTAAAAATTAGCTATTAAGGTACTAGAATATCCTTTTAGATTTTTTAAACTTCTTTAAAGACCTACTAATATTAAATATCTTTAATAGAATTAATTATTATAAAGATTAAATCCTTTTTAAATAGAAGTATATACTTATTATAAATATACTAAAAATAATATATATATTCTTAGTAAATAGACTTAAAATATAACTAATTACTTACTTATTACTTATATTTTATTTATCTAAATCTATCTTTTACTTTTATAGTAAATATTAATTTATATAATATTTCTATTTTAAATAGTCTTTTTTTTCTATTTACTTTATCTTTAAATAGCTCTATACCTACTATACTACTACCTATAATTAAGTATATAAAAATAAAACTTTTAGTATCTAAATAGTTTATTAATAGAAATCTAAAACCTTTTCTTTAGAACTATATTAGAACTTACTTTATAAGCTATACTACTAAAGTAATAGTAACTTTTAATTTTAATAAAAAAAACCTTAATAATATTTTAAAAGTAAATAACCCCTATTATAATATAATTATAAATAAGATACTATATATACTATTCTAAGGTTACTTATTTATTCTAATATAAAAATAGATACTAGTAACTAAAATCTCTAATATATATATATATTATAGAGATTCACTATAAGGTAGGGTAATTTAATAAAGTAGGGGGATAAAAAGGTATATTATACTTTACTAATATATAAATAAAGGGAAATTAAAAAAGTAGCTAAGGTATATCTAGTATTTATATATAGGCTAACTAAAAAGGGTATAGTACTAAGCTAGCTAAAATAGAATTAGTATAAAGCTAACCTAAAATAGAACTAGTATATACCTACTAATATTTAAGAATTCTAATAATAAAGAATTATTAATAGATAAAAAGAATAGTTTTTATTAAGACTAAAAGAAAAATATATATAGGTAAATACTATTACCTATATTACTTTCTCCTATTCTATACTCTATTAGTTATTAATAGTATATAAAAATATAATTAAAATAGCTATTATTAATAAGCTATAAATTCTCCTTAATAACGCGATACTTATATAATATAGGTTTACTAGTATAATACTTATATACTAGGATTACCTTATCTAGTAGTAGTAGTAATAATAATAATAATAATAATAGGTTAGTAATCTACCTATTCCCTATAATCCTAAGAGGTATAGGAGTAGTCTATAATACTAAATAGTACTCCTATAAAATATATTTTACTATTATAATATACTAGAGTAATAGTAATAAGTTAAGATAGGTTATTACTAAGATAAAGATTAATAAAGAGGTATATATAGGAATTAGTAAGGTATTTAAAATATTTTAACTAGACTAGAGGGTAATTAATACTTATAAAATAAAGATAGAAAATAGATAGTAACTAGTATATATATAATAAGAGCTATAAAAAATTAAAACCTATTATAATAAAAAGGTAACTAAGGAGATAACTAGAGAGAATAAAAAGTTTATAGTAGAGATAATAAGTAAAATAAGTATTTACTAGATATAAGAGGTCCTATATAGTATAGTAAATATATAAATAAGGATAGAGGTAAAGATAGAAATAAAGATAATAGTATTAGTAAAAAAGTTTTAAATTCTATCTTAAGTTCTAAGTATAGAGCCTATAGAGTAATATATAAAAAGTAAAGAATAAAAAATAAAAAATAGAAATAGTAGCTATATAGAATTAGTATTTAATAATAATAATAGAGGTATATAGTATTTAATTATAAAATACTAAGTATAGGAGCTTAGTATTATATTAATAATAAAATAAGGTAATAAGAATTATAATATAGTTAACTAATATCTAGCTATAATTAGTAGCTTTTAATAGACCTTAACTAGTTCTAGGGAAAGATAGTAATTAAATAAACTTAACTTAGCTAAGTAAGGATTCTAAATAAATAAATAAAAAGGTAACTAACTAATATTAGTCTCTCTAATATATAACCTCTCTATAAGCTAGAAAATCTATTCTTTTAAATTAAACTTTTTCTACTAGAACTAGATATCTAGCTATCTAAAAGTACTAAAGAATATCTAGCTAATATTAATAAGATTAAAAAAAAATTAGACCTCTATTAGAATTCTAAAACTAGAAACTATAAGGAGAAAGAAAATAACTTTAAAGCTAGTCTATAAGTAGCTAGACTATAAAAGTTAAAAAAAATATCTAAACTATATATAGTCTTTACTAATATTAATATAATTATTCTTAACCTAATTACTTTAAATAAAAAGGACCTAGAGACCTTAAACTACTAAAGTCTAGAATTTACTACTACTTCTAATATATATATAGACTATATTAAGGCTAATATAGTTTTATTTATTATAAAAGCTATAGCTTATAACCTTATCTTATTATATATATAAAGTATAGAACTAGTAATAAAAGCTAGTCTAGTAAAATACTAATCTAAATAATAAAATTAATATTATAATAAACTTTTAGATATAGACTTAAAAGGAAAATAGTTATCTATAAACTAAAATTATAAAATTAAAAAAAACTACTAAAGCTAAGAATTAACTAATATAGATAATAATTAGTAACTTAAATAGTAATAATAGCTTTAAGTTACTCTACTAGTTTAATACTTCCCCTACTAAGCTAGTACCTACTATTAAATATAATACTAAACTAGTTATTTTAAAAATAAATAGTTAGTAAGGTATAGACTATTTTATTATAGATTAATATATTCTAAAAGTAAATACTCTTAGTAAATTTTTCTATAAAGTACTAAATCTTTATTATATAAAATACTAAGCTTACTAGAATAAATATCTATCCCCTAAGGTTCTAGACCCTAATAAGTTTAATAGTAATAAGACTTAATTTAAGCTATAGTTCTATTTACTAGAAGTTAAGATTAAGTCTAATATAGACTATTTTTAGTAAGATACTTTTAAAGAATATACTATAGCTATTACTAATTATATTAATATATAATTAGAAGGCTAAACTTTTAAAATTTTTAATACTTAAAAATAATAATAATTAACTATATCTCTTATAGATTTATATAACTACCTCTAAGCTATATTTATACTATTAAACTAGAATATTAATACCTATACTAATTTCTAGAAAATAATACTTCTATCTAAAGAAGATATAAACTTATTTATTATATAATATAATATATTTATAAACTAGACTAGGTTTTATTCTAATAATTCTAAAGAGATACTCTATAAGAAACTCTATATAAAACTTATTAACTAGTTTATCTAGAATACTATTAACTCTATTATAGACTATAATAAATTTTATACTATTATTTATAAGCTATATAAAGCCTTTAAGTATAACTATTAAACTAATTATAACTAACTTACTCCTTTTACCCTATACTATTATAAGGAATTTTTATTATAAATAATTATTTTAGTCTCTTATTATACTATAGGACTACCTAAAGATACTATAATAAAATTAATTTTAAAGTATTAATTTACTAATACTAGATATAAATACTCTAGGGAGTAATATTATAAAAATTAGGTATATTATAACTACCTCTCTAAGAATTATATTTACTATAATTACCCTATTAAATTTTATAATAGGTATACTATCGCTACTATTATAAAAGTTTAAAAAGAGAATAAAATTTATTTTTTTCTAGAATTTAATAATAAATATACTTCTAATAAAGACTTTAAGTTAGATTTTAAGTTAGAAAATTAGAAGTACTAATTAACTCTAGACTAGTACCCCTAATAGAAGTAGTAGGTATAGAATTAATTAATTTATAGAAACTAGTATTCCACCCTAAGAAGTATTATACTAATTTTAAAAATATTTAAATTTCTAACTTATTTAGGGGAATACCTTTTATACTTCTTATAATATTCTAAAATAATAAATATAAGATTTATATATATAGTTTTATTAATTCTAGTATATTTATATATAATCTTATTACCTTATAGCTAGAGAAAGTACTAAGGTACTAACTTAGTATTAAGTTAATATAGCTTAAATATCTAATCCCTCTTAAGAGTTTTACTAATAAGAAGGCTATTTTAGTTAATTACTATTTTTAAGTAGTACTTAATATTAATAGATACCCTATAACTATATAGTTTATTCTATATAAAATAAGAGACTATAATTTTATTATAGAATAAAAATTCTTTAAAAATACTAAAATACTAATTAATTATTATAACTAGTACTTAATATAACTAGATAATATACTATTATAGGTTATTACTCTACTTATAATACTATACTACCTACTTCTACTAGTTAATAAAAAATACTAGTTTAATACTAACTAATAGAATACTAACTTTAAGAAAGAGAATATTTAACTTTAATAAGTATAATTACTTTATAGGGAATACTCTTTTATAAAGGAGTTTAAAATTCTTATAGAGTTTATAATATTATCTATCTCTCTAGTATAGACTATTCTCTAGAACTATAGTAATTATTAACTACCTTTAATAGAGTTTATTCTAAATAAGGACTTTATTATAATATATTATATATTTTTAAATAAGGATAGTAATAAAGCTAAACTACTAGAGTCTAGAAATAAAAGTTAGTAATTAGCTAAGTTTAGTATTAAAGATAATACCCTAGTATATAAATATAGTAATAAATTACTATATAATAATAAATTATTACTAAAGGAATTAACTACCTCTACTAAGCCTAATTCTATTAAAGACCTTAGTAAATAAGTTACTAAGAAACTCTTATAAAAGCTAAGGATTAAATTAAAAAACTATCTAAAGAACTAAGTTATTACTATTTTCTACCCTATAGAGTAGTTTTAATATAAGGAAGATTTATATAAGATAAATAAAATACTATTTAATTTAAAGCTACTACTTCTAGAGAAACCCCCTAAGTATTAAATACTAATAAGGGAATAGCTCCTTAAAATTAGTATTAATATTTTAATTATCTTTACTATAGTATTTATAATTAGTATATAAGATATAGAGATTAGCTCTATTAGTTAATATAAATTACTTAAACTTATAAAAGTTAAGTATTATAAAAAGAAAGCTATAGTTAACTTTCTAAAAAAGTTTTAAAAATAGCTACTAGTAGAACTTAAAGCTAAGCTTCCCTATTATAAATAGGTAGGGATAGATATTTCTTATTTTAATAAATAAAAGGTAAATATCTTATCCCTATAATAAGAAAGTATTAATTATAATATTATTTTTACTAAGAATATTAATATTTTAAAAACCTCTCTACTATATTCTATATCCTTTAATAAGCTAGAATTACTATACCTATATATTTAGAATATATTAAAAAAAGGATTTATCTCTTTTAGTAATATTAGTTTTACCTCCCCTATCTTATATATAAAGAAGTCTAAAGGAGGGTAGTATTTTTATATTAATTATAGAAGGCTTAATAATATTATTAAAAAGAATATTACTTTTATACTACTATTAAAGGAAACTCTTATATACCTATTTAGGGTATATATATTTACTAAACTAAACCTATAATAAGCCTTTTACTATATATAATTTATTAAATATACCTCTAACCTCTCTATATTTTAAATTTAATATAATAATTTTAAGTATAATATTCTTCCTTTTAGTATAACTAATAGACTAGTATTATTCTAATATTTTATTAATATAATTCTAGCTAATATAATTAATTTAATTTATATAGTTTATATTAATAATATCCTTATCTACTCTAAGGACCCTCTAGAGTATAAGGCTTATATATTTAAAATTATTAAATAGTAAAAAAGTACTACCTCTATTATAATATTAAGAAAAGTAAATTTATTATTTAAGAAGTTAAATTTCTAGACTTTATTATTACTACTAATAGGATCTATAAGGACCCTAAGAAGGAAACTATAATATAAAACTAGAAAGAGCCTACTAGCCTCTATACCCTCTAATCCTTTTTAGAATTCTATAATTACTATTAGGCCTATCTTAAAAACTATAGATATATTATTTAACCCCTTACTAAGCTAACTAAAAAAGGTATTTAGTATAAGTTTAAAAATAAGAAATATACTATTTTTTAAGTTATAAAGAACCTTCTCTACTTAAATAATTTTATTATATAGTATTCCCCCTACTATAAGATATAGATAAAGACTAATACTAGTAATAATATTATTATAGAAGCTATTTTATAAATATAAAATAATAGAATCTAGAAACTTTTTAGTTTCTACTTATATAAAATAAAACTAGTAGAAATAAATTATAATATTTATAATAAGGAAATACTTATTATTATAGATAGGTTATATATATAGTATATCTAGTTTATTAGTCTATAATTAGAAAAGTTATTTACTATTATTATAGACTATTATATACTTAAATACTTCTTTATAAAATAAAAACTTATACTCTACTAGACTTATTAATTAGAAGTATTATTTTAGTATAATTATATAATTATATTTTATTCTAGATTTATAAATATTATAACTAATATACTATTATAGAAATAGAAAGAACTAGTTATATAGAAGATAAAAGCTAAATTAGTTTATATAATATATTTCTTCCCCTAATAATAGAATATTACTAATAATAATACTAATAATAAGAACTATAAAATAGTAGTATTAGTTACTACTACTAAGCTAAACTAGTAAAATAAGGAGGCTAAATTATAAAACTTTTTTATTATACTAGTAAATTACTTATTTAAAGTAAATTATACTAATCTAATCTTAGAACTACTTTAAAAGGCTACTTTTAAACTAAATAGTAAATATAATAGAATACCTTTTAAACTTCTTTTATACTAAGACTATCTAGTTATTCCTAAAACTAGTTAGTTTTAAATAATCCTTATTAATATAGTTTACTTTTACTAGATAACTATATACCCTAGTATTAAAAAAATTTATAAATTTATTTAAAAATTATACTATTAAAACTATATATATATAGATATTAAATAGTTTATATATAATTATAAGATTTACTACTAGACTAAACCCCCTTATAATAAAAAACTAGGCCTATTCTAATTACTATCTATTCTAGAGGCTATATAGTAAAATATCTCTATAGATTTTAAGAACTTTTTACTAAACTAAAAGGGCTTTAATAATATTATAGTTTATATATACTACCTAAATAAATATACCTTTTTACTACTATATTATAAGATAATTACTATAGAATAGACTACCTCTCTTTACTACTAGTATATCTAGAGAATTTTTAGTATCTCTAAATTTATTATATTAAATTAAAGGCTATAGTTTACTTCTAATTTTACTAGTAAACTATATTACCTTATAGATATATAGTAGAAATTTATATTTATAAGTTATATTTAAATAGATAGCTAAATTAAGATATATAATAAATATATTAACTAGTATCTTTATTTATTTATTAATAAATTTTAGAATAACTAGTTAGATTTACTCTCTTTAATAGACTAGGTATAAGCCTCTTTATTTAATAAATCTATTAGTTTCTCTCTATATAAAATTAAATTTAACTATAAAACTAAAGTTTTTTAGAACTAAAAAAATAGAATTAGATTACCTAAGAACTTCCCTAATAATATTAATTCTAAATAAATTTATAAGTTTATTATTACTTATCTTAAAACTATTACTTAGATCTATAACTAGACCTATTAGAACCTTATTATAATATAAGATTTAATAGTAAAATAAGCTAATAAATACTATTAACTATTTAATTTTATTATTAATAATTTTATTTATATTACTCTAAAAGGCTTTTTAATATTATATCCCTTTATTAAGTTTAATAAGTAAATATATAGTCTATACTATATTATAGAGATAAAAGAATTATCTTATAAATTTAAATTACTATTATATATAAAAGTTTATTTAGTATTTTATATAGACTATCTTTAAAAAGTATCTAATAATCTACTTTTTAAATAATACTAACTATAGAAACTACTAACTAAAGTTAATAATACTTTTAAATAAAAGGTATTACTTATTTATAATAACTAACTAAGCTAGGGAAAACTCTAGTACTAAGTAGTATAGTAAAACTATAATTTAAATAATATATAATATCTAATATTTAACTTTAAAAATACTCTAAAACTAATAAGTAACTTTTATAATACTAATTCTTAGATAGCTAGGCCCCCTAAGTATTTAAATACTTAAAAGAAAGCTATTCTTAATAAAGTATTCTTAAATAGTAATTTTAAAAATAATATACCTATTAAGATAGATAGTTAATAAAAAATTACTTAAAAATAGGCTAGTTAGTATAGTAGCTTAATCTAGATAATTTATTTAGTATTTATAAAGTATACTTATCTTATACTTTTTAGTACTATAAAGGATTAAGCTTTATATATTAAATACTTTAAGTCTTTAACTATAAATAAAAAATTTAAGGTTTTAAACTAAATTTTAACCTTTTCTTATAAAATTAAAGAACTCTATATAATATATATATAATAGTATATAATTAATTACTTAGAAAAATTTTAAATAAAGATATTTTTATATAGGAAATTATAGAGCCCTATATAATTATACTAAAGTAGGATACTCTAATCTAGTCTATAACTATATAAATTTAATAGAAAAATTTTTAAGGATATAAAAAATAATTTTTTTTATTTTTATTTTTTTCTTTTTAAACTAATTTTTTTTTTTTTTTTTTTTATAGATATAGGTATTTTTATAGTTCTTAGAAACTATTAAGACTCTAGATCGCGCTTAGAGAGGGGTAGTATAAGGGTTAATTTAACCTAAAATTAAATTCCTTTATAAGATATTTATCTACTTTTAAGCTTAGGCCTTATCTAGTAACCTATATATAGATTAGTTAGTAGATCTTAAATATTTAGTATATAAAGAGTCTCTTTTTAGAATCCTCTATATTTTAGTATTTTAAGTTTAGTCTTAATTTATATAATTTCTTTTATCTATTTAATTCTAAGAGTATTTACCTTACTTAGCTATATTCTAGCCTTATAATTATATATTTAATATTTATATTATTATTTTATTATTAAAGATATATTAATAATATTATTATAAGTCTATTATATAGATATTTATATTTATATATAAATTATTAATTATATACTATATAGGTATTAGTAGTAGTCTAAAAGATAAATTATAGAAATAACTATTTATATTATTTAATTAATTTTATAAGTATATTATTATATTATTTTACTATAATAAATTTAAGGCCTACTTCTAAAAGACTATATTATTTATTAAACTAGTATAAAATTTAAAAGGGAATTTTATATTTCTTTTTATAATTTATAGAAACTATTTTAGTATTTACTATACTTAGTATATAAATAGTTATTAAGAATATAAATAATACTTAGTAATATTAAAATTTATAAAGCTCTAATTAGCCGCGATAAGGGGTACTTTAACCTAAGTACTAAACTAATTTAGGATAAGTATAATATATAACTAGTCTTTCTAGTAATCTTTTCTTATATAATAATCTAATTAATTCGCTCCCTAAATAAAGGGATATTTAAACTCCTTTTCTCTACTATAGTTATAAGCCTAGTACTTAGAATATAGAATAATTCTCCCTATATACTTTACTATTTAAATAAACCCTCTTAGGTTTTTCTATTATACTAAAAGCCTTCTTTATTTAATAAAACTATAAGTAATTTAACTATTCTAATTACTTAAACCTAGCTTATTAATTAAATAAGCTAGCCTTATTAGTTTATAAGCTTATATTTCTAAGTAAACTCTAAAGGTATTTAGTTTAAAATTAATCTAGATAGTCTAATAGTCCCCTTAATTAAGAATAATTACCTTATTTAACTAGTTATTTTAGAGGAACTATACTAACTAGTTACTTTAGATAATCTTAAAGATTATAAGTAGAAGCTTAAATTATATAAAAAGGATAAAGAAAGCTATATTTTAAGAATTATAGAATATTATACTATAGTCTCTAACTAGTAGATATATTATTCTAAGCTATAAAATCTCTAGAACTAGATTTATACTACTATCTCCTAAGATCTCCTTACTCTAGTAATAATTAATATAGTTAAAAATAATAAATCTACCTTATAATATCTACTTTATATACTAAAGAATAATCTAGTACTTACTAAAAAAGTAATTAAAAATTTTATTTAAGTATAATATTATACTTATCTTAATAAAGTAAAAAGTAGATAGTAAAATCTAGAGACCTAGTTTAAAGAATAGTAACTCCTCTATTATAAAGTAATTATATACTTAGTTAAAAAAACTAAAGAAGTACTTATAATCTATAATTTCCTTAAAGCTTTAAATAAGAAGATTACCCCTAAGTAGTTCTACTTAATTAAGTAATAAATTCTACTTAATAAGATACTTAAAAGGCCTATAATAATACTTTTTAAAATTAGAAAAATATTTTTAGTACTAATCTAAAAATAATTACTCTACTCTAATTATAAAAGGACTAGTATCTATATAATATTTAGTAGTTAGACTACTAAGCCTAGTAGGGAATTATTTAATAATATATAAAATAATAATTATTTTAACTACCCCTATAAAAATATCTAATATAAATAGTAACTAATTAAATACTAATACTTATAGATAGCTATTACTAGTACTCTAATTAATAGATTCTAAGTATTTAATCTTTCTAATAAAGAGTAAAATAAGATTTTAAACTATTTAAAATTTTTATAATAGTTAAAACTATAGACTAAAATTAATAGTATTAATTAAAAAATAAGTAATAAAAAGTAGCTTACTATTAATTACTCTAGTAGTATTATAGTAGCTTTTATTAATCTAATTAACTTTCTAAGTAAAGTCTCTAAGAATAGAATCTATAATATAATATAGAATCTTTATCTACTTTTTAAGAGTATAATTCTAGATAGTATAGCTATTATTTACCTTATTAATAATTAGAATCTTCTAGTTACTAGTTCTTTTAAAAAAGCGACTATAGAAGACTAAGTTAAAGTAGAAACTTAAGTTCTACCTATTTTAAAAATAGGAAATTACCTAATTAAGAATATTTTTTATAGTAAGAATAGAAAATAATTAGAAAATCTACTACTTAAAAATATAAAGGTAGTTAAGAACTTTTATATAAATATTATCTTAGAAACTTAATTTAAAAAAGTTAGTATTTAATATCTTAGTTTAAATAATACCCTAAGAATTAGAATAATTAAATAAAGTATTATAATAGTAGACCTATAGTATAAGTATAACTTTATTTTTTTTAAATATAAGCCTATATACTTTTATCCTACTATTATAAATATAATTTAATTATCTAGACTATTAAAAGAGAATATCTCCTCTTTAGATAGTAAAAAACTATAGTATAAGTAATTAGAATACCTTAGAAAAAAAGTTTTATAAGCTCTAGTTTCTAGCGTATATAGTATATTAATTAAAGAAATATAATAATAAGAATATAAATATTATATAATTATATATATAAGTAAGGTAATTTTATAATAACTATATAAGTATTTACTATATCTATTTTACTATATTATATAGAACCTATTTAATATAGAGTAAAGGTAAATATTTAAATTCTAAATTCTTATAATAAAGGAAGAATTTAGTAGAAAGTTTTATAATTTTAATCTATAAAGGAAAACGCTTTTAGAAATTCTATAATTAATAAAATACCTATTAATCTTTATAAAGAATAAGTACTAGCTCTAAATTATATAAATCTAGTAGGATAATAATATAATAATATTCCTATAATAAGGGATATCGCGATATAAGGAATAGGTAATTAAAAAAAAAATTATAATTAACCCTTTACTATCTTATATATATAAAACTAATAGTTTAGTAGAGTAAGCTAGAAAAGAGCTAATTAAATAAATAGTAAAAATAAGATCTAGTATAAATCTACTAATAAAGTTATAGCTAGAAATTATAAATATAATAGTCTAGTTATATAATATAAGCCTAAGTATAGTATATAACTTTTAATTACTAAATAAAGTATTAAATAGTTAGTTCTAATAGTACTTTTAGTACTATAAGCTTATAATTATATAATATATAATAGTAGATTTCTACTTAGACTAGAATAGAATTTATACCTATAAATACTAAGTATATCCTCTAATAAAGAATCACGAAGCTAGGTATAATAAAAGGGGATTTAAAATAAATTTAAAAGCTTATATTAGGTATTTAATAGGCTATTAAACTTCTAATATCTATAGAATATAGATTTCTATACTTAATTAAGTAATTATAACTAGAAATATTATATTTAATAAGATAATCTTCTACTAGGGAGTATATAAAGTTAAGCTTTTAAAGGTAAAAACTTTAAGAATTATAGAAAGTATTTATAAGGATAAGATTAATAATTTAAAAGATATATTTAATATAATTAATTTTACTTCTAGCTTAAATAAGTATATAAGTACTATAAAAATTAAGGATATTAAATAACTATTTAGAGGTAAAGGATTAAAATAAATAGATTCTAAGAATAGCTAGCTAAGAAATTAAAAAGTAATAATACTAACTACTATATAAGTTATAAGTATAGCTAGCTAGTAGCTAGAAATTTATATAAACTAAAATTTAAGTATAGAACTTATAACCCTAGATATAATACTATAGCTAGATATTATAGAAACTAATTAATATAATTATAAAAATACTAGAAACTACTAGAATTAGAATTTAACTAGAAGAGCTAGTAAACTAGAGCTTTAGGATAATACTTCTCTAGAGTAGGAGCTTTAAAATCCTATTACTATCTCTTAACCTAGTATAACTAACTCTATACTACTAAATAAAATAAAAAATCTATTAGTAAACTAAAGATAATAGTATATTTTCCTTATAGTAAGTAGGATAAATAGATAACTTTAAGAAAAGGTACCTAAAATTAACTAACTAATAAGTAGGTATTTACTAGTTTAAAAGTTAAGATAATAAAATATAGATTATAATAATTAACTAGAAAGTAGATTAAATTTTAGTATATATATACTAATAGTAAATCTATTTTTAAAAGATAGTTTCTAGATTAACTTTATATATATATTTATACTAGAAGTAGATAAAACCTAGAATAAGTATAAAAATTATAAAATACTAAATATAATAATTATAGTAGCTATATTTAAAAAATTAAAACTAGTAATATTACTAGTTTATCTATATAAAGATAAGTTACTACTAGAATTAATACTCTAGAAATATCTACTTTTCTATCTTTTAGAAAAGCTATTTAAATAGACTATAATTAAAGAAATTACTATTCTATAGTAGAAAGGAACTTAAATAAAACTACTCTAATTATAAGTAATAGAATATCTACTTCTATTAAAATAGATATTTATATATAAATTTAATTAGAATAGTTAGTTTAAAAACTATAAAGCTTATATTATAGTTAGAGGGGATTTTTAATTAAAAAATATCCTATACTTAATCTATACTACTATATTTATAGTAAGGTTATTCTAAGTAGTAATAATAATTACTATAAAGTTTAATCTTAAGATTAAATAATATAATATTATAGAAGTATTTTTAAATACTATAATTATAATAGATAATTCTATAACCTATAAATTTCTAAATAGGTTTAAGATACTAGAAATATATATAAGATTAAATTAAGCTCTTTATAGTTTAAGAGACTTACTACTTCTCTAATATAAAGAGTTTTCCCGCTTACTTAGAGTTAAAGGGCTTAAAATTTTAAAGGAAGAGTCTTATTTATTCCTTTCTAGAGATTAGAAAATCCTAGTACTATTCTATATAGATAATATACTACTTCTATATTATAATAACTATAAAAAGTAAATTTAAATACTATAAAATAAGGTTATAAATAAATATAAAATTAAAGATAAAAAACTAGTTAAGTAGTTTTTTAAAGTATAAGTAATTAGAAACTAAGATAATTAGATAATTATATTTATATATAATATATATATTAATAAGATTATAAAAAGATTTAAGTTTTATAAAACTAGTAGCTTCCTATCTACTCCTCTCTTAATTAATAAGTTTAAAAAGAGTAAAGGTAAAGTATTACTATAGTAGATTAAGAGTTATTAAGAAAAAATTAGATTAGTATTATATATAGTAATTATATTATAACTAGATATTATATTTACTATATTAAAGCTATTCTTATTCCTTACTAACCTAAGTATAAAATATAAAGTAGTAGTTAATTAAATAATTTTATACCTCTATAGGATACACTAGAAAGTAATTTAGTTTAGTAGATATAATAGTCTAAACCTATTTATTTATAAAAATATATCTTTTATAGATAATCTATTAATAAAATAATTATTTTATAGATATATTACTCTACTATTTAGTAGTACTATTCTATAAAAGGTAGTTTACTAAAATATAATTATAACTTTAACTATAAAAGTAAAGCTTCTTACTCTAAAGTATATTAGTAAAAAAGTAATAGTTTTAAAGTACTTTTTTACTAAACTTATACTAGACTTAGAATTACTCTAGTAAATCTACTATAATAACTAGTAGATAATTAAACTAGTAATTAGAAAAAATAAAAAGATTACTATATACTTTTACTATATTAATATCTAGAATATATAACTATAATAAGAGTATATAAAAGAATTATTTAAAGTTTTATATTTTAAAATAAGTAAAATACCTATAAATAATTTAATAAAAGTATTATTAAAATAGTAGTTTACTAAATTTATATAGTTACTTAATCTTTAAGATATAAGTTTTATAATTATAGATATAGAAAAAGTAAAGTAAGTAGAGATTTATTAGATTTAATTATAAAAAGTACTTTTTAACTAAAAAAATAAAAGAAAAATAAAAGAAAAATAAAAGAAATCTATTTTATTTAAATATATTAAGTATTTAATTAAAGAACTTATAAAGCTAAATATACTACTATACTTCTAATATATTAGAGTACTTAAAATACCTATATATAAAACTACCCTAACTATAAATAAAAAATTCTTTAATTTTAAAAAACCTATTATAACTATATAGATACTTTTTAGGGTAATTAAAGTTAGGCTACTACTAATCTATACTATAATAACTAATACTTAAATCTACTTTATAGAGCTACTATAAAGTATAATACTTATAAGGAGTAAATATACTATACTTAAAAATATATATAATTTCCTATAAGTCTATCTTCTAACTATTTATAAAATAAACCTATTAGAAAATAAATAAAGTAGAGATAGAAGTAGTAAAAGTAGGGATAAAAGTAAAAGGAGTAGGGATAAAAGTAGGGATAGAAATAGGTAAAAGTAAAATAGAAGTAGGTAAAGTAGGGATAAAAATAGAGGAAATAGAAAAAGAGCTAATTATTAAATAGAGGTTCTATAAAAATATAAAAAAGGTTTTTTAACTTTTATTCTAATTTTTTAGTATAACTTAAATATACTACTATAAATAATTAACCTTATAAGCCTATATATAGTTAGTAAAAATCTAAGTAATAAAAAAAATAAAGGAAGTTTATACTAGAGTTTAAATTATTATAGAATAAAATAAAATATATTATATATATAACTAGAAATAGTAGACTATAATAATTAGTAAAACTTAACTAAATAAGTAGAGAATCTAGTTTATATTAATTTATATAAGTATATATAATAGTAAAAGTAGTATTTTATTTACTAATTTATAATATTATAGTAGAGGTTATCTAACCTACTACTTAAGGTACTTATTAAGTAGCTAAGGTAGCTTATTAGCTAAATAACTCTAATATACTCTTCTTCTATAACTAGGGAAATATATAATACTAATAAAGAAGCTTAACTAGAAGTATAGAAAGTAAACTAAGTAGGAGAATAACTAAATTAATAAGTTATTTAAGAAGTTATAGTAAATCTTTTAGTAATAACTATTTATTTAGTTTTAAATTTCTTTTTTTATTTATATACTTTAGTAGTATAAGCTTTAGTAGCGTTATTAGTTATCTAAAAAGTATAAGTAAAGTATTAAAAAGTAAAAGATAAGAATATACTATAAGATAGAATAATAAAAATAAAAAAAAAAAATTAAAAAAATATAAAAAATATTTTTTTATTCTATCTACCTCTACTAGTTTATACTATATAATAATTATTTATCTTATTTACTATTATTTACTATACCTAGTTATAAGGCTATTACTATTTATAAATACTATACTAAGTACTAGAAAACTTTTACTCTAGCTAATTAATATCGTGACACTAATAATAGTATAATATAAGTAGGAAATTATAGTCTAAACTATATATTTCTAAGGAAAGCTAATTTAAATAATTAAATTCTACTAGTAAATAAATAATAAGTACTATTTATCTAGGGGGTATATTAAGAATATAAATAATACTTAGTAATATTAGGGTTTATAGAGCTCTAATTAGTTATAATAAGGGGTACCTTAACCTAAGTACTAAACTAATTTAGAATAAGTATAATATATAACTAGCCTTTCTAGTAATCTTTTCTTATATAGTAATTTAATTAATTTACTCCCTAAATAAAGGGATATTTAAACTCCTTTTCTTTATTATAATAGTTTATATACCTATATATTATTAATAATATAAAGAAGGTAATAGATTTAAGTAGTATATATATTAATAAGTATAAGGTTAAGTCTATAATAGAGATTTTTATACTTTTATATAAAGTTTTTTATTAGTATAGTAATAAGTTTATATTATTTTTTAGTAACTACTAGTTATAAAACTAGCTAATATAGTTATTAGTAATTTATAAAATATTAATAGTAATTTTTTAGTAATTTATCCTTTAGTACTATAGGGCTATATATTAGAATCTAGCTCTACTATTCTATTAATTTCTATATTTTTTAGTATAGTATATTATTTAGTATAGTACTAACTATAATAAAAATATTCCTTTTAAAATATTCTATTATATTTACTATTTAATCTATTATAGCTCTATTTAGTTCTTATAAATAGTTCCTTATACTAAATTTCTCTCTAATCTAGATATTATAGAGTAGCTTTAGAATATTTATATATATATAGTATATAGTATTAATTAGAAAGTTATATAAAAAGGATATTATTACTAGATTAAATAAGTATAACTAATAAGATAGACTATTATTATATAAAATTATAAGCCTATTATATTAGCTTATAATTACTACTTATATAAAGGTTTTTTTAGTTTCTATATAACCTATACTATTAATTAGTATATTATATCTATTAGTATAGAAAAAGTAATAGTATTTTTATCTAGTTCTAATTTATATATAGGTACCTTCTATTATATATAATTAATAGAATTATTTAGAATTATTTAGTTATTTTATTTTTATAATCTAGGTAATAGCGGGTTTATTACCTATAACTAAGGTAATATTAGCTTTTAAAATAAATATTTAACTAGTATAAATATCTAATATATTTCCTATATTTATATATAAGAGTTTTATTTTATTAATAAATAGTTTAAGGAATATATTTATAACTTTATATTAAATACTTTCTAGTATAATAATTATAACTAGTATATTATCTAGCTTCTTATATATTATTAATTTAAAATTATATATATTAAAACTTACTAGTATAACTATTATATACTTCTTTACTATAGATATTAAGCTAATACTATTAATAGTTAGATATAAAACTAAATAATAGTAATTATAAAATAGACCCTTTTTATACTAGTAGTTAAAAAGCTCTCTATTATAAATATTAGTATATATATATCTATTTAGATTAGAAAACTTTCTATTCTTATAATATTAAAACTCTAATATTTATTATAGACTACTAAACTAGCTTCTAAAATAGTCTATTATAAATATATAAGGAAATTAAATAATAGATTAAAATAGTTTATATTACTACTTTATCTCTTTAAAATAGTAAAGCTAGTTATAAAAGCTATATATTCTATTATTATAATATTATACTATATATACTATATAATTCTAGAAATAGTAGTTAAAGTAGATTATCTTTATAGTATTAATAAATACTTAATTTTTAAGAATAGTTTTTACTAACTTTTTAATATTTATATTATATTATTTCTAGATTACTCTATATAATACCCTCTACTATAAATAAAAATAATTTATAAAAACTTAGTATACCTCTATATTAAATAGGAAAATATAATTAATTACTAGATTTTAGTTCCTTTATATATTAGTTATAGTATTATAATTACTTATCTTTATTAGGCTATATAGTAAATAGCTTATTATATCTACTATACTAGCTTATATTTAATCTATTTATTAGATTCTAGTATATTTATTTATTTTCTAGAAATTTATTATAAACTAATAAATTAATATATTTATTCTAGTTATTTTTTTTATTATTACTTTATTTAAGTTATTCTTTTATAAGTCTATTAGCTTTTATAGCTAGTATAAATTTTTTATATATAGTTTTTTCTAGATTATTAAAAGGGATATTCTTATAGTAGTAAAGTTTAAAATATTTTTTCTTTATTTACTAGTTAATATTATACCCCCTACTATATCTAAAAAAATATTTATACTAATAGTTTCTATTTCTTATTTAGTTTATTACTAGTACTATTTAGTATAGCCCTATAGAATAAAGTATAACTACTATATTAATCTATAATAGTATTAATATTAATAAATAGAAATAAACTATAATATAGAGAGGTTATTTATTTATATTAGTATTAGTATTAGACCACTACTATAGGTATATATATATTATAGAGATTTACTATAAGGTAGGGTAACTTAATAAAGTAGGGGGGATAAAAAGGCGCGTTATACTTTACTAATACACGAATAAAGGGGGACTAAAAAAG
>MU001503.1:1570693-1649833 GCA_010093485.1 Karstenula rhodostoma CBS 690.94
TATAATATATATTTAAATTAGTAATAAATAAAGTTTTCTTTATATTATTAAGTAATTATATAATATAAAATAGACCTTTTTAAATAAATAAAATTATATAAGGATTTCTCTATAAATCTATTAAAAAATTATAATTATAGCTTTAATATTATAAAAGTTATTAAAGAATAAAGAAATTCTCTTTTATAGAGATTTTATATAAATCTAGTATATTTATATATACCTATATATATCTATATATACCTATATATACCTATATACTCTAGATAGTATAGGTATAAATATATATAAATATATATATCTATATAACTCTCCTAAAAAACCTTTTATAATAAAGTAAGCCCTAGATTAATATAGTAATATATACTATAACTATAAATATTTAAAAATACTAGAACTAGTTCTTCTAATAACTAATACTTACTAATAGATACTAAAAGGTAGATAAAAAAAAGATTCTATAAATAAACTAAGTTACTAAATACCTATTATAGGCTTTAAAAATTTAAAATTATAGTAGTATATACTAAATAACTTAATCTATTACTAAAAAATAGTAGTATTTAAGTTAATTAAAATATAAACTATCTAGATATATTTAAAAAACCCTATATATAATATTATATAATAAACTATAAATCTAGATTTTTATAATTATTATAGTAACTAAATAAACTAGTAGCTATATTTAAAAAATTACTAAGAAAACTAAAGTTAATATTACCTTTAAAATTAGTTTATATTTAAATAAGTAATAGTCTATAGTAGATATATTAGGGTAGAACTATTAGTAAATTATTAAATATAAATATTTTCTAATATAAAACTAAGAAAATTATTTATATTTAAAAATAAATAGTAAAGTCTATAAGCTAATACCCCTTTTATATATATATATAATATAATTTAACTATATTTTAAGTAAGTCTTTACTTAGAATATAGAGAATTTATTAGCTATAATATAACTATATATTTATAGACTAAAACTAAATTTAGAAATATTCCTTTATAAGGCCCTTTAGAATAGCTAGTAGAGTTTAGAATAAGTATATAAATATAAGATTTATTATTTATTATAGGGGTCTATTATTTATATAATAAGGTATTATTAGTTATAATATAATTATATAATTATAGACTAAAACTAAGTTTAGAAGTATCCCCTTATAAGGCCCTCTAGAGTAGCTAGTAAAACTTAAAATAATTATATAAGTATAAAATTTAATATCTAGTTTTTAGTTTTAGTTTATACTACTTAGATAGACTATTTTCTTTATAGCTAGAAAGGGTTATTATACTATAGATTATTATACTATCTATTATATAAGAGTAGAGCTATTTCTAAATTTAGAGATATTCCTTTTTAAGACTATAGTAGGTAAATAAAGTAGGTATCTATTATTATAAATAAAAGAAAGAAACTAATATAAAAAATAATATATATTACTATAAATAATTATAAATACTAGAGTATAGAGTTTATAAGAGAGAAAGTAAGAAAAAAGTAGTAGAATTATATAATTATAGATATTAATTTTACTTATACTAAGCCTAATTAAATTATATAGATAAGTAAGGTAATAGTAAATAGTATATATATTTATATCTAGAGACTATATTATTATATTAATATATAAGAGTATTTTTATATATATATAATTAAGTATTTACTATTATAATTAGTTTCCTATATATAGAATAGCCCTATACTAATACTAATTATTAGTAAGGAAAGAAATATTAATATAGAATATATAAGTAATCTACTATATAATATAATATAAACTTATATTATCTTTACTTTTACTAAGCCTAATTAATATATATAGATAAGTAATATAATAGTAAATAGTATATATTTCTATACCTTAAGACTATATTATTATATTAATATATATAAGTATTTTTATATATATATAGCTAAGTATTTACTAATATAATTAGTTTCCTATATATAGGGTAGCCCTATACTAATATTAATAATTAGTAAGTAAAAAAATATTAATATAGAATATATAAGTAATCTATTATATAATATAATATAAATTTAAAAATAATAGAATAATAATAAAGGCCCTTTATATACTAAAAAATAAAAATTAACCTTTATACTTTCTACTATTTCTATAACCTCTACCCTCTACCTTATATAATTAACTACTATAAAGAGCTTTTATTTAAACTTCTTAATAAGCTAGTAGCGCTAGTATTACTAATAAGTAATAAATTCCTAGATATAACTTAAATTTACTAAAGTAGTACTAAATAACCTCTTATTAATCTATATATTTATAGGGGAGGGTCTAGCTTAATTTACTTATATAGAGACTTAAAGATAGACTATAAAAATTTTATAATCTAATTATTTTACTATTTATACCTATAACTATAGAATAGAGGGGGTTCTAAAAAATATAGAACCTTTTATTATAATAAAAATTTCTTAATAATAATAGCTCTATATATAAATAATAATAACTAGTATATTACTAATACTTAGATTATTTTTATAAGATTAAATATTACTAGTTAAGTTTTATATAAAATTCTATTAGCTACTAAAATAGTTATTAGTATTAAATTATCTATAGATATCTTTTAGTACTATAACTAGTAAGCTAGATTAATAAAACTAATATTTAAAGAAATTATAAATAGATTAGAAGTCTATAGAAACTATAGATAGATTAGAAACCTATAGAAATTATATTTAAAAATATTAATAATATTAATAATATTAATAATATTAATAGTATTAATAGTATTAATAGTATTAATAATATTAATAGTATTAATAGTATTAATAGTATTAATAATATTAATAATATTAATAGTATTAATATTATTAATAGTATTAAGAATATTAATTAATAGTACTAATTCTAAATCTTAATTCTAAGTTTTAATTCTAGGTTTTAATTCTAGGTCTTAATTCTTAGTTAAAATTCTAGGTATATATTTTATTATAATTAAATTATAAGCTAAATAAAGGATAGGTATATATTTTATTATAACTATATTATAAGCTAGATAGTAAATAGTACTATATATAAATTATAAGTTATATAAAATACTATATAGTTAATAAATATAAAAAAAAGAGATAATAAAACTAGAAATATTATAGAGTTTTATATAAACTAGTTTACTAATAATATTATATAAACTCTAAACTCCTAGATAGATAAAACTAAACTAAAGGTAAAAGGAAAGTCTATAATATCTAAATAATAAGATAGTTAGCTAGAGGAAATAAAACTAACTAGCTAAAAAAAAAAAGCTAGTTAATTAAAAGTAATTAGTTAAAAAGTAATTACCTAAAGAGAGTATAGGGTTAATAGAGGTATTATTTTATATATAGTCTAGAGAGTACTAAACTAGCCTATATAATAAAAAAAAAAATATAGTAATAAATAGTAAATTATTTAATTAGACTTAGCTACTTATTTAATTAGATATAGAGAAAGTATTTAATAATAGCCTAAAAACTTCTATAAATATAGAGAGAAAATTTATTTAATATAGTAATAGTTATAAAAAAGCTTTATAGTAGTAAAGAAATAGTAAGATAGTAAAGAATTTATTATTATAAGGGGTTTTCTATATACCTAACCTAGGTCTATATCTTAAGAATTATTTAAGGAATAAAATATAATAGAGATAAATATAAGATTAAATAATAATCCTATATTATAATAAAATATAATATAATAATATTAAGAAAAAACTAAATATTTATATATATATAAATAGCTTTAATTTAAGTATAAAAGTAAACTACTTCTAAATAATATTTTAAATTAACTATAAAAAATAGAAACTATATAGAGATTTTTCTAAATTATATACTAATTATTTTAATTCTTACTATTCTAGAATCCCCTAGTCTACTTCTATAAATCCTACCCTCTTAGTAGAAATATTTATTTTACTTCTACTAAAACCTAGTACTCTTAGAATTTTATACTCTTAGTAGAATTATAGTTATATAATTTATAATATAAGCTATTTTATAAATTTATATATAAGTATCTATTAATTTTATTTCTATTACTAATATTTTATATATAATTTTTTTTTTTTTTCTAGCCTAGTTTTACTATAATTATAATATTATTCCCCCCTTTAGAGTTATTATTCTAATACCCTATTATTACCTTATAACCTACTATTATAGTATAGTTTAGAGGTATAAAAGTTTATTTTTTTATACTTTTAAATATAGTATTATATTTTCCTCTAGATTTCCTAAGCCTTTCTAACTATATCTAAGGTACTAAAATAATTATTAACTAATTATTACTATATCTATACTAATAAGATTTATTATTATAGTCTAATAATACTAATAAAATATACTTATTATATAGAGAAGAAGGTTCTAAAGTATTTTATAAATACTTTAACTAGGAAGTATACTATATATATTACTATTTATATAGAATATAGTTTTTAAATTTCTAAAAAAGAGTAAAAATATATTTAATTTAAAAAGTATAAAAAGTATTTTATCCTTCTCTATACTAAGACTAAGGTTACTTATTTAAAAGTAGAAATTATAGAGATAGAAAAGTAAAAATAGTTATTTATAACTTATAATATTTATATACTTAATATACTAAATTATCTAGAAAAAAAGGCTTTAAAAAGTATAAATACTAATATTATTTCTATATTACTACTATATAGACTCTTAACTAATCTAGACTAGTTATAGGCTAATTTTTCTATTATTAATTCCTTTACTTTTTTTAACTTTTTTTTTAATTTTAGACTAATATTTTTATTAATTAACCCCTTTAAAGTTAACCTTTTACTATTAACTAGTAAAAGTCCTCTAGTAGTTTTTTATAATTTATAAAGTTTCCTTTTAGTTTCTAAATATTATACTATTCTATTTATTCTTTTTACTTAACTAAATACTTTTACTAATTCTTAATTATTTATAGATTTTTAATTACTTTAACCTTATACTTATTATCTTTTAACTCTAGCTAGATTTTAATTAAAGTATTTAGAGGTACTAGTTCTAAAAATAATTTATAAAAAGTAAAATATATTTTTATATTTATTAGTAGAAATAGTTTAATTATAACTAGTCCCTTTATTTCTTATACTTTAAAGAGTTCTATCTAAAAGTAATCTAGTTTCTTACTTAGTTATTTTATCTTTAAATTTTTCTAGAATAGGAAAACTTTATTCTCTTTTTTAAGGATTAGTTTTTTAATCCTTTACTTATTTATATTTTTAAATACTATAAGGGCTCTATAGGTAATCCTTTTTTATAAAACTTTATAAAGTTTTTTTATTTTCTAAGCTTTATTTTAGGCTCTAGTAAAAATATTTTCTATATTTCTTAAATTTTAATAAATAACTAGTTTATATCTATAGTTTATATAGTAGGGTAAATATTCTATTATATCTAACCTTAAGCTATTATATACTAACTATATAATTAGTAGAAATTTTACTTAGTTATTCTATTACTTATTAATATAGAATTATAGATACTACTTAAGTATCTAATTTATATATTCTATCTATTTATTTATTTTAGAGTAAAAGCTTATTAATAGTTTTTAGTTTATTTCTAGAGCTATAGTAAAAGTATTCTAATACTTTAAAGTAAAGAGCTTATTTCTATTTATAATAAATTCTTCTAGTAGTTTATATTTAGAGAATAGTATATTATCTATTTTATAGACTAGTTTCTCTATTATTATAAACTCTTTTATAGGCCTAAACTTAACTACCTTTATAAGTTTATATATTATTACTATAATAGTATTATATATATATTTTATTTCTAGCTATAATAATTTTAGGAGTTTTATAATAAAATCTATTATTATATTTTACTATAGTTATTTTACTATAGATAGTAGTTATAGGAGTCTATAAGATTTATATATCTTAGACTTATTTTTATAATAAACTAAATAGTTATTTATTTTCTATATTACTAGCTATTTAAGTTTAGAGATAATATATTTATTTATAATATAATATATTATTTTTTTAATATCTAAGTATTTCTATTCTTTTAATTTATATAGTCTTTTAATTAGAATAGGTATATATCTATTATTAATAATAATCTATTATTAGTAATCTTATTTAGTTTTATTAAAACTATATTTAAAGAGGTTATATTCCTCTTTCTAGTCTTAATTAAATTTCTAATAGCCCTAGAAATTTTATATTTCTAGTTCTATATATTTTAAACTAGTTACCTATACTCTAATTTTTAGTTAGTTATACTTAAGTATACTATTTTTATATTTATATAGTACTATATTATATAGTTTAATCTTATTCTTAGTTAAGTTTAATTATCTACTTAAGGTATCTACTATACTATTAAAAGTTCTAGATTAATAATAAATTATAAAATTAAAGTTTATTAGAAATTCTATTTATTATATCTATTATTAGTTAAACTTCTTAGTTACTATAAAACTAGTAAGGTTTTAATAATTTATTTATATCTCTACCTTAAAGTAGGCTTTTATAAGCTATACTTTCTACTATTTAAAGGTATCTACTATTACTAGTAGTTCCTTATTATAAATATTATAATTAAGTTCTATTCTAAAGAATTTATATAAATAATAAAATACTAGTTTCTATTTTCTATTTTTATCTAGTTATAAGAAAATTACTTCTAATATATAGTTAGATATATCTATTTTAACCCTAGCTAGTTTTTATAAATTAAATATTTATAGAAGTAGGGCTATTAGAAATATTATCTATAATTTCCTAAATATCTCTAATAGTTTCCTTTAAATTAACTATATAACTTTATTATTACTTTTCTTTATAAAATCTATTAGTAATATAGTAGTTTTAAAATAATCCTTTATAAACTTCTAATAAAAGTTAATAAACTCTAAAAAGAACTAGATATTTTTTATTAACTTAGAAACTAGTTATTTCTATATAGTAGTAATTTTCTTTAAATCTATTAATATATTTTCCTTTAAGATAATAAATTCTAGATATTTTATTTTAATAATATAGAACTTATATTTATCTAGATAGAGAAGTAATTAATACTTTTTTATTTTTTTAAATACTTTTTTTATATATTCTATATATTCTTCTAGTATTCTAGTAAAATAGATAAGTATATTATTAAAGTATACTATATAGAATATATCTAAGTATTTATATAAAACTTTATTAATAACTATCTAAAATATTATAGAGATATTTATTAATTTAAATAGTATAACCTAATATTTATAAAAACTATATCTAGTTTTAAATACTATTTTCTATTTATACCTTTTAGTAATTTATATATAGTAATATCTATTATATATATTAAATTTTATAAACTACTTAGTTTCTTAGAGTTAATTTATAAACTCTATAATTAAGGGTAATAGATACTAATTCTTAATTATAATATTATTTAGCTATCTATAATTTATATAGAGTTATAACTTACTATTCTTTTTAGATACCTATAGAATTAGAAAGGCTATAGAATTAGAATATTTCTAGATATACTTCTATTCTAAATTCTTTTATAAATATTTCTATATTTCTTTTTTCTAGTTTATTAATATTAGTTTTAGCTATTCTAGTTATAGTTTTATATCCTTTTTTAGAGATATTTTATAATTTTATTTTTAGTAATCTAGTAGTCTTTTCTTTTTAATTTCTTTAAAAAGTTTTATATACTTTTTATATTCTAGTAGAATTATTAATAGTTTCTCTATAATCTAGAAATTTAAATATTATACCTAGATAATTTATACTTATTTTAAGTTTTCTTTTAGAATTCTAGTAATTTTAGTAGCTAAAATCTCCTTAGTTTATTATTATATAGCCTACTCTATTAGAGTATTTAGGGCCTTTAACTTTACTTTCTATAAATACCTTATATTAGTAATCTATAATATTAATCCTTAGCTATATATTATTTAACTTTTCTAATTAATATCTAGATTATTTTTTAATAACTAATTATAGTCTATAATAGCTTCTAGACTTTCTATATTTATTATAGTAAAACTATATTAGCTCTTAAATCCCTTAATACCTACTAGTAATAGTAGTATTTTAAAGTATAACTAGCCTTTACTATATTTTTAGAAAAATATTTTATTTATTATTTTTAGTTAGACTAGTTCTACTTTATTATAATATAGTAAATTATATTTCTTTATTATCTTAGGTAAAATTAGATATCTAGTAGTATTAGGGTCTATTAGTATATTTATTTAAAATTCTTTAATTATAATCTATTTTTCTATATAAAGTTTTATAACTTTATTATTTCTATTTATTCTTTAAGTCTTTAGAATACTTTTACTAGCTTAACTTATTATTTAGTAGTATTCTAGTTTTTTAATATTATCTATATTTTAATCTATAGTTCTTCTAAATATTTATAGTTATTATAAAGGGGATAATTAGTATAGTATAATTCTATAGTACGCCTCTTTATTAGTTTTAAATAAGCTTAGGAATTTTTAGAATAATTCTAAATTATATACCTCTAGTATTTTTCTATTTTTATTACTCTTATAATTTCCCCTTTATTAATTTTATTTTAGTACTTTAAGTATCTAGTAATTATATATTTAAAAAAATATATCTTTTTATAATTTTTATTACCTTAGTTATATATAGTAGCTTTCTTTTTACTTAAGTATTCTAGATATTATTCTAGATAGTTATAGTAGTATTATTTAATTTTATATATATATTATATTTTATCCTTAATTAGATAGATAGTTTCTTTATACTTATAGAGTATTTTAATATTTTCTAAGTTTTTTTCTATTAGCTAGTAATATATAGTATACTTTTATTTCTAATACTTAAAATAGCTTTCTATATAATATTATTACTATTCTAGTATATTATAGTTATATAATTATTACTCTAATTAGTAAATATAATATTATACTTCTAAATAGTTTTTCTTTAGAAGCTTTTTATAGTCTAGTTATCTAGAGGTCTTAGCTATATTAGTTTTCTCTTTTTTATAATATCTATAACTATTATAGTTATAATACTACTATTTAACCTTTAAATAATTATTATTAATTTAAATTTACTATATAGATATTAGGATACTTTCTTATTATTTTTTTATTTAATAGTATATTCTATTAGTATCTATATCTATAATTCTAATTTTATAATTATAAACTAGTATAAAGTATTTATTACTTTTATATATCTAGTATAGGTTTTATAAAATTTAGTTTATAATATTCTTTTTATTAATTATTTTCTAGACTTTCTCTAGTAATTTAAAGGGATTAGAGTTATTTTCTATATTATTCTCCTATAGTAGTATAAGGGTTCTAGACTATAATATTATTATAACTACTTTTATTATCTATATTTACTTATTCTAGAATTTTCTAGAAGAATATTTAGTTTTAAAGTATTCCTTCTCTCTATAGTTTAGATAAATCCTATCCTTAAAATATTATTATTAAATATTATTCTATTTTTTTTATTATAAGATTTTTTTTTTTTTTATAGGCTTTATCTTTTATAATTATATTTCTATCGCGATTTCTTTATTTATAATATAACTTTTATATATTAGTCCTTAGACTAAATACTAGTTTAGTAGATTTTTTCTTTTCTAAATATTATTTATATAATTAATAGTTAATTTATACTACTAGTTTAATTAGGGCTTCTAGACTATTAGGCTTTTTATAATAGAATAGTTTATCCTTAACTAGTTCTTTTAAACTATTATAGTAGGCTATCTATAGTAGGGTATTATTTTAATTAATTTTAGTCTAGAGCTATTAAAATATAGTAGAGTATTTACTAGTTAATTCTATTTACTTAATATATTAGATAAATTATTTAGCCTATTATTTTTTATTTATCTTACTAAATATAATTTTAATTTATTTTTTAAATTCTTTTTAAAATATAAAGACTTTTATAGTCTTTTTATTCTATCTTTCTAGTTCTATTTTATATACTAGAAAGTCTTTAATAATTAGATATATCTATTCTACTACCCTTTCTATTATATATATTATAGTAACTAAAATCTTTATTTAGTTATTTCTAAATATATTATAGTTATATCTATAGTATAACTCTATATTTATTAAAAATATTTTAAGATTAGTTTTTATTTCTCTATTATAGAGTTCTAGAATTTTAAAGTTAACTCTTAGTAGATATACTACTATAGTTATAGGAGTTTAAACCTATTCTATAATTATAGCTAGTTATATTTTAAACTATTTTACCTTCTTAGCTTATACTACTAAGAGGGTTACTAGGTTACTAGTTAAATCTAAAATAGTATTTACTCTAAAACCCCCTAAGCTAGTAGGTATATTTAGTAATATTATATTAACTTAAACCCTTAAATAGTTAAAGTATTATAAGGGGTTTTCTATATACCTAACCTAGATCTATATTTTAAAAATTATTTAAGAAATAAAATATAATAGAAATAAATATAAAATTAAATAATAATTCTATATTATAATAGATTATAATATAATAATACTAAAAGAAGACTAAGTATTTATATATATATAAATAGTTTTAATTTAAGTATAAAAGTAAACTATTTTTAAATAATATCTTAAGTTAACTATAAAGAATAGAAATTATATAGAAATTCTTCTAGATTATATACTAGTTATTCTAATTTTTACTATTCTAGAATTCCCTAGTTTATTTTTATAGATCCTATCCTTTTAATAAAAGTATTTACTTTACTTTTATTAAAATCTAATACTTCTAGAATTTTATACTTTTAGTAGAATTATAATTATATAATTTATAATATAAGCTACCCTATAAACTTATATATAAGTACCTATTAGTATTATTTTTATTACTAATATTTTATATATAATTCTTTCCTTTCTTTTAGCCTAGTTCTACTATAATTATAATATTTATAAGGTATTAAGAGAAAGTATATTTAATATAATAATAATTAGTATAGAGTTTATAAAATAGCTATAGTTAATAAAGAATATATAGAATAGTAATAGTAGATAAAAAGAATAATATACTAAAGACTACTTATTAGAGTTATACTTAAATATATATTAGTAGATTTACTAGTATACTAATATAGTAAAGACTTAGATAGAAGGTTTATAATATAATAAAGAGTTTATAAAATAGTTAAAAAATAATATAATATATTTTAATTACTAGAATATCTAAATTAGTATTATAGTAATATAAATACTACTTTATTATAACTTATAAAAGAGTTTTCTATTAATAGAGAATATAAATAAAAATTTATTAGTAAAAAAATTATTTATAATCTAATTTAATATTTTTATATAATTAGATATATAGACTATACTATAAGTTTATATAAAATAGTACTATTAATAAAATAAAATTACTACTAATATATACTAGAATAAATTATAATAAATAAAACTTATCTAGAGGTACTTTATTATTTTACTATTATATAGATAGGTTAGTTTTATTAGAAAATTAAGTATAGGTATTTAAGTAGTAGACTAGTAATTAGGAGATATTTAAGTAGTAGGCTAGTAATTAAGAGGTATTTAAGTAGTAGGCTAGTAATTAGAAAGTATTTAAGTAATAGACTAGTAAATAAAAGGTATTTAAATAGTAGGCTAGTAAATAGTAGATAGGTAAAAGAAGTAGTAGACTAGTAAATAAAAGGTATTTAAATAGTAAACTAGTAAGTATAGATATATATAAGTAATAAAAAAAGAATAGTATATAAAATAGTATTTAAATAATAATTATAAAAGTATTTAAGTAATAAATATAATAGTATATATATAATAAAAGAAAGTAATTATAATAGACTTTTATATATAATATAGATTTATATAAATAGATATCTTTTTCTAAAGGGGCCTTTTACTAGAAGAAATAAATAATAGTTATTAATAATAGATATTTAGATTTAGTATATTAATTATAAGGTTAATATTAATAGTACTATACTAAAATATATTAATTATACTTCTAAATATTAGTATTTTAGTATTAATAATAATACTTAAAATATTATTTATACTATTAATAATAGTATTTAGAATACTATTTATACTATTAATAATAATATTTAGAATACTATTTACTTTATAGCTAAATTTTAATATTCTATAATACTAATAGCTTAGTATACTATATTAATTATAGTATACTCTTTTCCCTTTTTTATAGTATTAACTATATAGAAATAATATATTATATAATTTTTTCTAGATTTTTTAGATATATAGAATTATATCTAGTTCTTAAATAAAAAGAATATTTATATTATAGTATTTTATTTACTTACTATATATTATAGGTTAAAATCTTAAATATAAAAATAATAAATATATTATATATTTACTTTATATACTATTTTTTTATAATCTAATATTATATATATACCTTCTATATCTTATATTTACTATATTTCTTTACTAGTACCTTCTTCTCTAGTATACTTTTAGAGTACCCCCCTTTACCTATATAATTATTAGGAATATATCTAAATAGGCCCTATACTCTATATAAGAGTAATATTACTAGTATTTACTATTTATACTAGTCTATAATATTATATTTATTACTATTTAACTAATATTTTATATACTAGAATTCTATTTTTTTAGGTATTATTATATAGAAATCTATATAGTATATCCTATAAAATTTAATAGTATTTATAATAATACTTTTTATATAATAATTATATACTATTAAATTCTCTATATCTTTTATATTTTCTTTCTACTTACTAATAATAAGCTTTATATAGATATAATATATATAAGACTCTAGCTCTATATAGTACTAAATAGAAGTATAATAAATATTATTTTTATTAAAGAAAATTACTAGTTTATATATATTTATCTCTTAATACTTATATAATACTATCCCTATATATATTTTTACTCTAATAAAAAAGTAAAGCTATAGAATTTTTTTTTTATTTTTTTTTTATTTTTTTTATCTTTTTCTCTACCTTTATATTATTATTATTATTATTATTATTATTAGGAATAGAAATAGCTTTAGTATTATTAATATTAAAATTCTTATTAAATAAAATAGCTCTATTACTACCTTTACCTTAGTCTCTAATATTTATATACTTACTAGATATAAAACTTTCTATTAAAGGATTATTAAGTATATTAATTTTACTAGAGTAGTAAAATTTATATATAGATAAAGAGAGCTCCTCTACTTTAGAAATTTTAGATACTAGCTATTATAGTATTATTCTAAGTTTTTTAACTTCCTTAAAGATATCCCTTAATATAGAATACTAGGGCTAGGGTTTAAGGCTAGAGAAGGTAAAAAAATTAAACTTATTATTATTATTATTATAAGGGGAAAAAATATTAAAAAGCTAAATATATTTTTTTTTTAATAGATAGGGGGTATAAGATTAATAGCCCTAAAAAGTAATATATAAAGTATAAATAGATTTTATTAAAAGCTTTCTTATATTAATATATACTATATATTATATATAGTATACTATTATAATTACTATAAAAGGTAATTACTAGAGTATATAATATAATATATACTAAGCTAGTTTAGAATATTCTCTATATTATAAATATTATATAAGGGTATATTAGTATACTTTTAATATTATAATATAGATTAAAAAGTAAATATTATATATATAAGATATAAATTTATTTATATTAATATTACCCTAATAATATTTCTTATTAATATTACTTTTTTTTCTAAAAACTTACTACTAATTAGAGAGCTAGATTTTTATAGAAATTATATAAAAAGTTTATATTACTATTATTATTTTTTTAATTCTAACTATTCTAGATAGTATTTTTTACTAGAGTATTTACTAACTATTTACCTAATAGAGCTATAAATATATATACTATTAAAATTATAGTTCTATTTATCTAGTCTATTCTTTTAAAAATTATACTATTTTTATTATTTTCTTATAGCTAGTCCCTCTTATAATAGCTATATAAGGTAGAGATTATAATATTTAATAACTTCTTTATAATTAACTTATCTATAGTAATACTAGTATTTTATTACTTTATAATATTAACTAGTATATAATAGTAATAATCTATATACTTAAATATATTCTCTCTAGACTTATAAGCTACTTAGTAGACCCTATTAATATTTATATAAGTTATATTCTTATACTTTTATATTTTATTAATAATAATTTAAGGCCCTACTATTACTATAATATTAATTATTATTAACTATTATAGTAAGAGAATAGGCTAGATAAAAGATATATTAAATAGGTCTAAAAGTACTAATATAAAAATAAGATTAAAATTAATATATAAGTTTTTTTTTAGAAAAGTATATTTCTCCTTATACCTATAGATATCTCTAAAGTATACTAGATAATAATATATATTCTTTCTAGTAATTAATTAGTTAATATACTTATTTTTCTATTCTTTATTAATATAAACTATTACTATTATATTTATAGTCTAGAATAGTTTATTAAATTATATATCCTTTTATTCTACCTTCTACTTTAATAGTATAATTATATAGAGGAGTTTTAAGTATCTATTTATTTTATATATACTAGATAGAAGAATCTATACTCTATTAATATCTAGCTAGAAGTATATATACTAGTAATAATATAGAAGAGATCTATTATTATACTCTAATTTAGATATTAAAACTAGTAATTAGGGGATTTACTACTACTTAAAAAGTAGTAGAGAAATTAATTTAAAGTTTTTTATAATTATTATTTTATTTTTAATTATATATATATTATTTATTATATAATATAGCTATTTATTCTCTAAATAAAAATATTTAAGTTTATAATTACTAGATATATTATTATTATTATTATTACTATTATTATTAATATATAAGTTCTTATTCTAGAGATCTTTAAGAGTAGTAATAACTACTAGCTATATTTATACCCTTTTTAGTTAGCCTATATATAGATACTAGGCGTGCCTTAGTTACTTTTTTAGTCCCCCTTTATTTATATATTAGTAAAGTATAATATAACTTTTTATCTCCCTACTTTATTAAGTTACCCTATTTTATAGTAAATCTCTATAATATATATATACTAGCTATATTAAATATATCCCCTATAACTACTATATTTTTTATAATTTCTATAATAGTTTTCTAATATAAGAATTATATCTAATAGGTCTACTAGTATAATAGGTAACCCTTATTTTAGTAACTATAAAATTTTTTTTTTTTTTTTTTTTTAAAAATAAACCCCTAGGAGGAGCTATCTAGTATTAAGAAAATATTTAGATATTCTATATAATTCTATTACTAGTTTTATAATTATTCTTTTTAATAAGTTATTTATTTAGGCCTAGTTTCTTTCTATTTAGGCCTAGTTTTTATTTCTATTTAGGACTAGTTCGCTATACTAGCCTATTTAGGAATTAAACTATTCCTAATTAGATAATTTCTAGCCTATTTAGATTAATTTTCTTAATTTTTTTTTTTTAGATATTTATTTATAAGTTATCTCTAACTTAATTAGGAATTTTTCGTCCCCTAATAAAGACTAGTATAAATTAAAATAATATTTTACTTTTTTTTTTAAACTTTTAAAGTTATATTTAATAGACTAACTTTAATAGAATTTAATACCTTTTTATTAGGGTAATCTTATCCCCTATCCTACTACTAAACCGCCATTTTAGTACGTAGATTAAATCTAGTATCCACGAAATACGAAGTTACTTTTTCTAGAAAGTTCGATAACTATAAATATTATCTATTTAGTAGATTAATAAGTATTATAAAATAAATAAATAGTAGAGAACTTATATTTTAATAGAACTAAATAGTAGTAGTAGTAGCTACTACTATATATAGATTATATAAATAGTAAAAAAAAAAAAAATATTAATTTACTATTTAAGAGTCTTTATTATAACTAATTAGTTATTTTATATATAGATAATTTATAGAGTCTTTTAGACTCTATCCCTATTAGTATAATTATCCCTCTATAATATTAATATATATTTATATATATATACTACTATAGGAGATTATTCTATTATTTAAAATTTTTTATTATAACTAAATAGTCCTCCTATAAATAAATAATTTCTAGAGTCTCCTAGATTTCCCTTTAGTAGTATAATTACCCCTCTAGTATTTATATATATATACTATTATTATATACCCTATAATTTAATTTTAAATATCTAATTATTATTTATATTATACTACTTTTTTATAGAGTTAGCTATTTAGAATATCTAGTCTAATAGACTTTTAAGTATAAATATATACTACTAATATATATTATTAATATACTACTTATAAAAATATTTACTACTATTAAATTTTACTTTATTATCTATTAACTATTATTAATTATAGTTTCTAGTTAATACTTAATCTAGAATATAGCTTCTAAAGCTAAGTATATAGCTTTTAAAACTAATATACTTTCTAGAGCTAATATATTTTCTAGAGCTAATAGTATAGTTTCTAGAGCTAATAATATAGTTATAGAATTAGTAAAGTTTATATACTAGTTTTCTATTATACTTACCTATATTATAGTATTTAATACTAATAAATAATTAATCTAGTATTTAAGAAATAATAAATTATAAAATATTACTATTATATTTATAGAACTATAGGTATAGCTCTAGGTATATTAAAATTATATATAAAGAATTTTAAATTATATAATAAGTCTTCTTTATAGATTTAATAAAAGTTATATAAAGTCTATTATCTATAGTACTTAATAGATAGTATAGAAAAAAGAAAAAATCTAGAGTAATATTAATAATAAAATTAAAGTATAAATATATAAGAAATTACTTTCTAATTATATATAACTTTCTAATCTCTTTAAGGAATACTAGCTCTTTTTTAAAATAGTTTTAAAAGTATAATATTAGAAAACTTATAATTAGTACCTAAAGTTATAAAAGCTATAAAAAAAGATAATAACTAATAAAAATATAAATATACTTAGATATAGTATTAGTTATACTAGTATATTAAATTATTAACTACTAGATATATATATATTAGATAAGGCTATTAATAGTATTTACCTAGTTTACTATATACTTAAGATAATATTAGAGTTTCTAGAAGATAATTTTAAAGGATATTATAAAATATACTTTATAAGTATTATAATAGACTTATTTAATACTAGTAGGAATTAAGAATATTATATAGTTAAATTAATTACTATTACTATATTCTCTATTATATCTATACTAGTATATAAAAGAGAATATTTATATAAAATAAATATAATAGTTTTAATATAGTAAGGACCTACTCTAATATAGTAAGGACTTACTCTAATATAGTAAAAACCTACTCTAATATTTATAACTATAGGTAGTAATATTATTAGTAGTAGTATATTAGGTAGTATAGTATTTAATAAAAATACTAATATAGATAATACTAGTAGTTATACTAGAAGAGTTAATTCTAGATAAGTCTCTAACTCTATATAAATATAGTATAGTATATTCTAAATAATATAATCTAAATATTCTATAGTAAGTAACTTTATAAGGTAGATAGTTATATATAGCTTTAACCTAATAATATTATAGAAGAAAATATATCTAAGACTAAATAAAAAAGTAAAACTTTAAAGAGAAAAAACTTAATAACTTTAAAAGAATAATACTAAGTTTAGAAAGAAATAGTAGCTTAGTAAAATTATATAAAAATAATAATACTTTAGTAATTTTTTATTATTAATATAGGGTATTAAACTTTCTAATTAGGTAATATTTATAAGCTATTAAATACTATAATCTAGTTTTATACTAATTTTTATTATTAATATAGAGTATTAAATTACCTAATTAGATAATATTTATAAACTATTAAATACTATAATCTATCTCTATACTAATTTTTATTATTAGTATAGAGTATTAAATTATCTAATTAAATAATATTTATAAACTATTAAATACTATAATCTACCTCTATACTAATTTTTATTATTAGTATAAAACCTTAAACTATTAAGTTAGATAGGTATTATAATATATATTTATAATAGCTAGTATACTATATATAAAATATATATAATTATTTATATAGTATAGATTTACTAAATATATTATAGAACTTCCTTTTATTTACTTTCTAAGTAATATATAATATAGAGTATTATTATATTTCTTATAACCCCTAATTAAGCCCTATATATAATTTATAGTTCTATTTTACTAGATATTTTAATACTTCTATATATACTAAACCTAGTATATATTCTAGACTACTAGTATTTCTAATAGCTAAATATTTATTAGTTAACTTTATTTTAAATTTAGTTAATTTACTATTTATACTCCTTAGTAAAGGATAACTAGGTTTTTAATAATAAAGTCTCTAGCTAGATACAGTAGGGTGACAGAAAGAAAAAGCATACTTTTTTTTAATAGTTTTTAAAGCTTTATAACTTGGCCAATATAGCTCCTATAGTTAAGCTAAATATACCGTTTTAAAGAGAAAGTTTAGGAGATTAGCGTGATTTATTTAGATTAAGCTTAGTCAGCACTAGTAAAAACTTATAAGTTACTGATTTAAGGAAATATTTTTAGGCTAGGTTTCTACCCCTATAACTTTTTAACTAGCGTATAAAAAACTTTAGTTTAAATATATATAAGACCTTTATAATAGCTCTATTTATACCTGAATTTATAGATTAGTTAAATAATAAATTAAAATAAATAATTAAGAAAAGAATATTTCTAGTTTTTTAGTAAAAGGATAATATTAAGTAATTATTTAATACTTAGTATAATATCCTTTAGCCTCTTTTACTACCTCCCAACACCTAGGTATAGATAAAATACAATTATCTATTATTTCCTGGGGAATTAAATCCCACTCTTCTTTAATAGCCCTAATATATAGGCCTATACTTTCACTAGAAGTCCTATAACCTAAAGAACCTCTAGGTCTTTTATTTAGCCTATCTTTAAGAATAGCCCAAATATTTTCAATAGGATTTAAATCCAGACTATAGGGGGGGTATGGATAAAGAGATATTTTATTTCTCTTAAACTACTCCTCTACCGCCCTAGCCCTATAGATTTTAGAGTTATCCTGTTAAAATTTCCAACCTATAAATTAATTAGTATATATAAAAAGATTATTTAAAAAAATCTTTAATTATATATATATATAATTAAAAGAATTAATTAAAAAGGGGTAAAAAAGGATTATTAAACTTACTAGCTTTTATATGGCGTTTAACTATAGGATTTAAAATCCTACTAATATAGGCCTTATGTTCAAAGTTCGTTTTAGTTTCCGGAGTCTTTAGGATAACTAATTCGGATCTTCCTCCTATCTAAATTAATCCCCAAACTTGGATAGTTATATCCCGGCCTATAATTAAGTCAATTTAATAGTTATTAAAAAACTAAAATTATAGAAAAATAGAGAAATTTTTTCTCTATAATTCTATAATTTTAAAAGTTAGAAAAACTTACTTTTATCACCAGAATTAACCATTTGAGGTCCTACTTTAGAATTTCCCCTTTTTCTATAGTATTCCCTCCTACTTCCGTGTCCTCTTTGGATAGCAGCTTCGTCAGAAAATATAACCTTATTAAGGTTTTTTTCCTGAATTTTTTTAGGAATTTCTTTAATGTAAATAAGCCTATTTTTAGCTTTAAAAGTATTTAGAATAGGCTTTTTACTAGCCACGTTTATATTATATCCCTCCTTTTTTAATAGCCTTTATAAACCCCTAGTAGAAAGGTCTATATTATTTTCTAATAATAGCCTCCTATTTTCCTTTTTAGGACTTCTAGTTAAGTCCCTATTAATAACTCTTTTTTCTCTACTAGAGGTCTTACTAATTCTACCTAAACTAACTCTTTTAAGGCTATAATTATTTATTTCTTTCTTTCTAATACGTTGTATAGTATTTTCTATACTTCTTTTATTTTTTTTTAGTGTAGTAGCTATTTTTTCCATAGAGATATTTATCTTTAAAAGAAGAGAAACTTCAGTTTCGAGTTTAGAAAGAGTAGGAGCCATTTTAAAGGTATTTTAAGGAAATAGGTAAAAAGAAAAATTTTTCTAAAAGATTTTACTAATATTAAATCTATACTAAAAATATTACATAATTAGGGCTTACCTAACTAGCGTAGAATTTTTTAAAAATTAAATATTAAAATAATTAGATAAAAAACCTATCCCAAAAAATTGCTTACGTAATCTACGCTAAGCCTATATTAGGTAGTAAAAAAATTAGATTTTTCCTAACGCTAGTTAAAAAGTTATAGGTCTTTACTTTTTTAAAAAAAAAGATTAGGTTTTTACCCCTTAGATAAACTTTTATATTGCTTACTAATCTAGTATTTTAAATACTAGTCTTAAAGAGGAAGTTACTAGTACTAAAACTATATAATTTTTATAATTATAGCCCCTATACTCGTAGAGTTATATAGGTTTAAAAATCTTAAAAAAAAAGTATACTTTTTCTTTCTGTCACCCTACTGTATTTAATCTAAAGGTAATTAGTAGTAATATAATAGTTAATATAGTTTTTAGCTAAGTACTTAATTCTAAGATAGTTAGTAGTAATATAATTATTAATATAGTCTCTAACTAGATACTTAAACCTAAGATAGTTAGTAGTAACGCGATTATTAATATAGTTTCTAGCTAAGTACTTAGTTTTAAGGTAGTTAATAATAATATAATTATTAGAAAAAAATTATTAGAAAAAGTTTCTAGCTTAGTATATAAATCTAAGGTAGTTAGTAATAATATAATTATTAATATAATCTCTAGCTAGATATTTAAATCTAAGGTAGTTAGTAGTAATATAATTATTAATATAGTCTCTAGCTAGATACTTAAATCTAAGGTAGTTAGTAGTAATACTATTATTAATATAGTTTTTAGCTAAGTATTTAATTCTAAAGTAGTTTACTATAATATAACTATTAATAAAGTTTCTAGCTAGATATATAAATAGTAATTATAGCTACTAATAGTATTATTAGTTAGAAAAGGTAAAAGGAGAGAGAGATATTATTATACTAGTAGATTATCTATATTATTAAATAGGTATACCTTATACTAATAGTTACTAGTTAGAGGACTATAGAGAAAGAGATATTATTATACTAGTAAATTATTTAAACTATTAGATAGGTATATTATATACTAGTTTAATTAACTAAGTAGTTATAAATATAACTACTACTTAATATAATAGGGACTTATACTATACTACTCTATACCTAATAAGGTAAAACTAGTATATAGTATTTAAATAATAATCTAAAATAAGTTTTATTAATATATTTAGAAAAGAGAATAGTAATCTAGTATAAAATAGATTTATATTATAGACTTTTATTTAACTAGCTAAATAGTTATAGATATAACTATTATTTTATATAATAAAAACTTATACTATACTATTTTATATTTAATAAAGTAAAGCTTTTATATTATAGAATATTTAAGTATACCTTTATATTAGTAGTAGTATAAGGGGGGCTAATAAAAACTATATTATTAAGACTTTTTTAATTTTTTTACTAGCTTTAGTACTTTATAATTATAAGTTCCCTAGCTAGGAAAATACTAATATCTAGTATATTTAAAACTAGTCTTTATAATTATATTCTTATAAGCTCTAGCTAAATATATTTAATATTTAGAATTATTCTAAATATACTAATTATAGTAATTATTTTTTTTAAAAAGTCTATCTATTTTAGTCTCTATAATCTATATAGTATAGAAATACTAATTAACTATAACTTTTACTATACCTTTTAGAACCTATATTTAGGGTTAGTTCTTTAACTAAATCTACTTAAGTCTAGTTACTTTTAGCTAATAAACTTATAGTATCTATAAATAAAATTAGAATTTATTAGAATAATAAAAAGTTTATATACTCTTATAGAGAATAGCTAAAGATAAGAATATAAATATACTTTTTTAGAAAATACTACTATTATCTCTATTCTTTTTTTTATTTCTAGCCTCCCTTATCTCTATATCTCTATTAAAGCCTATAGATATAGATATAAAATTATTATTATTATTATTATTAATAATAATTAGGGCTAGGAGAGAAGGGGTAGATATAAAAATAAATATAAGTATAAAAATAAAAATAGAAATATCTATATATTTTTTTTTATTAATATTATTTTAAATATACTATAAGTACTAGTAGTATATATATAAAAGAAGAAAGGTATTAAACTAACTTAAATATTATACTATATATTACTATTAAGAAAATATAAAAGATATAAAAATTTATAAAACCTCCTTTTATTATAAATATAGCTTATTTATAAAATTATACTTAGTAGGCTAAAAGGTTAAAAAAAGTAGGGGAAGGTATATAGAGATATAATTCTAAAGTAGATACTAGAATAAATATAAATAAATAGTATAGTAAATAATTATATAGTTAGATATTATAGAGTAAAAAAAAAATAGAATTATTAATATAAAAGTAATTACTTATACTATACTAAGGTCTATAGAAGGCGCTAATTATTAGTCTAAAAATAAAATAAAAATAAAAATTAATAATTATTTTTTTATTTACTCTAAATTAATAATTATAGTATCTATAAGTATAAGACTAGAATATAGCTAAATAGAATAAATACTCTTAGAATTAAATAGATAGAAGAAACTATATAAATTAAAACTAAACTTAAAATACTAAAATAGAAAGAATTCTAGAAAGAAATTCTCTATATACTAGATATTTAAGATCTACTAACTAATCTATATATAGACTACTAGATAAGGTCTAAGCTTAAAGGTAAATAAATATTCTATAAGGGGATTTAGTCTTAGGTTAAATTAACTCTTATACTACCCTCTTTTAAGCGCGATCTAGGGTCTTAATAGTCTCTAAGGACTATAAGAATACCTATATCTATAAAAAAGAAAAAAAAAAATAAATTAATTTAAAAAGAAAAAAATAAAAATAAAGAAAAATATTCTCTATATTTTTAAAAAATTTCTTATTAAACTTATATAGTTATAGATTAGATTAGAGTATTTTACTCTAATATAATTATATAGGGCTCTATAATTTTCTATATAAAAATACCTTTATTTAGAATTTTTTTAAGTAGTTAACTATATACTATTATATATATATTATATAAAATTCCCTAATTCTATAAGAAGAGATTAAAATCTAGTTTAAAACCTTAAATTTTTTACTTATAGTTAAAGGTTTAAAGTATTTAATATATAAAGCTTAATCCTTTATAATATTAAAAAGGCTAGTATTAATTAATTACCTCTTTATTTATTTATTTAGAATTCTTACTTTACTAAGTTAAGTTTATTTAATTACTATCTTTCTCTAGAACTAGTTATTAAAATATATTAAAAGCTACTAATTATAGCTAAATACTAGTTAACTTTATATTATAATCCTTATTATTTTATTTTACTATTAATATAATACTAAACTTTTATACTTAGTATTTTATAATTAAATATACTATATACCCCTAATATTCTACTTTTAAATACTAACTATATATAGCTACTATTTCTATTTTTTATTCTTTATTTTTTACCCTTTATATATTACCCTATAGGCTCTATACTTAGAACTTAGGATAGAATTTAGAATTTCTTTACCTCTACCCTTATCTACGCGTCTATTATACTATATAGAATCTTTTATATTTAGTAAATACTTATTTTACCTATTATTTTTATTATAAACTTCTTATTCTTTTTAGTTATTTTTCTTTTATTATAATAGGCTTTAATCTCTTATAGCTTTTATTATATATATACTAAATACTACTATTATATTATTACCCTTTTTAGTTCTATAATAGCTAACTAAGCTATATAATTTAGTTTAAATACTCTATTAATATCTATATATACTAGGTTTTTATTAACTTTAATTTTAACTTTAATTTTATTATAAATCTTTTAGGTATCCTTATTATTACTATTATACTAGGATTTAATTATAGAATAGATATATTTAAAGTATTACTAAGTATTCTAAGTAACTCTATTACTATTTAGAGGTATAGTAGAGAATATTTATATAGTCTTATTATTATTATTATTATTATTAGCCTTAGTTAAATTAATTCTAAGGACTAGATATTATATTAGTATACCTATACTATATAAGTATAATATCGCGTTATTAAGTAGAATTTATAGTATACTAATAATAGCTATTTTAATTATATTTTCTTTTTATATATATTATTAATAACTAATAGAGTATAGAATAGAGGGAGTAATATAGGTAGTAGTATCTACCTATATATACTTTTCTTTAGTTTTAATAAAAACTATTTTTTTTATTTATTAATAACTCTTTATTATTAGAATTCTTATATATTAGTAAGTATATACTAAGCCTATTTTAGCTAGTTTAGTACTATACCCTTTTTAGTTAGCCTATATATAAATACTAGATATATTTTAGTTACTTTTTTAGTTTCCCTTTATTTATATATTAGTAAAGTATAACGTGCCTTTTTATCCCTCCTACTTTATTAAGTTATCCTACCTTATAGTAAATCTCTATAATATAGTACTAAAAAGTATAAGGTAAGTATACCTTATAAATATTAAATAGACTATCTAGATTAAACTATTATACTAACTAGTCTATTTTTAGATAACCCTTTATTAACTATCTATTTTAATAGGTATATTATCTTTAAAATTACTATTTAAGAATACTTTATTAAAAATAACTTTCTTCTAAATATCTAGATACTTAGGAGACCTAGTTATTTAAAAATTAGTATTATAAAAGTTATTTACTAGTTTTAAAGTATTTCTAAAGTTAGATACTAAATACTATATATTATTTAGATTATAACCTTACTATACTATTTAGTACTAAAGTTTTCTCTAATTTAGTTAACTATTATAAATAAGTAATACCTTTTATTTAAAAATATTATTAACTATAGTTAATAGTTCTTATAGTTAGTATTATTTAGAAAGTAGGTTATTAGATACTTTCTAAAGATAGTCTATATAAAATACTAAGTAAACTTTTATATATAATAGTAATTTAAACTTATAGAATAATTCTTTTATCCCTATAATATAGTATAGACTATATATTTACTTATTAAGCTTAATAGAGGGATATAATATTAAAAAGCCTTTTAAAATAATATAAATAAAGTTATTAATAATAAAATTAAATAGTTAGTAGTATTTATTAGCTTATTTTACTATTAAGTCTTATACTATAATAAAATTCTAATAGGTTTAATTATAGACCTAAATAATAGTTTTAAGGTAAATAGTAATAAATTTATAGACTTACTTAGAGCTAATATTATTAAGGGAGTCCTTAGATAACCTAATTTTATTTTTCTAGTTTTAAAGGACTTTAGTTTTATAGCTAAACTTAATTTTATATAAAGAGAAACTAGTAGATTTATTAGATAAAAAGACTTATATCTAGTCTATTAAAAAAAATAAATCTAATTAATTATTCTAAAATTTATTAATAAATAGATAGAGATACTAGTTAATATATTTATTATATATTTTAGTTTAGCTATCTATTTAGATATAATCTATAAATATAAATTTCTACTATATATCTATAAGGTAATATAGTTTACTAATAAAATTAGAAGTAAACTATAGCCCTTAATTTAATATAATAGATTTAGGGATACTAAAGATCCTCTAGATATACTAGTAATAAAAAAAGGTAGCCTATTCTATAGTAATTATTTTATAATATAGTAATAAAAAGGTATATTTACTTAAATAATATATATAAACTATAATATTATTAAAGCCCTTTTAGTCTAGTAAAAAGTTTTTAAAGTCTATAGAAATATTTTACTATATAGTCTCTAGAATAGGTAGTAATTAGAGTAGGCCTAGCTTTTTATTATAAGGGGGCTTAGTCTAGTAGTAGATTTTATAATTATATATAAATTATTTAATATCTATATATATATAGCTCTAATAGTATAATTTCTAAATAAGTTTATAGATCTTTTTAGTACTAGGGTATATAGTTATCTAGTAGGAGTAAACTATATTAATAAAAATTATTTAAAGTTAACTAGTTTTAGAGATAACTAGATAGTTTTAGTATAAAAAAAGTTTAGAAAGTATTCTATTATATTTACTATTTAGTTTAAAAATAGTCTTTTAAAGTAGTTTTAAAGTTAAATTAGTATAATTTACTTTAAATAGGTAGTCTACTAATATAATAGAAGAGTTTTATAATTTAGTCTCCCTATTCTACTAATTTAGCTTAGTAGTAGTAATTAATATTATTATTTTATAGTCCTTATTATTAGTATTATTATTAGTAATATTCTATTATTAGGTGAAGAAGTATATTATATAAGCTAATTTAATTTTTATTTTCTATATAACTAGTTCTTTCTATTTTTATAATAGTATATTAGCTATAATATTTATAAATCTAAAATAAAATATAATTATATAGTTATACTAGAATAATACTTTTAACTAATAAGTCTAGTAGAGTATAAGTTCTTACTTTATAGAGAAGTATTTAAGTATATAATAGTCTATAATAATAGTAAATAGCTCTTCTAACTATAGATTAATAAGCTAGATATACTATATATATAACCTATCTATAATAGCGAGTATTTTTTTATTATAAATATTATAATTTATCTCTACTAGTTTTATTTTATATAAGTAGAAACTAAAAAGTTTCTAGGTTTTATTATTTTATATCTATAAAATAGTTTTTATAATAATATTATTACTAGTATTAGTTTCTATCTATATCTTATAGTAGAGGGAGTACTATATAATAAAATTATTTAAGTAAAAAAAATTCTTTATAGTTTAAAAAATAATATATTTTTTATTTTTAAACTTATACTAGACGCCTTTTTTAGTTAGCTTAGTAAGGGGTTAAATAACGCGTCTATAGTTTTTAAAATAAATCTAATAATAATTATAGAATTCTAAAAAGAATTAGAGAATATATAGACTAGTAGACTCTTTTTAATTTTATATTATAGTTTCCTTTTTAAGGTTCTTATAAATCCTGTTAGTAGTAATAATAAAGTCTAGAAATTTAATTTCTTAAAAAGTAAATTTATTTTTCTTAATATTATAATAGAGGTAGTACTCTTTTAACTATTTAATAACTTTAGATATATAAGCCTTATACTCTAGAGAATTCTTAAAGTAGATAAGGATATTATTAATATAAATTATATAAATTAAGTTAATTATATTAGCTAGAATTATATTAATAAAGTATTAGAATAATACTAGTCTATTAATTATACTAAAAGAAAGAATATTATATTTAAAATTACTATATTAAATTTAAAATATAGAGAGGTTAAATATAAGGGTTAATTTAACCTAAGGTTAAATCCCCTTATAGAATATTTACCTACCTTCGAGCTTAGGCCTTATCTAGTAGCCTATATATAGATTAGTTAGTAGATCTTAGATATCTAGTATATAGAGAGTCCCTCCCTAGGACCCTCTCTATCTTAGTATCTTAAGTTTAGTTTTAATTTATATAGTTTCTTTTATCTATCTAATTCTAAGAGTGTTTACCCTATTTAGCTATATCCTGGCCTTATATTAAAGGTATATTTAGTAAATTATATATAGTAAAAGGCTTATTATAGGTCTAGTTTAGTAAATATATATACCTTAAATAGGTATATAAAAATTTCTTCTAATAATAGTATAGAAATAATATTCTTTTTAGTAATACTATTAAGCCTTTTATAATTAATATAAAAATATTATTTCCCTCTAGACTTCTTTATATATAAGATAGGGGAGGTAAAGCTAGTATTATTAAGGAAAATAAATCCTTTCTTTAATATATTCTAAATATATAGATATAGTAATTCTAGTTTATTAAAGAATATAGAATATAGTAGAGAGGTTTTTAAAGTACTAATATTTTTAATAAGGATAATATTATAATTAATATCTTTTTATTATAAGGGTAAGGTATTTACCTTTTATTTATTAAAGTAAGAAATATCTATTCCTACCTATCTATAGTAGGGAAGCTTAGCTTTAAATTCTATAAGTAGTTATTTTTAAAACTTTTCTAAAGAGTTAACTATAACTTCCTTTTTATAATACTTAGCTTCTATAAGTTTAAATAACTTATATTAATTAATAAAACTAATCTCTATACCTTATATACTAACTATAAATACTATAGTAGAAATAGTTAAAATATTAATACTAATTTTAAGAAGTTATTCCCTTATTAGTATTTAATATTTAGGGGGTTTCTTTAGGGGTAGTAGCCTTAGATTAAATAGTATTTTATTTATTTTATATAAATCTTCTTTATATTAAAGCTACTCTATAGGGTAAAAGGTAGTAATAATTTAATCCTTTAGATAGTTTTTTAATTTAATCCTTAGCTTTTATAAAAGTTTTTTAGTAGCTTATTTACTAGAGTCTCTAGTAAGATTAGGCTTAGTAAAGGTAGTTAATTTCTCTAGTAATAATTTATTATTATATAATAACTTATTACTATATTTATATACTAGGGTATTATCTTTAATATTAGGTTTAGTTAATTATTAACTTTTATTTTTAGGCTCTAGTAGTTTAGTTTTATTACTATTCTTATTTAAAAATATATAATATATTATAATAAAGTTCTTATCTAGAATAGACTCTACTAAAGATAGTTAATAATTATTATAGTTCTAAGGAGTAGTTTATACTAGAGAGATAGATAATATTATAAACTCTATAGAAATTTTAAACTCCTTTATAGGGGAGTATTCCCTATAGAGTAATTATACTTATTAAAATTAAATATCCTCCTTTTTAAAATTAATATTCTATTAGTTAGTATTAAACTAGTATTTTTTATTAACTAGTAAAAGTAAATAGTATAGTACTATAAATAGAGTAATAATCTATAATAATATATTATCTAGCTATATTAAATATTAGTTATAATAATTAATTAATATCTTAGTATTCTTAAAGAATTTTTATTCTATAATAAGGTTATAGTCTTCTATTTTATATAGGATAAATTATATAATTATAAAATATCTATTAATATTAAGTACTACTTAAAAGTAGTAATTAACTAAGGTAGTCTTTTTACTAGTAAAACTCTTAAGAGGGATTAGATATTTAAGCTATATTAACTTAATACTAAGTTAATACTTTAATACTTTCTCTAACTATAAGGTAATAAAATTATATATAAATATACTAGAATTAATAAGACTATATATATAAACCTTATATCTATTATTTTAAAATATTATAGAAAGTATAAAAAGTATTCCTCTAAATAAATTAGAAATTTAAATACTTTTAAAGTTAGTATAATACTTCTTAGGGTAAAATACTAGTTTCTATAGATTAATTAGTTCTATATCTACTATTTCTATTAAGGGTACTAGTCTAGAGTTAACTAATATCTCTAGTTTTCTAATTTAAAGTCTAATTTAAAGTCTTTATTTAAGGTATATTTATTACTAGATTTTAAAAAAAAGTAAGTTTTATTCTTTTTTTAAACCTTTATAATAGTAGTAATAGTATATCTATTATAGGGTTTAATAGGGTAATTATAATAGATATAATTCTTAGAAAGATAATTATAATATATCTAATTCTTATAATACTACTTTCTAGAGTATTTATATCTAGAGTTAGTAAATTAGTACTTTAGAGCTAATTTTACTATAGTATCTTTAAGTAGTCCTATAGTATAATAAGGGGCTAAAATAACTATTTATAATAAAAACTCCTTATAATAGTATAGGGTAAAGAAAGTAAATTAGTTATAGTTAATTTAATAGTTATATTTAAAGGTTTTATATAACTTATAAATAATAGTATAAAATTTATTATAATTTATAATAAAGTTAATAGTATTCTAAATAAGCTAGTTAGTAAGTTTTATATAGAACTTTTTATAGAGTATCTCTTTAGAATTATTAGAATAAAATCTAGTCTAGTTTATAAATATATTATATTATATAATAAATAAGTTTATATCTTCTCTAGATAAAAATATTATTTTCTAGAGGTTAGTATAGATATTAATATTCTAGTTTAGTAATATAAATATAACTTAGAGGTAGTTATATAAACCTATAAGAAATATAGTTAATTACTACTATTTCTAAATATTAAAAATTTTAAAGATATAGTCTTTTAGCTATATATTAATATAATTAGTAATAGCTATAGTATATTTTTTAGAAGTATTTTACTAAAAGTAGTTTATATTAAATTTAATTTTAACCTCTAGTAAATAGAATTATAACTTAAATTAAGCCTTATTACTATTAAACTTATTAAGGTCTAAAATCTTAGAGAATAAATATTTACTCTAGTAAGTTTAGTATTTTATATAGTAAAGATTTAGTATTTTATAAAAAAGTTTATTAGAGATATTTACTCTTAGAATATATTAATCTATAGTAAAATAGTCTATATTTTACTAACTATTTATTTTTAAAATAACTAATTTAGTATTATATTTAATAGTAGGTACTAGCTTAGTAGGGGAAGTACTAAACTAGTAAAGTAACTTAAAACTATTATTATTATTTAAATTACTAATTATTACCTATATTAGTTAATTTTTAGTCTTAGTAGTTTTTTTTAGTTTTATAATTTTAGTTTATAGATAACTATTTTCCTTTTAAGTCTATATTTAGAAGTTTATTATAATATTAATTTTATTATTTAAATTAGTATTTTACTAGACTAGCTTTTATTACTAGTTCTATACTTTATATATATAATAGAATAAAACTATAAACTATAGCTTTATAATAAATAAAACTATATTAGCCTTAATATAGTCTATATATATATTAGAAATAATAGTAAACTTTAGGTCTTAGTAGTTTAAAATTTTTAAGTCCTTTCTATTTAAAGTAATTAAATCTAAAATAATTATATTAATATTAGTAAAAACTATATATAGTTTAAATATTCTTTTTAGTTTTTATAACCTAGCTATTTATAGACTAGCCTTAGAGTTATTTTTTTCCTTTTTATAGTTTCTAATTTTAGAATTCTAATAGAGGTCTAATTCCTTTTTAACCTTACTAATATTAGCTAGATATTCTTTAATACCTTTAGATAGCTAGATACTTAGTTTTAGTAGAAAAAGTTTAATTTAGAAAAATAGATTTTCTAGCTTATAGAAAAGTTATATACTAGAGGTTTTAGCTACTAGTACTTATTCTTATATTAGAATAGATAAATAAGTTTAAAATAATATATATAGTATCTTATCTATAGTTATACTATAATAGGGTTTATTTATTTTTAAAATATTATTAAGATTTTTTTTATTAAAATTAAAAGTTATTATTACTTTAGTAGTATAGCTTATAGAGCGAATTCTAATATAGTTTTAAAAAAAAGATATTAAGTTTCTATTAATAAACTATTTAGATACTAGAGGTTTTATTTTTATATATTTAATTATAAATAGTAGTATAATAGGTATAGAGCTATTTAGAAATAAAATAAATAGAAAAAAAAGACTATTTAAAATAAAAATATTATATAAATTAATATTTACTATAAAAGTAAAAAATAGGTTTAAGTAAATAAGATATAAGTAATAAGTAAATAGTTAGTTATATTTTAAGCCTATTTATTAAGAGTATATATATTATTTTTAATATATCTATAATAAGTATATACTTTTATTTAAAAAGAATTTAACTTTTATAGTAATTAATTTTACTAAAGATATCTAATATTAGTAGGTCTTTAAAGGAGTTTAAAAAATTTAGAAGGATATTCTAGTACCTTAATAGCTAGCCTTTAATAAGGATTTTAAAAAATATTCTAGTACCTTAATAACTAGCCTTTAATAAGGACTTTAGAGGATATTTTAGTATTTTAATAACTAGCCTTTAATAAGGACTTTAGAGGATATTCTAGCGCCTTAATAGTTAATTTAAAAAAAAATTTTAGAATTTTAGTAGACCTTTCTATATCTAAAGAGCTAAAGGTAGATATTATAATTACTAATCTTTAGCTAAAAGAAAGGGTTTTAAGTTTAATATAAGACTAGAATATAACTAAATAAAATAAATACTTTTAGAATTAAATAAATAGAAGAAACTATATAAATTAAAACTAAATTTAAAATACTAAAATAAAGAGAATTCTAGAAAGGGACTCTCTATATACTAGATATTTAAGATTTACTAACTAATCTATATATAGGCTACTAGATAAGGCCTAAGCTTAAAAGTAAATAAATATTCTATAAGGGGATTTAATCTTAGATTAAATTAATCCTTATAAAGAATTTCTTATCTATATTAATATTAATTAATAATAAGATAGAAAAAAAAATTAATATATATAAAGTATTTTAGTAAAAATACTAATTATTAGAATAGTTTTTCTAAATTATAAAGTAGGTCTATTTTAGATTACTCTTTTCTATTTACTTAATAGTAGTATATATCTATAATAAAGTTTCCTTTTACTAATATTTATTATTAGTATAGTAGAGTTAATTTTTAAAATATAGTCTATATTATAAGAATAGTTTATAAATCTAATATATATATAAAAAATAGTATATTTATTCTAATTTTTTAAATAAAATATTTATAATTAATAGCTCTTAGATATAATATATCTTAATAAAGTATAGTAAAATAAAATATCTATATCCTTTTAACTATTTACTAAAATAATATTTTTAATTATATTATTATATTATTAAATATTATTTCTATTCTTATCCCTATTATTACTACTACTATTACTACTACTTTAGAGTTTAATAAGTTTATTATCTAGGTATTTCTTTAGGTAAAGTTTTCTATATAGGTTAATAAGTATTTACTAAAATATATTTTATTACTAGCCCTATACTAAATTAATAATACTAACTATCTCTATAATTTTAACTTCTTTATATTTAATATTTATACTAGTACCTATATACTTAGTAATAGAGATAATCTAAGTCTCTAAAACTAAAGTAATATATTTAGAGATATCTCTAAAAAAACTAAATAGTCTAGAATTATACTATATTTACTAATACTTATAAACTAGAAAATAAAAAAGTATTTTCTATTTATATAATAGTTTTATTCTAAGGTTAATATATTTAATAATTTTTCTAGAGAGAACCTTATATTTATAGAGTATATAGGTATTAAATATAAAAGTAGAAATAATAAAAAAAATAACTCTATAAATAAAAAAATTAAAAAAAAAATATATAAATACTACTATTATAAGTATTTTATAATTAATTAATATAGATATTATAGACTAAGTAATATTATACTAGAATATTATTAATATATAATTATTTATAAAATATTAAAAATAGTCCTATAATTTATTTTTACTTAGCTAGTTCTTTAGAAAAATATCTATACTATTAAACTATACTTAAAAGGTATATAGAGATACTAATAACCTTTTAACTAAAGTTAAAATAATTAAAAATAAAAATCTAAACCTATTTTTAGCTAATAAAAAAAAAAAAATTTAGTAAAATTTAGAATTCTTTCTACTTTTAGTATAGATATTTTAGTTAAAAGTACTAGGTATATAAAGAGAATATATAAGAAAATATAAAATATAATTATAAAAAGTATTAGAGAGTTATTATAGGCTATAACCTATTTAAGTAGATCTATATATTTTAAAAAAAATATTTTAAAGAAGTTTATAATAGTAATAGACTAATAATATTATAATTAGTATATTAGATAGTATTTAAAGATATTTTTAATAAAGTTTAACTATATTTTTAGTAGTTTTTAATTATATAATATATACTTTTAGGGTATATTATAGGGATATAATATATATACTAGTATTAGGGAACTTTAGAATTTAGTTATAGTATAGATAATATTTTAAGTAATATTATTAATAATATAGATAGCTTTTTAAGTAATAATATTAGTAGTATAAATAGCTTTCTAAATAATATTATTAATAAGAATTATAATATCTATCTACTATATATTCTTTTATAAAATAGTAATACTAGACTTAATAAAATAAATTAGTACTCTAATTAAATATTAAAAAGTAGGGCTAGAAACTTAATAGTAATAGAGTTTAATATTAAAAATATTTTAATAATTATATAGTTCTTATATAGTATAATAGTCTAGTATTATTAATAAATATTTTTTTTCTAGTTTAGTAACTAGTATTATAGGTACTTTATTATTAGCCCTAGCTAGTACTAAGTACTAGTAGTAGGGAATTACTAGCCCTAGCCCCCTTTATAATTTTAATATACTAGTTCTAGAATATAGTTCTTTTTATTTATAATAGATATTTTATTTTATACTACTAAAAGTATAAGTATAAATAAATACCTAATAATATAATATATATTATAAATTCTATTTCTAAAGAATAGTTTTTAATTATATAATTATTTAAATAAATAATTATAATAGTATTAGATTACTAGCCTTAGTAGTAGTACTAGCTTTAATATTATTACTAACTCTAGCTTTTTTTTCTCTTTTTTTCTTTTTTTTTTTCTCTTTCTCTCCTAGTCTTTACTAACCTTATAGTTATTTATTATAACTATTACCTCTTTATATTAATAATAATCTTTATAAATATTAAAAATATTTATTATATTTTTAAATTTTATCTTCTCTAGCTTTTATTAATAGTACTTACTATTAAATATAGCTATTTTAATTTATTCTACTATAGAGAGTTATTTTTATTTATTAACCTCTATATTATTAGTATTAGTTTTCTAAAGGGGGTCTATAGACTTATTATTAAATATAGTTATTTTAATTTATTTTACTATAGAGAGCTATTTTTATTTATTAACCTCTATATTATTAATATTAGTTTTCTAAAGAAAGTCTATAAACTTATTATTAAATATAATTATTTTAATTTATTTTATTATAGAGAGTTATTTTTATTTATTAACTTCTATATTATTAGTATATATTATAGAGATTTACTATAAAATAGGGTAACTTAATAAAATAGAGGAGATAAAAAGATATATTATACTTTTACTAATATATAAATAAAGGGGGACTAAAAAAATAACTAAGACACGCCTAGTATTTATATATAAACTAACTAAAAAGAGTATAATATAAAGTTAACTAAAAAGGAATTAGTAAAAAACTAACTAAAATAAACTTAATATATATCTACTAATATATAAAAAATCTAATAATAGAGAATTAATAAAATATTAAAAAGAATAGTTTTTATTAAAACTAGAAGAAAAGTATATATAAATAAATACTACTATTTAAATTACTTTTATACTCTATTAGTTATTAATAATACTAGAAATATAATTAAAATAGCTATTATTAATATACTATAAATTCTACTTAATAATATAATATTATACTTATATAATACTTTAAGTATACTAATATAATATCTAGTCCTTAGAATTAATTTAACTAAGACTAATAATAATAATAATAATAATAATAATAATAATAAAACTATATAAATATTTTTTATTATACCTCTAAATAGTAATAGAATTATCTAGAATATTTAGTAATACTCTAAATATATTTATTCTATAATTAGATTTTAATATAATAGTAATAATAAGGATATTTAAAAAATTTATAATAAAGTATTATTAGTATTAGATTTTTAAAAATAATATATAGACTTATATTAATAATTTTATAAAATAGACTAATTTTAACTATTAGTAATATTAGTACTATATTTCTAGTTTTAATTATATTTTTAGTTCTAGCTCTTTTCCTTTTATTATTTCTATAGCTTAGATATACTAGTCCTTTAGTATTCTCTTTTAGAAATTTTTAGATATTTCTTTAGGTATCCCTTTTATCTATATAGTAGTACTCCCCTTATCTATATATTAGATACTCTAGTATAGATAAATATTTAATAATATAATATATATTATTAATTTTATTTCTAAAAAGTAGTCTCTAACTATATAACTACTAAAATAATAAATAGACTAAAGAGAGAATTTTTAATAATTTAAATATAAATAGTTTAATTTAGAGACTATAACTAGAAATAATAATATTTAAATATTTTTTAAGTATTTTTTTTATTTTTTTTATTTTTTCCCTTATTAGTTAAGCTATAGCTTATATTATATATAGACTAATTATAGCTAGTTTATATTAGTTAATTTTATAGTAGAGATAAGTAGACTAAAAATAAAAAAAATAGTTTATTTATATTATTAGTATTAGTAATATTATTAGCCCTATAAATATTCTTTTAGGTATTTATTATAGAGCTTTTTTAATTATTTATATTTTTTTTTTCTTCTTTTTATCCTCTTCTACTTATCTCTACTATAAAAAAGCTAGCCTATACTAGTTAATTCTATAGTAAAAATAAGTAAACTAATAGTAGAAAAAGTAAACTATTCTATATTATTAGTTCTAATAGTATTACTAGCCCTATAAATACCCCCCTTATTTATATATTAAATACTTTAATATAGATTAATATTTAATAATATAATATATACTATTAATTTTACTTTTAAGGGATAGTCTCTAACTATATAGTTTTTAAAAGTAAAAAGCTATTTTTTATAATACTAAACTACTAGTTTTTATTTTTATTTTTTTTATTCTTTTTATTTTATCCCTCTTTCTTATCTAGATAGACTATAAATATCTATATATAAGTTAATTATAGCTAGTCTATACTAGTTAATTCTATAATAATTTATATAGTATTACTAGCCCTCTAAGTATTTCTTTAATTATTTATATATTTTTTTCTTTTTATTCTCTCTATTCTTACTAGTATAGATTAGTTATAGTTATATTATATATAAACTAATTATAACTAGTCTATACTAGTTAATTATATAGTAATCTATATAGTTTTCTAGTAACTATAAATTATAGTTAAACTATTAAACTTAGTAATTTCCTTTATATATATAGCTAGCTTTAATTATTAGTAGTACTAGTAGTATATTTCTAGTACTAGTTACTAAATATACTTTTTTAATATAGTTACTATAGTAATATATAAATAATAGCCTAGTAAATAAATAAATCTATACTTAAATATATATTAAGTAGTTACTTTTCTTCTTCTTAATATATATAATTATACTATTTAACTCTAAGAACTTTAATTCTATCTAGATATTATAAGGGATTTCCTATATATTTAATCTAGATCCGTATCTTAAAAATTATTTAAGGAATAAGATATAATAGAGGTAAATATAAGGTTAAATAATAATTCTATAGTATAATAGAATATAATATAATAATACTAAAAGAAGACTAAGTATTTATATAAATATAAATAGTTTTAATTTAAATATAAAAGTAAACTACTTCTAAATAATATTTTAAATTAACTATAAAAAATAAAAACTATACTAAAATCCTTTTAGATTATATACTAGTTATTCTAATTCTTACTATTCTAAAATTCTTCTAGTTTACTTTTATAAATTTTACCCTTTTAGTAGAAATATCTACTCTACTTCTACTAAGATCTAGTACTCCTAGAATTTTATATCTTTAGTAGAATTATAGTTATATAATTTATAATATAAGCTACTCTATAGATTTATATATAAGTATTTATTTATTTTATTTCTATTACTAATATTTTATATATAATTCTTTTCTTTTTTCTAGTTTTATTCTATTATAATTATAATATTATTCCCCCCCTTAGAGTTATTATTCTAATATCCTATTATTACCTTATAATCTATTATTATAGTATAATTTAGAAATATAAAAGTTTATTTTTTTATACCTCTAAATATAGTATTATATTCTTCTTTAGATTTTCTAAACCTTTCTAACTATATCTAAGGTACTAAAATAATTATTAACTAATTATTACTATACCTATACTAATAAAATTTATTATTATAGTCTAATAATACTAATAAAGTATATTTATTATATAGAGAAGAAGGTTTTAAAATATTTTATAAATACTTTAACTAAGGAGTATACTATATATATTACTATTTATATAGAGTATAGTTTTTAAATTTCTAAAAAAAAGTAAAAATATATTTAGTCTAAAAAATATAAAAAGTATTTTATCTTTTTTTATATTAAGACTAAGGTTACTATAAGGGTTAATTTAATCTAAAATTAAATCCCCTTATAGAATATTTATTTATCTTTAAGTTTAGGCCTTATCTAGTAACCTATATATAGATTAGTTAGTAGATTTTAAATATCTAGTATATAGAAAATCCCTCTCTAGAACTCTTTCTATTTTAGTATTTTAAGTTTAGTTTTAATTTATATAGTTTCTTCTATCTATTTAATTCTAAAAGTATTTATTCTATTTAGCTATATTCTAGTTTTATATTAAATTTAAAACCCCTTCTTTTAGTTAGAAATTAGTAATTATAATATCTACCTTTAGCTCTTTAAATATAGAAAGGTCTATTAAAATTCTAAAATTTTTCTTTAAATTAGCTATTAAGGTACTAGAATATTCTTTAAAGTCCTTATTAAAAACTAACTATTAAGGTACTAGAATATCTTTTAAAGTCCTTATTAAAGACTAGCTATTAAGATACTAGAATATCCTTTAAAATTCTTATTAAAAACTAGCTATTAAGGTATTAGAATATTCTCTAAAATCCTTATTAAAGACTAGCTATTAAGGTACTAGAATATTCTTTTAAATTTTTTAAACTCCCTTAAAAACCTACTAATATTAGGTATCTTTAGTAGAATTAATTATTATAAAAATTAAATCCCTTTTAAATAGAAATATATATTTATTATAGGTATATTAAAAATAATATATATACTCTTAGTAAATAGATTTAAAATATAACTAACTATCTATTTATTATTTATATTTTATCTATCTAAATCTATCTTTTATTTTTATAGTAAATATTAATTTATATAATATCTCTATTTTAAATAGCTCTTTTTTTCTATTTATTTTATCTCTAAATAGCTCTATATCTACTATACTACTACCTATAATTAAATATATAAAAATAAAATTTTTAGTACCTAAATAGTCTATTAATAGAAATCTAATACTTTTTTTTTAGAATTATATTAGAACTTACTTTATAAGCTATACTACTAAAGTAATAATAGCTTTTAATTTTAGTAAAAAAAACTTTAATAATATTTTAAAAATAAATAAATTCTATTATAGTATAACTATAGATAAGATACTATATATACTATTCTAAAATTACTTATTTATTTTAATATAAAAATAGATACTAGTAACTAAAATTTTTAGTATATAACTTCTCTATAAGCTAGAAGATCTATTTTTTTAAATTAAACTTTTCCTACTAGAACTAGATATTTAGCTATCTAAAGGTACTAAAAAATACCTAGCTAATATTAGTAAAATTAAGAAAGAATTAGGCCTCTATTAGAATTTTAAAACTAGAAATTATAAGGAAAAAAAGAATAACTTTAAGGTTAGTCTATAAATAACTAGATTATAAAAATTAAAGAAAATATCTAAACTATATATAGTTTTTACTAATATTAATATAATTATTCTAGACCTAATTACTTTAAATAGAAAGGACCTAGAGATTTTAAACTACTAAGGCCTAGAGTTTACTATTACTTCTAATATATATATAGGTTATATTAAGACTAATATAATTTTATTTACTATAAAGCTATAGTTTATAGTTTTATTCTATTATATATATAAAGTATAGAACTAGTAATAAAAGCTAGTCTAGTAAAATACTAATTTAAATAATAAAATTAATATTATAATAAACTTCTAGATATAAACTTAAAAGGAAAATAATTATCTATAAACTAAAATTATAGAACTAAAAAAAACTACTAAGGCTAAGAATTAACTAATATAGATAATAATTAGTAACTTAAATAATAATAATAATTTTAAGTTACTTTACTAGTTTAGTACTTTCCCTACTAAGCTAGTACCTACTATTAAATATAATACTAAACTAGTTACTCTAAAAATAGATAATTAATAAGGTATAGACTATTTTATTATAGATTAATATATATTAAAAATAAATATCCTTTATAAACTTTTCTATAAAATACTAAACCTTTATTATATAAAATATTAAGCTTACTAAAATAAATACTTATCTTCTAAAATTCTAGACCCTAATAAGTTTAATAGTAATAAGACTTAGTTTAAGCTATAATTCTATTTACTAGAGGTTAAGATTAAATCTAATATAGACTATTTTTAGTAAAATACTTTTAAAGAATATACTATAGCTATTACTAATTATATTAATATATAATTAAAAGGCTATACCTTTAAAATTTTTAATATTTAGAAATAATAATAATTAATTATATTTTTTATAGGTTTATATAACTACCTCTAAGCTATATTTATACTATTAAACTAGGATATTAATACCTATACTAATCTCTAGAAAATAATACTTCTATTTAAAGGAGATATAAACTTATTTATTATATAGTATAATATATTTATAAACTAGACTAGATTTTATTCTAATAATTCTAAAGAGATACTCTATAAGAAGCTCTATATAAAGCTTACTAATTAGTTTATTTAGAATACTATTAATTCTATTATAAAGTATAATAAATTTTATATTATTATTTATAAACTATATAAAGCCTTTAAGTATAACTATTAGACTAATTATAATTAACTTACTTTTTCTACCCTATACTATTATAAGGAGTTTTTATTATAAATAATTACTTTAGCCCCTTATTATATTATAGGACTACCTAAAGATACTATAGTAGAATTAGCTCTAAAGTATTAATCTACTAACTCTAGATATAGGTATTTTAAGGAGTAGTATTATAAAAATTAGGTATATTATAATTACCTTTCTAAGAACTATATTTACTATAATTACCTTATTAAATCCTATAATAGGTATACTATTACTACTATTATAAAGGTTTAAAAAGAGAATAAAATTTATTTTTTTCTAGAATTTAATAATAAATATATTTTAGATAAAAACTTTAAGTTAGATTTTAAGTTAGAAAGCTAGAGGTATTAGTTAACTCTAAACTAGTACCCCTAATAGAAGTAGTAGATATAGAACTAATTAATCTATAAAAGCTAGTATTCTATTCTAAAAAGTATTATACTAACTCTAAAAATATTTAAATTTCTAATTTATTTAGAGAAATACCTTTTATACTTTCTATAATATTTTAAAATAATAAATATAAAATTTATATATATAGTCTTATTAATTCTAGTATATTTATATATAATCTTATTACCTTATAGCTAGAAAAAGTACTAAGATACTAACTTAGTATTAAATTAATATAGTTTAAATACTTAATTCTTCTTAAAAGTTTTACTAGTAAGAAGGCTATCTTAGTTAATTACTACTTTTAAGTAATACTTAATATTAATAAATATTCTATAATTATATAGTTTATTCTATATAAAATAAAAGACTATAATTTTATTATAGAATAAAAATTCTTTAAGGATATTAAGATACTAATTAATTATTATAACTAGTACTTAATATAGCTAAATAATATATTATTATAAATTATTACTTTATTTATAATACTATACTACCTACTCTTACTAGTTAATAAAGAATACTAGTTTAATACTAACTAATAGGATACTAACTTTAAAAAGAAGGATATTTAACTTTAATAAGTATAATTACTCTATAGGGAATACTTCCCTATAAAGGAGTTTAAGATTTTTATAGAGTCTATAATATTATTTATCTCTCTAATATAGGCTACCCTCTAGAACTATAGTAATTATTAACTATTTTTAGTAGAGTCTATTCTAGATAAGAACTTTATTATAATATATTATATATTTTTAAATAAGAATAATAATAAAACTAAACTACTAGAGTCTAGAAATAAAAGTTAGTAATTAACTAAACCTAATATTAAAAATAATACCTTAGTATATAGATATAATAATAAATTACTATATAATAATAAATTATTATTAGGGAAATTAATTACTTTTACTAAGCCTAATCCTACTAGAGACTCTAGTAAATAAGCTACTAAGAAACTCTTATAAGAGCTAAAAATTAAACTAAAAAACTACTTAAAAAACTAAGTTATTATTATCTTCTACTCTATAAAATAGTTTTAATATAAGGAAGATTTATATAAGATAAATAAAGTACTATTTAATTTAGAATTACTATTTTTAAAGGAACCCCCTAAGTATTAAATACTAATAAGGGAATAGCTCTTTAAAATTAATATTAATATTTTAATTATTTCTACTATAGTATTTATAGTTAGTATATAAAGTATAGAGATTAACTCTATTAGTTAATATAAATTACTTAAACTTATAGAAACTAAGTATTATAAAAAGAAAACTATAGCTAATTTTTTAGAAAAGTTTTAAGAATAGCTACTTATAGAACTTAAAGCTAAGCTTCTTTACTATAGATAGGTAGGAATAGATATTTTTTATTTTAGTAAATAAAAAGTAAATACCTTACCCCTATAATAGAAAGATATTAACTATAATATTATTCTTACTAAAAATATTAATACTTTAAAAACCTCCCTACTATATTCTATATTCCTTAATAAGTTAGAATTACTATATTTATATATTTAGAATATATTAAAGAAAGGGTTTATTTCTTTTAGTAATACTAGCTTTACCTCCTCTATCTTATTTATAAAAAAGTCTAGAGGGGGATAATATCTTTATATTAATTATAAAAGACTTAATAATATTACTAAAAAAAATATTATTTTTATATTATTATTAAAGGGAACTCTTATATACTTATCTAGGATATATATATTTACTAAACTAGACCTATAATAAGCCTTTTACTATATATAACTTACTAAATATACCTTTAACCTTTCTATATTTTAAATTTAATATAGTAATTTTAAATATAATATTCTTCTTTTTAGTATAACTAATAGACTAGTATTATTCTAATATTTTATTAATATAATTCTAGCTAATATAATTAATTTAATTTATATAGTTTATATTAATAATATTCTTATCTACTCTAAGAACCCCCTAGAGTATAAGGTTTATATATCTAAAATTATTAAATAGCTAAAAGAATACTACCTTTATTATAATATTAAGAAAAGTAAATTTACTATTTAAGAAATTAAATTTCTAGATTTTATTATTACTACTAATAGAATCTATAAGGACCCTAAAAAGGAAACTATAGTATAGAACTAGAAAGAGCCTACTAGTCTCTATATTCTCTAATTTTTTTTAGAATTCTATAACTATTATTAGACTTACCTTAAAAATTATAGATATATTATTTAATTCCTTACTAAACTAACTAAAAAAGGTATTTAGTATAAATTTAAAAATAAGAAATATATTACTTTTTAAACTATAAAAAACTTTTTCTACTTAGATAATCTTATTATATAGTACTCCCCCTACTATAAAATATAAATAGAAACTAATACTAATAATAATATTATTATAGAAGCTATTTTATAAATATAAAATAATAAAATCTAGAAACCTTTTAGTTTTTATTTATATAAAATAAAACTAGTAGAGATAAATTATAATATTTATAATAAAGAAATACTCGTTATTATAGATAAGTTATATATATAATATATCTAGCTTATTAGTTTATAGTTAGAAAAGCTATTTACTATTATTATAAACTATTATATACTTAAATACTTCTCTATAAAATAAGAACTTATACTCTACTAAATTTATTAGTTAGAAGTATTATTCTAGTATAATTATATAATTATATTTTACTCTAAATTTATAAATATTATAGCTAATATACTATTATAGAAATAGAAAGAACTAATTATATAAAAGGTAAAAGCTAAATTAGCTTATATAATATATTTCTTCCCCTAATAATAGAATATTACTAATAATAATACTAATAATAAGAACTATAAAATAGTAGTATTAGTTATTACTACTAAACTAAATTAGTAGAGTAAAAAGGCTAAATTATAAAACTTTTCTATTATACTAATAAACTACCTATTTAAAGTAAATTATATTAATTTAACCTTAAAACTACTTTAAAAAACTACTTTTAAACTAAATAGTAAATATAATAAAATACCTTTTAAACTTTTTTTATACTAAGACTACTTAGTTATTTTTAAAACTAGTTAGTTTTAAATAATTTTTATTAATATAGTTTACTTTTACTAGATAACTATATACCTTAGTACTAAAAAAATCTATAAACTTATCTAGAAATTATATTATTAGAGCTATATATATATAGATATTAAATAGTTTATATATAATTATAAGATCTATTACTAAACTAAGCCCCCTTATAATAAAAAGCTAGGTCTACTCTAGTTACTATCTATTCTAAAGGCTATATAGTAAAATATCTCTATAGACTTTAAAAGCTTTTTACTAGACTAAAAAGGCTTTAATAATATTATAGTTTATATATACTATCTAAGTAAATATATCTTTTTACTATTATATTATAAAATAATTATTATAGAATAGACTATCTCCCTTTATTACTAGTATATCTAGAGAATTTTTAGTATCTCTAAATCTATTATATTAAATTAAGGGCTATAATTTACTTTTAATTTTACTAGTAAACTATATTATTTTATAAGTATATAGTAGAAATTTATATTTATAGATTATATCTAAATAGATAGCTAAACTAAAATATATAATAAGTATATTAACTAGTATTTCTATCTATTTATTAATAAATTTTAGAATAACTAATTAGATCTACTCTCTTTAATAGACTAGGTATAAGCCTTTTTATTTAACAAATTTACTAATTTCTTTCTATATAAAATTAAGTTTAACTCTAAAACTAAAGTTTTTTAGAACTAAAAAAATAAAATTAGATTATCTAAAAACTCCCCTAATAATATTAGCTCTAAGTAAGTCTATAAATTTATTATTACTTACCTTAAAACTATTACTTAAATCTATAACTAGACCTATTAGAACCTTATTATAGTATAAGACTTAATAATAAAATAAGCTAATAAATACTACTAACTATTTAATTTTATTATTAATAACTTTATTTATATTACTCTAAAAGGCTTTTTAATATTATATTTCTTTATTAAGTTTAATAAGTAAATATATAGTCTATACTATATTATAGAAATAAAAGAATTATTTTATAAATTTAAATTACTATTATATATAAAAGTTTACTTAGTATTTTATATAAATTATTTTTAGAAAATACCTAATAATCTACTTTCTAGATAATACTAACTATAGGAACTACTAATTAAAGTTAATAATACTTTTAAATAGGAGATATCGCTTATTTATAATAGCTAACTAAGTTAGGGAAAACTCTAGTACTAAGTAATATAATAAGGCTATAACCTAGATAATATATAATATCTAGTATTTAACTTTAGAAATATTCTAAAACTAGTAAATAACTTTTATAATATTAATTCTTAAATAGCTAGGCCCCTTAAGTACCTAGATACTTAAAAAAAAGTTATCCTTAATAAAGTATTTTTAGATAGTAATTCTAAAGATAACACGCCTATTAAGGTAAATAATTAATAAAAAATTATTTAAAAATAGACTAGTTAGTATAATAACTTAATTTAAATAGCCTATTTAATATTTATAAGATATACTTACTTTATACTTTTTAGTATTATAAAGGATTAAACTTTATATATTAAGTACTTTAAGTCTTTAATTATAAGTAAGGAATTTAAAGTTTTAAACTAGATTTTAACCTCTTTTTATAGAATTAAGAAACCCTATATAATATATATATAATAGTGTATAGCTAACTACTTATAAAAATTCTAAATAAAAGTATTTTTATATAGAAAATTATAAAGTTTAATATAATTATACTAGAATAAAATACTCTAATCTAGTCTATAACTATATAAGTTTAATAAGAAATTTTTTAAAAGTATAGAAAATATTTTTTTTTATTTTTATTTTTATTTTTTTTTCTAGACTAATTTATTCTTTTCTTTTTTTTTTATAGATATAGGTATTTTTATAGTTTTTAGAAACTATTAAGACTCTAGATTATATTTAGAGGGGGGTAGTATAAGAATTAATTTAATCTAAAATTAAATTCCCTTATAGAATATTTATTTATCTTTAAGTTTAGACCTTATTTAGTAGTCTATATATAGATTAGTTAGTAGATTTTAAATATCTAGTATATAAAAAGTTCCTCTCTAGAACCTTTTTTATTTTATATCTTAAGTTTAGTTTTAATTTATATAGTTTTTTCTATTTATTTAATTCTAAGAGTATTTATTCTATTTAGTTATATTCTAGTCTTATAATTACTTACCTAAAAGTAGAGATTATAGAGATAAAAAAGTAAAAGTAATTACTTATAACTTATAATATTTATATACTTAATATACTAGATTATTTAAAAAAAGAGACTTTAAAGAGTATAAATACTAGTATTACTTTTATATTACTACTATATAGATTTTTAACTAATTTAAACTAGTTATAGATTAATTCTTTTATTATTAATCTTTTTACCTTTTTTAATTTCTTTTTTAATTTTAGACTAATATTTTTATTATCTAATTCTTTTAGAGTTAGTCTTTTACTATTAACTAGTAGAAGTTCTCTAATAGTTTCTTATAGTTTATAAAATTTCTTTTTAATTTTTAAATATTATACTATTCTATTTATTCTTTCTACTTAACTAAGTATTTTTACTAACCTTTAATTATTTATAGGTTTTTAAGTACTTTAACTTTATACTTATTATTTTTTAACTCTAGTTAGGTTTTAATTAGAGTATTTAGAGGTACTAGTTCTAAAAGTATTTTATAAAAGGTAGAATAAATTTTTATACTTATTAGTAAAAGTAACTTAGTTATAATTAGTCCCTTTATTTTTTAAACTTTAAAAAGTCCTATTTAAAAGTAATTTAGTTTTTTACTTAATTATTTTATTTTTAGATTTTTTTATAATTATTAGATTATATATATATATTATTATCTATAGTATAGTATACTTACTATTATAGTAAGTTATAGTAACTACTAGTAATAGTAGGTAGTAAGTATAAAAGGAGAGGCTAGGATATTTTATACTATTAGAACTAGTATAGGGTACTAAGGCGCTATTTAAGGGCGTATCTTAGCTAGACTTAAAATAGTAATTAATTATAATAATTTATATAAATATATAATATATAACTAACCTATCTATATCTATAATTTATAGTAATCTATTATTATTTATAGTAGATCTAATAATTAAGAGTTTTACTATCTTATTACTAACTATATATACTAAATAATATAACACTATTTATTAAATCTATAAAAATCTTTCTTACTATCTCTATATAGTATATAGAATAGCTAATAATACTAGAAATATAAGTAAGAGCTAACTAAATATAATATATATTTAACCTAACTAATAGTAAGGTACTAAAACTATAATTATAAGTATTATAACTACTAGACCTATATTAATTTATATATAATAATAATCTAATACTAAGTAGTCTATATATTTTTATAAATATATAAAAGTTATAATAGAACTTATAAGTTAAATATTATAAACTATAATCTAATTAGTATAAAATAGAACTAGTAAAATATTATATAGAGGTATAGGGAGTAAAAAAGCTTATATTATATCTATAGAATTCTATTATAGCTAATCTATTTAGTATCTACTACCTCTTTAAAAAACTATATAAAGAATAGATCCTCTTTATTATAAAAAAGATAAGAGTTAATAATAAAAAAATAAAACTATAAGTATAATATAAATACCTATATATTATCTAAAATACTAAAAGGTTAACTAAATAAAACCTCTAGCTAACTAAATATAATTATATAGTATTTACTACTAAAAAGTAAGGCTATATAGAGACTATAGATAATATAACTATTCTTAATAATTTTATAAGAAGTATTATAGTACTAGATAAAATATATACTACTACTTTTAAATAGGCCCTTTAAAATAAATAGGAGATAATATACTAAAATATAATAAAAAGGTTTAAACTCTATATAAAATACTATTATCTAGTTAAGATTATAATTAAAACTATATTTATTACTAGAGGAGAACTAGATATTAGTACTAAAGGGGATACCTTTTATACTAATAATAGTATACCTATATAAATATAAAGTACTTAAAAATAAGAATAAAGTATAATAATATCCTTATAGAGATTATATAACCCTAATCTACTTATACTATATAGGTAAGAATTCTTTATACTATATAGATAAAGCTCTATACTATATAGATAGAATACCTCTATACTATATAGATAGGAAGGTTATAAAAGGAATAAAATACCTTACTAGTAAATAAAAAATTAAGGTATAAATAAAGAAAAATATTCTATATATTCTATAGAATATATACTAAAGGATTACTATTATACCTTTCTAGAAAAAGCTCTAATATAGTAGAAATTATAACTAGAATAGAATAGTTTTATTAAGTATAATATCTAAAATAATCCCTTAATATAAGAATAGATATATATATCTAAATAAATATAATTTAGAATACTATAAATTAAATAATTATATACTCCTATACTAATCTAAATATTAGAGGCTAGTAATAAATAACTAAAAAAATAGAAAATTACTATAATTTCTATAAGTTTCTAAGTAATCTTTTAATCTAATCCTTATATATACCTACTATAAACCTTATTAATCCTTAACTTAAATACTATATATTATATTTTTAATAATATTAATTAATTTATTTTACTTTAGCTACTAATATTAGGAGACTTTATATAGGTAAATAATATATAGGTCTAAATATAAGGATATAGAAGTATTTACCTTAGACTATAAAGTTATTAAAGAAATAGTATAATTAGGCTTAATAATATAGCTTACTACCCTAATCTACTCTATAACCTAGTATCCTTTTAACTACTTAAATATTAAAAACTATAGTAGAATACTAAATTAGAACCTATAGTACTAAAATAGGCTAATAATACTATTATAGTAGAACTATAAAAACTATATAGTTAATAGATACTAAAGTATAAACCTACTAATAGTATTTATACTATTATATAAAGTATAGTATATACTATATATAAGGTAATAATATATATAAAGTATAAAGTAAAAACTATAAATATAGCTATATAGTATAAATAACTAGACTACCTAGAATTAAATATACTTAAGTATCTAGTATAGCGAGTTAAGGGGGTATATATTAAAAGTATCCCTATAGTAAAATATAATACCTATAAATAAGTTAAATTAAAATAATAGATTAGATATATACCTTAACTAAATAATTAAAGACCTAGTAAGTATATTATAATTAACTTTTATAACTTTAAATCTAATAGCTCTACTAAAGAGAAAAGCTAAATATTAATTACTAATTAATACTTTAGCTATATATAGGACTTCTACTTTAAAGATAATTATCTAGTAAGAATTATTATTAAGATATTTAGTAACTTTATATTATTTATAAAAGTATAGTTTAGTATAATAGTTAAGATTATTAAATTAGATAATAAGATCTTTATAGTAAAAGTAGATATTAAATACTAGTATATAAGCTAAGGTATTAAAATTAAACCCTTAGTACTAGATATATAAGTATAAAATAGAGGAGCTAAGTACTTAAAAGGTATAATAAAAGAAAAAGCCTATATAATATAACTTAATATAAACCTTTTATAAGAAATATAGTCTAAAATTACTAGAACTATAGTATATCTATATAATTAAATACTAAATTATAAAAATTACTAGTACTTACTATATAAGATATTTTTTATAATAGTTATCCTTATTAATAGAATAATAACTTAGCCTTAGAAATTAAATCTAGTATACTTTAAAGTATATAAAAGTAAAGCTTTCACTATAACTAATAATATATAGTATAGAAAAAATAAGTTATAAAGACTTAATTTAAAGATATAGATTAGATACCTTATAGAATACTAATTAATAAATATCTAGCGTATATAGATTCTATTACTATTAAAAGTAATTAATATCTATAATATTATATTTAATAAAGATATAGTATTTAATAGAATATAGGAAGAGCTTATAGATAACTTTATATATAGTACTCTAAAAAAGATTATATTATAGATTAGAACTATAAAAAAACTATCTACTCTAATAATTAAACTAGAGATAACTTTATTTTATAAAGATAAGTTAGTTATAATAAGTTATAATAACTTATAATAATAATAAGAGATATTAGAAGAATTACTAAAAAGGAAATATAATAGTACCTACCTATTACTACTAATAATACTACTACTAGTTATACTACTAGTATAACTTATAATATAGAATATACTATTACTAAAAGTATAAGTAGTAGATAACTATATATAGTAGTTAATAATAACTAGTATAAAAATTATACCCTAGATAGCTATATTTATAATAGGTACTTTAGTAGGTTATAAAGGTATATATAAAGGCTATAACCTCGATAAAATATAAGTAAAATAAATATTTATAAAAGGATTAAAGCCTTATTAAAGCTAGTTACTACTACTACTAATAATCTAAACTAGACTTAAGGATTACCTAATAGGGGAATTATTTTAAGAAGCTAAATATAAATACCTTACTAGTTATTAATAAATAAACTTATAAATAGAAATACTATAGAGACTAATTAAATAAGTAGGTTACTAAATCCTTAACTATATATAGATATATACCTATAAACTTAATAAATACTATTAATTTCTAAAGTATAAGACTTAACTAGTTATATAAGGAGACTAGTAGAAGAATATTACTCTATAAAATACCTATATAATAATTTTAGCTAATTAATTATTCTATATACTTATAGCGATAGCTATTAGATATAACCTTAAACTAAAATAATATAATATAACTAATATATTTATATATATAATACTTAATTAAAAAGTCTATATAAGGATACCTATAAAATACTAAAAAAGAGGTATAACTTTTAAACTATAGAAGGCCCTTTATAGACTCTAAATCTTATCTAAGCTATAGTAGAAAGAATTTACTATAATACTTAAAAATATAGATTTTACTATAATTCTATATAAACTATACTATATAATTAAGAATAGTATTATTATTTTCTTCTATATAGATAATATTATTATTACTTATTACTAAATAAAGGAGGTAGTAGTAACTAAAGTAGTAGAGCTACTTAAATAAAAATATACTATAACTAGAGGAAATAACCTATAATAGTTCCTTAGTATAGAGGTTATTTAAAAATAAAACTAGTAACTTATATAATTATTATAGACCTTATATATTAAAAAGATCTAATAACTAGTAGATAAAACTAATTATTACTATAATATATCTATAGCTAGTATAGAGCTTAAACCTTAAGAAAATCTAGTCTTACTATTAGAGATTAATAAGTATTAATAAAAAATTAGATTACTACTATTTATAGTAATTATAATATAACTAGATATTACTTTTATTATATTATAGCTAGTTTAGTTTCTATTAAATCTAGACTAAGTATATTAAAATACTACTAATAGAGTATTATTATATTTCTTAATTACTAAATATAAGGGTCTATAGCTTAGAGATAGATTATACTTCTAAATTACTAGTAATACCTTATTTACTAATAATATAATTAATAGGAAAAGCTTATAGGGCTATATAATTAAGTTATTTAATAGTCTAATAGTATAGAGGGTAAATAAATAAAATACTATTACTACCTCTATAATAAAGGTAGAACTACTTACCCTATTATAGGTAGCTAAGAAAGCTATCTATATTTTAAAATTATTAAAGGAGTTTAAAATTATATTACCTAGCTCTATAATTATAATATAATATAATAATTAATAAATAATTTACTTAGTAACTTAGAAAGTATTAAAACTCTAGACTAAGCTCTAATATATTAATATCTATAATTACTAGCTATAATAAAAAGTCTCTATAGAAATAATTACTATTAAATATATTAAGTTAGCTAAAATAATTACTAATAGACTTATAAAGGTACTACTAGTAAATAAATATCTAGACTTCCTTAACTAATTTAAATTAGTTAATATAGAAAATTAAGAGGTAATAAGTACTATACTACTTAAAAAAATCTAAAATTATCTTTTCTAAGTATTCTAAGCTATTACTTATAATCTAGCTTAAATAGTCTAGGAGTACTAAGCTAAGGGGGTATATTAGATTATATATATATATTATTACTTATAGTATAATATACTTACTATTATAGTAAGTTAACTTAGCTAAGTTAAGTTTATTTAATTACTATTTTTCCCTAGAACTAGTTAAGGTCTATTAAAAGCTACTAATTATAGCTAGATACTAGTTAACTATATTATAATTCTTATTACCTTATTTTATTATTAACGTGATACTAAGCTCCTATACTTAGTATTTTATAATTAAATACTATATACCCCTATTACTATTATTAAATACTAACCCTATATAGCTATTATTTCTATTCTTTATCCTTTATTTTTTATCCTTTATCTTTTATTCTTTACCCTTTATATATTACCCTATAGACTCTATACTTAGAATTTAGAATAGAACTTAGAACTCCTTTACTATTACTATTATTATTATCTATATCTATACCTATACTATTATACTATATAGGATCTCTTATATCTAGTAGATACTTACCTTATTACCTATTACCTTTATTATAAACTTCTTATCCTCCTTAGTCTTCTCTTTATTATTACTATAGTAATTCTATATATTCTATATTTTTTATTACTATAGTATATATCTATAGTTTAGAGATAATAAGTATTATATTATTAGCTAACCTAGTTTATATAGTTTAAGTACTTCCTTTATACCTATATATACTTTAGATTTAGATCCTAACTAGCTTTTAATTTCCTAGATATTATAACTATTACCTATTATTATTATTATTATTTAAATACTTTTACTATACTTTTCTACTTTATTATAGGTATTAGTTATTATTATTATTATTATTCCTAGATAGATAGTAAGGAATAGATATATTACTACCTATATTAGTTTATTATTAGTTAGGTTAATCCTAAGGTATAGATAATATATTAGTAAGCCTAATAAGAATTATAAGTATCGCGCTATATTATTAAGTAGGATTTATAATATACTAGGGATAGGTATTTTAATTATATTCTTTTCTTATATACTATTAATAACTAATAGAGTATAGAATAGGAGAAAGTAATATAGGTAGTAGTACCTACCTATATATATTTTTCTTCTAGTCTTAATAAGAACTATCCTTTTTAATATCTTATTAATTCTCTATAGTTAGATTTCTTATATATTAGTAGGTATATACTAAGTCTATTTTAGATAGCTTAGTACTATACCCTTTTTAGTTAGCCTATATATAGATATTAAGTAAGCCTTAGCTACTTTTTTAGTCCCCCTTTATTTATATATTAGTAAAGTATAATATACCTTTTTATCCCCTCTACTTTATTAAGTTACCCTACCTTATAGTAAATCTCTATAATATATAGTAAGTTATAGTAACTACTAATAGTAGTAGGTAGTAAATATAAAAGAAAAGGCTAGAATATTTTATACTATTAAAACTAGTATAGAGTACTAAGGTACTATTTAAGGGTATATTTTAGCTAGACTTAAAATAATAATTAATTATAATAATTTATATAAATATATAATATATAACTAACCTATCTATATTTATAGTTTATAGTAATTTATTATTATTTATAGTAGATCTAATAATAATAGGAAAACTTTATTTCCCTTTTTAAAGATTAGTTCTTTAATTCTTTATTTATTTATATTCTTAAATACTATAAAAACTCTATAGGTAATCCTTTTTTATAAGATTTTATAAAGTTTTTTTATTTTCTAAGCTTTATTTTAGGTTCTAGTAGAAATACTTTCTATATTTTTTAGATTTTAATAAGTAACTAGTTTATATTTATAGTTTATATAGTAGAGTAAATATTTTATTATATCTAACCTTAAACTATTATATACTAACTACGTAATTAGTAAAAGTTTTATTTAGTTATTCTATTACTTATTAATATAGAACTATAAATACTACTTAAGTATTTAATTTATATATTTTATTTATTTATTTATTTTAGAGTAGAAACTTATTAATAGCTTTTAGTTTATTCCTAAAGCTATAGTAAAAGTATTTTAATACTTTAAAGTAAAGAGTTTATTTTTATTTATAATAAATTTCTCTAGTAGTCTATATTTAGAGAATAGTATATTATCTACTTTATAAACTAATTTCTCTATTATTATAAATTCTTTTATAGGTCTAAACTTAGCTATCTTTATAAGTCTATATACTATTACTATAATAATATTATATATATACTTTATTTCTAGCTATAGTAATATTAAAAGTTTTATAATAAAATCTATTATTATACTTTACTATAGTTATTTTATTATAGGTATTAGTTATAGGAGTTTATAAGGCTTATATCTTTTAGACTTATTTTTATAATAAATTAAATAGTTACTTATTTTCTATATTACTAGCTATTTAAACTTAGGGATAGTATATTTATTTATAATATAATATATTATTTCTTTAATATCTAGATATTTCTATTCTCTTAATTTATATAGTTTTCTAATTAAGATAAATATATATCTATTATTAATAATAATTTATTATTAGTAGTTTTATTTAGTTTTATTAAAACTATACTTAAAGAGGTTATATTCCTCTTTCTAGTTTTAATTAAATTTCTAATAGTTTTAAAAGTTTTATATTTCTAGTTTTATATATTTTAGACTAGCTATCTATACTCTAATCTTTAACTAGTTATACTTAAGTATACTATTTTTATATTTATATAGTATTATATTATATAGTTTAATCTTATCCTTAGTTAAGTTTAATTATTTATTTAAAGTATCTACTATACTATTAAGAGTTCTAGGTTAATAGTAAATTATAAAATTAAAATTTACTAAGAATTCTATCTATTATACTTATTATTAGTTAAGCTTCTTTATTAATATAAAGTTAGTAAAATTCTAGTAGTTTATTTATATCTTTATTTTAAAGTAGGCTTCTATAAACTATACTTTCTATTATTTAAAAATATTTACTATTATTAGTAGTTCCTTATTATAAATATTATAATTAAGTTCTACTTTTAAAAATTTCTATAAATAATAAAATACTAGTCTCTATTTTTTATTTTTATTTAGTTATAAGAGAATTATTTCTAATATATAGTTAAATATATTTATTTTAACCTTAGTTAGTTTTTATAAATTAAATATTTATAGAAGTAGGGCTATTAGAAATATTACTTATAATTTTCTAAATACCTTTAATAGCTTCCCTTAAATTAGCTATATAACTTTATTATTACTTTTCTTTATAAGATTTATTAGTAATATAGTAGTTTTAGAATAGTCCTTTATAAACTTCTAATAGAAGTTAGTAAATTCTAAAAAAAACTAAATATTCTTTACTAACTTAGAAACTAGTTATTTCTATATAGTAGTAACCTTCTTTAAATCTATTAATATACCTTCTTTTAAAATAATAAATTTTAGATATTCTATTTTAGTAATATAAAACTTATACTTATTTAGATAGAGAAGTAACTAATATTTTTTTATTTTTTTAAGTACTCTCTTTATATATCTAATATATTCCTCTAGTATTCTAATAAAATAAATAAGTATATTATTAAAATATATTATATAGAATATATTTAAATATTTATATAATACTTTATTAATAACTACCTAAAATATTATAGGGGTATTTATTAATCTAAATAGTATAATCTAGTATTTATAAAAACTATATCTAGTTCTAAATACTATTTTTTATTTATATTCTTTAGTAATTTATATATAGTAATATCTATTATATATATTAAATTTTATTAACTACTTAACTCCTTAAAATTAATTTATAAGCTCTATAATTAAGGGTAATAAATATTAATTTTTAATTATAGTATTATTTAGTTATTTATAATCTATATAGAGTTATAGTTTACTATTTTTTTTAGGTATCTATAAAATTAGAAAGGCTATAGAATTATAACTTTTCTAGATATATTTTTATTCTAGATTCTTTTATAAATACTCTTATATTTTTTTTTTCTAGTTTACTAATATTAGTTTTAGCTATTCTAGTTATAATTTTATACCCTTTTTTAAAGATATCTTATAATTCTATTTTTAGTAATCTAGTAGTTTTTCCTTTTTAGTTTTTTTAAAGAGTTTTATATACTTTTTATATTCTAGTAGAATTATTAATAGTTTTTTTATAATTTAGAGATTTAAATATTATACCTAGATAATTTATATTTATTCTAGGTTTTTTTTTAGAATTTTAATAATCTTAGTAGCTAAAATTTCTTTAGTCTATTATTATATAGCCTATTTAGTTAAAGTATTTAGGGCCTTTAGTTTTATTTTTTATAAGTACCTTATACTAGTAATCTATAATATTAATCCTTAGCTATATATTATTTAATTTTTCTAATTAATATTTAGGTTATTTTCTAATAACTAGTTATAGCCTATAATAGTTTCTAGGCTTTCTATATCTATTATAGTAAAACTATATTAATTTTTAAATTCTTTAATATCTACTAGTAATAGTAGTATTTTAAAATATAATTAGTCTTTATTATATTTTTAGAAAAATATTCTATTTACTATTTTTAATTAGACTAGTTCTATTTTATTTTAATATAGTAAGTTATATTTCTCTATTACCTTAAATAAAATTAGATATTTAGTAGTACTAGGGTCTATTAGTATATTTACTTAGAATTTTCTAATTATAATTTATTTTTTTATATAAAATTCTATAACTTTATTATTTCTACTTATTCTTTAAACCTTTAGAATATTCTTACTAGCTTTACTCTTTATTTAGTAATATTCTAGTTTTTTAATATTATTTATATCTTAACTTATAGTTCTTCTAGATACCTATAATTATTATAAAGGGGGTAATTAATATAGTATAGTTTTATAATATACCTCTTTATTAGTTTTAAATAAGTTTAGAGATTTTTAGAATAATTCTAGATTATATACCTTTAGTATTTTTCTATTTTTATTACTTTTATAATTTCCACCTTATTAACCTTATCTTAGTACTTTAAGTATTTAGTAATTATATATTTAAAGAAATATATCTTTTTATTATTCTTATTATCTTAGTTATATATAGTAGCTTCCTTTTTACTTAAGTATTTTAGATATTATTTTAGATAGTTATAGTAGTATTACTTAATTTTATATATATATTATATTTTATTCTTAATTAAATAGATAGTTTTTTTATATTTATAGAATATTTTTATATCTCCTAAGTTTTTTTTTATTAGCTAGTAATATATAATATACTTTTATTTCTAATACTTAGAATAGTTTTCTATATAATATTATTACTATTCTAGTATATTATAGTTATATAACTATTACTTTAATTAGTAGATATAGTATAATACTTCTAAATAGTTTTTTTTTAAAAGCTTTTTATAGTCTAGTTATCTAGGGGCCTTAGCTATACTAGTTTTCTCTTTTTTATAATATTTATAGCTATTATAGTTATAGTATTACTATTTAACTTTTAAATAATTATTATTAATCTAAATTTACTATATAGGTACTAGAATACTTTTTTATTATTTTTTTATCTAATAGTATATTCTATTAGTATCTATATCTATAATTCTAATTTTATAATTATAAACTAGTATAAAGTATTTATTACTTTTATATATCTAGTATAGGTCTTATAGAATTTAGTTTATAATATTTTTTTTATTAGTTATTTTCTAGACTTCCTTTAGTAACTTAAAGAAATTAGAATTATTTTTTATATTATCCTCTTATAGTATTATAGGAGTTCTAGACTATAGTATTATTATAGCTACTTTTATTACTTAGACTTATTTATTCTAGAACTTTCTAGAAGAATATTTAGTTTTAAAGTATTCCTTCTCTTTATAGTTTAGATAAGTTTTATTCTTAAAATATTATTATTAAATATTATTCTATTTCTTTTATTATAAGATTTATTTCTTCCTTTTATAGGCCTTATCTCCTATAATTATATCTCTATTATAATTTCTTTACTTATAATATAATCTCTATATATTAGTCTTTAAACTAAATACTAGTTTAATAGATTTTTTCTTTTCTAACTATTATTTATATAATTAATAGTTAATTTATACTACTAGTTTAATTAGGGCTTCTAGACTATTAGGCTTCTTATAATAAAGTAGTTTATTTTTAATTAACTCCTTTAAGCTATTATAGTAGGCTATCTATAATAGAGTATTATTATAATTAATTTTAGTTTAGAGTTATTAGAATATAGTAGAGTATTTACTAGCTAATTCTATTTACCTTATATATTAAATAAGTTATTTAGTTTATTATTTTTTATCTATTTTATTAAATATAATTTTAATTTATTTCTTAAATTCTCTCTAAAATATAAAAATCTTTATAATTTTTTTATTTTATCTTTCTAGTTTTATTTTATATACTAGAAAGTCTTTAATAATTAGATATATCTATTTTACTACCCTTCCTATTATATATATTATAGTAGTTAAAATCTTTATTTAGTTATTTCTAAATATATTATAATTATACCTATAATAGAACTCTATATTTATTAAGAATATTTTAAGATTAGTCTTTATTTCTCTATTATAGAGTTCTAGAATTTTAAAGTTAATTTTTAGTAAGTATACTACTATAGTTATAGGAGTTTAAATCTATTTTATAATTATAACTAATTATATTTTAAACTATTCTACCTTTTTAGTTTATACTACTAAAAGGATTACTAGATTACTAGCTAGACCTAAAGTAGTATTTATTCTAAAGCCCTCTAAGCTAGTAGGTATATTTAGTAATACTATATTAATTTAAATCCTTAGGTAATTAAAGTATTATAAGGGGTTTCCTATATATCTAATCTAGATCTATACCTTAAGGATTATTTAAGAAATAAAATATAATAGAGATAAATATAAAATTAGATAATAATTCTATATTATAATATAATATAATATAATAATACTAAAAGAAAACTAAGTATTTATATAAATATAAATAGCTTTAATTTAGGTATAAAAGTAAACTACTTCTAAATAATATTTTAAGTTAACTATAAAAAATAGAAATTATACTAAAATTCTCTTAAATTATATACTAGTTATTCTAATTTTTACTATTTTAAAATCCCCCTAGTTTATTTTTATAGATTCTATTCTCTTAGTAGAAGTATTTATTCTATTTCTACTAAAATTTAGTACTCCTAGAATTTTATACCTTTAGTAGGATTATAATTATATAATTTATAATATAAACTACTCTATAGACTTATATATAAGTATCTATTAGTTTTATTTCTATTACTAATATTTTATATATAATTTTTTCCTTCCTTTTAGCCTTATTCTACTATAATTATAATACTAGAATACTTATAAATAGTTCTATTCTAAAGTAGTTAATATTTAATATTATTCTAGTCCCTATATCTATTATAATATTTAAAAGAGAAAAGTAATACCCCCTCTCTTAAAAAAAAATAATAAAAATCTACTACTATTTATTTTTATTTTTACTATTACTACTTTACTTACTATAGAAGGTATTATTATAAATAATTTAGCTATTATTATTATAAATTTAATTTTTTATATTATAGATAAAGTAATATACTAAATAATTATAGTTTTATATTTATATTTATATCTATACCTATACTATTATAAGCCTAATTCTCTATATTATAAATAAAGTAATATACTAAATAATTATAGTTCTATATTTATATCTATACCTATATTACTATAAGTCTAATCTTCTATACTATAAATAGAGTAATATACTAAATAACTATAGTTTTATATCTATATCCTTATTATTAGTACTATTATTAGTATTATTTTTACCTTTACTTAATTTAGTATAGATACTAGTATTTATACTAGTATTTTTACTACTATAAAGTTCCTCTTTAGGGTTTATAAATACTAAGATATTAGTGTCTATAGTATTACTAATTAGAATACTAAAAAAGAGAAGATATCCTCTATTAAATAAAATTAAATAGACTATAAAAAAGCTCTACTATATAATAAATAAAAAAACTTAGTAAAAGAAGGTTTAGATAGAAAAATATAGGCTTAAATAAAGGAGAAGTTAAAACTATTAATTTAATATATATTTATATATAATCTAGAATTAAAAATATATATATAATATTCTATATTAAAATAAAATAGTAATAAAACTATTATTATAGCTAGAGCTAGTAATATAGTACTAGTATTATAAGTAACTAGAACTAAATATAAAGTTATATATTTTTATTAATAATATATTTCTTCTATACCTCTCTCTAGAAATCTATAATAAGATTTAGAAATATATAATTATTATTACTAATTACTAGAGCTAGTAATATAGTATTTTTATTACTAATTACTAGGGCTAGAAATATATTACTAGTACTACTAGTAATTAGGGCTAGAAATAAAACTTTATATTTTTACTAATAATATATTTATTAGGCTATAATATACCTCTTTTATATTTCCCTTTAAATATTTATAATAATATTTAAAGGTATTAAAGTTTTTATTCCTATATAGCTCTTATATAATATATAATATATTAGTATAAAGGGATATTTTATTAAATATTTTAGAGTTACTTTCTACTTATACTAGATTAGCTACTAGATATATTTTAAGGAAAGTTTATATCTAGAAAATTAGTATTACTAAAAAGAAATCTTAGTATTACTATCTTATTAGTAAGTATATAAAATAAGAGGTATTAAAATTAAAAAAAAAAAAAAATTATATTATAGTAAAATTAAAAGAAATAGTCTAATATATTTATATTTATAAAAAACTCTATAGCTATTAGATAATCTCTTTATAAGTAACCTCTTAATAAAACTAACCTATCTATATAATAATAAAAAAATAAGATATTTTTAAGTAAATTTTATTTTTTATTAGTTTTAGTAAATTAATAATAGTATTACTTTTATATAAACTTATAGTATATTTTATATATTTAACTATATAAAAATATTAACTTAAAAGTTATAACTCCTCTTTAGTACTAAAAGTATAATAGTAAATTTATTAATATATTTTTTTTATTAATATTCTCCTCCCTATTATTACTAAAAGTATAGTAATAAATTTATTAATATACTTTTTTTTATTAGTTTTTTTCTTCTTCTTTTTATTACTATTACTACTAGAAGTATAATAGTAAATCTATTAATATATATTTTTTTTACTAGTACCTCTTTTTCTACTACTATTACTACTACCTATTTTTACTAGTATAATCTATAAGAGTATATTAATAAGAATAATATATATATATTTAAATAGCTATATCTCGCTAGAAATAGTATAATAAACTCTATTACTAAAATATAAAATAGATATAGTCTAATAAATAAAAATCTAGACTTTATTATATAAATATATAATACTATACTAGTTAAGTTTAATTAGTATTTATTAACTATTAGATATATTTCTTATACTTTAAATAAATTTATATCCTATTTTAAATAATTAATTATAATACTATAATCTTTTTTTTTTTCTTTTTTTTTTCTACTACTACTACTACTACTACTACTACTACTACTACTAGAAATATAATAATAAATTTTATAAGACTAAAATATAACTAAATAGAGTAAATACTCTTAGAATTAGATAGATAGAAGAAACTATATAAATTAAAACTAAACTTAAAATACTAAAATAGAAAAAATTCTAGAGAGGAACTCTCTATATACTAGATATTTAAAATCTACTAACTAATCTATATATAGGTTACTAGATAAAATCTAAGCTTAAAGGTAAATAAATATTCTATAAAGGAATTTAACCTTAGGTTAAATTAACTCTTATACTACCCCTCTCTAAGCGCGATCTAGAATCTTAATAATTTCTAAGGACTATAAGAATACTTATATCTATAAAAAGAAAGAAAAGAATAAATTAGTTTAAAAAGAAAAAAAAAATAAAAATAAAAAAAAATATTCTTTATATCTTTAAAAAATTTCTTATTAAACTTATATAGTTATAGACTAGATTAGAGTATTTTATTCTAGTATAATTATATAAGGTTTTATAATTTCTTATATAAAAATATCTTTATTTAGAATTTTTCTAAGTAATTAGTTATATACTATTATATATATATTATATAGGGTTCTCTAATCCTATAAAAAAAGGTTAAAATTTAATTTAAAACTTTAAATTCCTTACTTATAGTTAAAGACTTAAAGTACTTAATATATAAAACTTAATCCTTTATAATATTAAAAAGTATAAGGTAAGTATACTTTATAGATACTAAATAAACTATCTAGATTAAACTACTATATTAACTAGTTTATTTTTAGGTAATTCTTTATTAATTATTTACTTTAATAGGTATATTATCTTTAGAATTACTATCTAAAAATACTTTATTAAGGATAACTTTCTTCTAAGTATTTAGATACTTAGGGGATCTAGCTACCTAAGGATTAGTATTATAAAAGTTACCTATTAGCTTTAGAATATTTCTAAAATTAAATATTAAATATTATATATTATTTAGATTATAGCCTTACTATACTATTTAGTACTAGAGTTTTTCCTAGCTTAGTTAATTATTATAAATAAGTAATACTTTCTATTTAAGAATATTATTAACTTTAATTAATAGTTCCTATAATTAGTATTATCTAGAAAATAGGTTATTAGGTACTTTCTAAAGATAGTTTATATAAAATACTAAATAAACTTTTATATATAATAGTAATTTAAATTTATAGAATAATCCTTTTATTTCTATAATATAATATAGACTATATATTTATTTATTAAGCTTAATAAAGGGATATAATATTAAAAAGTCTTTTAAAATAATATAGATAAAGTTACTAATAATAAAGTTAAATAGTTAGTAGTATTTATTAACTTATTTTATTATTAAGTTTTATACTATAACGAGATTCTAATAGGCCTAGTTATAAACCTAAATAATAGTTTTAAAATAAATAGTAATAAACTTATAGACTTACTTAGAGCTAATATTATTAGAAGAGTTTTTAAATAATCTAACTTTATTTCTTTAGTCCTAAAAGACTTTAATTTTATAGCTAAATTTAATTTTATATAAAGAGAAACTAGTAGATTTATTAAGTAAAGAGGCTTATATCTAGTTTATTAAAAGGAGTAAATCTAACTAGTTATTCTAAAATTTATTAATAAATAAATAGAGATACTAGTTAATATATTTATTATATATCTTAGTTTAGCTATCTATTTAGATATAATCTATAAATATAAATTTTTACTATATATCTATAAAGTAATAAAATTTACTAGTAAAATTAAAAGTAAACTATAGCCCTTAATTTAATATAATAGATTTAGAGATACTAAAAATCCTCTAGATATACTAGTAATAAAAGGAAATAGCCTATTCTATAGTAATTATCTTATAGTATAGTAGTAAAAAGGTATATTTACTTAAATAGTATATATAAACTATAATATTATTAAAGCCTTTTTAATTTAGTAAAAAATTTTTAAAGTTTATAGAGATATCTTACTATATAGCCTTTAGAATAAATAGTAACTAAAGTAGGCCTAACTTTTTATTATAAAGGGGTTTAGTCTAATAGTAGATTTTATAATTATATATAAACTATTTAATATCTATATATATATAGCTCTAATAATATAATTTCTAAATAAGTTTATAGATTTTTTTAGTACTAGGGTATATAGTTATCTAGTAGGAGTAAACTATATTAATAAAGATTATTTAAAACTAACTAGTTTTAGAAATAACTAGATAGTCTTAGTATAAAAAAAGTCTAGAAAGTATTCTATTATATTTACTATTTAGTTTAAAAATAGTCTTTTAAAGTAGTTCTAAAATTAGATTAGTATAATTTACTTTAAATAGGTAGTTTACTAATATAATAAGAGAGTTTTATAATTTAGCTTCTTTATTTTACTAGTTTAACTTAGTAGTAGTAACTAATATTACTATTTTATAGTCTTTATTATTAGTATTATTATTAGCGATATCCTATTATTAGGGGAAAAAGTATATTATATAGACTAATTTAACTTTTACTTTCTATATAACTAATTCTTTCTATTTCTATAATAGTATATTAGCTATAATATTTATAAATTTAGAGTAAAATATAATTATATAGTTATACTAAAATAATATTTCTAACTAATAAATCTAGTAAGATATAAGTTCTTACTTTATAGAGAAGTATTTAAGTATATAATAGTCTATAATAATAGTAAATAGCTCTTCTAACTATAGACTAATAAGCTAGATATATTATATATATAACTTATCTATAATAGTAAGTATTTTCTTATTATAAATATTATAATTTATCTCTACTAGTTTTATTTTATATAAGTAAAAACTAAAAAGTTTTTAAATTCTATTATTTTATATCTATAAGATAGCTTTTATAATAATATTATTACTAGTATTAGTTTCTATCTATATCTTATAGTAGGGGGAGTACTATATAATAAAATTATTTAAGTAGAAAAAATCCTTTATAGCTTAAAAAGTAGTATATTCCTTATTTTTAAACTTATACTAAATACCTTTTTTAGTTAGTTTAATAAGGGGTTAAATAATATATCTATAGTTTTTAAAATAAATTTAATAGTAGTTATAGAATTCTAAAAAGAATTAGAGGATATAAAGGCTAGTAGGCTTTTTCTAATTCTATACTATAGTTTCCTTCTTAGAATCTTTATAAATCCTATTAGTAGTAATAATAAAGCTTAGAAATTTAACTTTTTAAATAGTAAATTCGCTTTTTTTAATATTATAATAGAGGTAGTACTCTTTTAGCTATTTAATAATTTTAGATATATAAGCCTTATACTCTAGGGGGTCCTTAGAGTAAATAAGGATATTATTAATATAAACTATATAAATTAAGTTAATTATATTAGCTAGAATTATATTAATAAAATATTAGAATAATACTAGTTTATTAATTATACTAAAAGGAAGAATATTATACTTAAAGTTATTATATTAAGTTTAAAATATAAAGAGGTTAGAAATATATTTAATAAATTATATATAGTAAAAGGCTTATTATAGGTCTAGTTTAATAAATATATATATTCTAGATAGATATATAAGAGTTTTTTCTAGTAGTAGTATAAAAGTAATATTCTTTTTAGTAATACTATTAAGCCTTCTATAATTAATATAAAGATACTATTCCCTTTTAGACTTTTTTATATATAAGATAGGAGAGGTAAAGCTAGTATTACTAGGGGAGATAAACCTTTTTTTTAATATATTTTAAATATATAGATATAGTAATTCTAGTTTATTAAGAAATATAGAATATAATAGAGAGGTCTTTAAAATATTAATATTTTTAGTAAAAATAATATTATAGTTAATACTTTTTTATTATAGAAGTAAGGTATTTATTTTTTATTTACTAAAGTAAGAAATATCTATCCCTATCTATTTATAATAGGAAAGTTTAGCTTTAAGTTCTACTAGTAGCTATTTTTAAGATTTTTTTAAAGAGTTAGCTATAGTTTTCTTTTTATAATACTTAGTTTCTATAAGTTTAAATAACTTATATTAACTAATAGAGCTAATCTCTATATTTTATATACTAACTATAAATACTATAGTAAAAATAATTAAAATATTAATACTAACCTTAAAGAACTATTCTCTTATTAGTATTTAATATTTAGGGGGTTCCTCTAGAAATAGTAGTTCTAAATTAGATAGTATTTTATTTATCTTATATAAATTTTCTTTATATTAAAGCTATTTTATAGAATAGAAAATAGTAATAACTTAGTATTAAGAATATAAATAATACTTAGTAATATTAGAATTTATAGAGCTCCGATTAGCCGCGATAAGGGGTACCTTAACCTAAGTACTAAACTAATTTAGGATAAGTATAGTATATAACTAGCCTTTCTAGTAATCTTTTCTTATATAGTAATCTAATTAATTCGCTCCCTAAATAAAGGGATATTTAAACTCCTTTTCTCTACTATAATTATAAGCCTAGTACTTAGAATATAGAATAATTCTCTTTATATATTTTACTACTTAAATATACCCTCTTAGGTTCTTCTATTATACTAAAAGCCTTCTTTATTTAATAAAACTATAAGTAATTTAACTATTCTAATTACTTAGACCTAGCTTATTAATTAAATAAACTAGCCTTATTAGTTTATAAGCTTATATTTCTAAGTAAACTTTAAAGGTATCTAGTCTAAAATTAATCTAGATAGTCTAATAGTCCCCTTAATTAAAAATAATTACTCTATTTAACTAGTTATTCTAGAGAAACTATACTAACTAGTTACTTTAAATAACCTTAAAAATTATAAGTAGGAGTTTAAATTATATAAAAAAAATAAGAAAAGTTATATTTTAAGGATTATAGAATATTATACTATAGTCTCTAACTAGTAAATATACTATTCTAAGCTATAAAATCTCTAAAACTAGGTTTATACTACTATCTCCTAAAATCTCCTTACTCTAGTAATAATTAATATAGTTAAAGATAATAAATCTACCTTATAATATCTACTTTATATACTAAAGAATAATCTAGTACCTACTAAAGGAGTAATTAAGAACCTTATTTAAGTATAGTATTATACTTATTTTAATAAAGTAAAGAGTAGATAATAAAACCTAGAGACCTAGTTTAAAGAATAATAGCTCCTCTACTATAAAGTAATTATATACTTAGTTAAAAAAATTAAAAAAGTACTTATAATCTATAATTTCCTTAAAGCTTTAGGTAAGAAGATTACCCCTAAGTAGTCCTACTTAATTAAGTAATAAATCCTACTTAATAAAATACTTAAAAGGCCTATAATAATACTTTCTAAGATTAGAAAGATATTTTTAGTACTAATCTAGAAATAATTACTCTACCCTAATTATAAAAGAACTAGTATCTACGCGATATTTAGTAATTAGATTACTAAGTCTAGTAAGGAATTATCTAATAATATATAGAATAATAATTATTTTAACTACCCCTATAAGAATACCTAGTATAAATAGTAACTAATTAAATACTAATACTTATAGATAGTTATTACTAGTACTCTAATTAATAGATCCTAAGTATTTAACCTTTTTAATAAAGAGTAAAATAAGATCTTAAGCTATTTAAAGCTCCTATAATAGTTAAAACTATAAACTAAGATTAATAGTATTAATTAGAAAATAAGTAATAAAAAGTAGCTTACTATTAACTACCTTAGTAGTATTATAATAGCTTTTATTAATCTAATTAACTTTTTAAGTAAAGTTTCTAAGAATAGAATCTATAATATAATATATAATCCTTACCTACTTTCTAAGAGTATAATTCTAGATAATATAGCTATTATTTACTTTATTAATAATTAAAACCTTCTAGTTACTACTTCTTTTAAGAAAGTAACTATAGAAAACTAAGTTAAAATAGAAACTTAAGCTCTATCTATTTTAGAAATAGAAAATTACCTAATTAAGAATATTCTTTATAATAAGAATAGGAAATAATTAGAGAATCTACTACTTAAAGATATAAAGGTAGTTAAGAACTTTTATATAAATATTATCTTAGAAGCTTAACTTAAAAAAGTTAGTATTTAGTATCTTAGCTTAGATAATACCCTAAGGATTAGAATAATTAAATAAAGTATTATAATAGTAGATCTATAGTATAAGTATAATCTTACTTTTTTTAAATATAAGCCTATATACTTTTATCCTACTATTATAAATATAATTTAACTATCTAAGTTATTAAAAGAAAATATCTCCTACTTAGATAGTAAAGAACTATAGTATAAGTAATTAGAATACTTTAGAAAAAAGGCTTTATAAACTCTAATTTCTAGTATATATAGTATATCTATTAAAGAAATATAATAATAAGAATATAAGTATTATATAGTTATATATATAAATAAAGTAATTTTATAATAACTATATAAGTATTTATTATATTTATTCTACTATATTATATAGAACCTATTTAATATAAAATAAGAGTAAATACTTAAATCCTAAATTCTTATAATAAAGAAAGAATTTAGCGGGAAGTTCTATAATTTTAATCTATAAGGGAAGATACTTTTAGAAATTCTATAATTAATAAAATACCTATTAACCTTTATAAAGAATAAGTACTAGCTCTAAATTATATAAATTTAGTAGGATAATAATATAATAATACTTCTATAGTAAGGGATATTATAATATAAGGAATAGGTAATTAAAAAAAGAATTATAATTAACCCTTTACTATCTTATATATATAAAACTAGTAGTTTAGTAGAATAAGCTAGAAAAGAGCTAATTAAATAAATAGTAAAAATAAGGTCTAGTATAAATCTACTAATAAAGCTATAGCTAGAGATTATAGATATAATAGTCTAGCTATATAATATAAGCCTAAGCGCGGTATATAGCTTTTAATTACTAAAAAAAGTATTAAATAGCTAGTTCTAATAATACTTTTAGTACTATAAGCCTATAATTATATAATATATAATAGTAAATCTCTATCTAGACTAGAATAGGATTTATATTTATAGATACTAAGTATATCCTCTAATAAAGGATCACGAAACTAGATATAATAGAAAGGGATTTAAAATAAATTTAAGAGTTTATATTAGATATTTAATAGACTATTAAATTTCTAATATCTATAAAATATAGGTTCCTATACTTAATTAAGTAATTATAACTAGGAATATTATATTTAATAAAATAACCTTCTACTAGGGAGTATATAAAGTTAAACTCCTAAAAATAAAAGCTTTAAGAATTATAAAAAATATTTATAAGGATAAAATTAATAATTTAGAAGATATATTTAATATAATTAATTTTACTTCTAGCTTAAATAAGCACGTAAGTACTATAAGAATTAAGGATACTAAGTAACTATTTAGGGGTAAAGAATTAAAGTAGATAAATTCTAAGAATAGCTAGCTAAGAAATTAAAAAATAATAATACTAACTATTATATAAGTTATAGGTATAGCTAGCTAGTAGCTAGGAATTTATATAGGCTAAAATTTAAGTATAGGACTTATAATCCTAAATATAATACTATAGCTAAATATTATAGAGACTAATTAATATAATTATAAAAATACTAGGAGCTACTAGAATTAGAATTTAACTAGAAGAGTTAGTAAACTAGAGCCTTAGGATAATACTTCTCTAAAGTAGAAGCTTTAAAATCCTACTACTATTTCTTAACTTAGTATAATTAACTCTATACTACTAAATAAAATAGAAAATCTACTAGTAAATTAAAGGTAATAATATATCTTCCCTATAGTAAGTAGGATAAGTAGATAACTTTAAAAAGAGGTACCTAAAATTAACTAACTAATAAGTAGGTATTTATTAATTTAAAGGTTAAGATAATAAAATATAAATTATAATAATTAACTAAGAAATAAATTAAATTTTAGTATATATATACTAATAGTAAATCTATTTTTAAACAATAGTTTCTAGATTAACTTTATATATATATTTATACTAAGAGTAGATAAAACCTAGAATAAATATAAAGGCTATAAAATACTAAATATAGTAGTTATAATAGCTATATTTAAAAAACTAAAACTAGTAATATTACTAGTTTATTTATATAGAGATAAGCTACTACTAGAACTAATATTCTAGAAATATCTACTTTCCTATCCTCTAGAAAAGCTATTTAAGTAGATTATAATTAAAGAGATTACTACCCTATAATAGAAAGGAACTTAAATAAAGCTATTCTAATTATAAGTAATAGGATATCTATTTCTATTAAAATAGGTATTTATATATAAGTTTAATTAGAATAGTTAATTTAAGAATTATAAAGCTTATATTATAGTTAGAGGAAACTTTTAACTAAAAAATACTTTATATTTAACCTATACTACTATACTTATAATAAGGTTATTTTAAATAATAATAATAATTATTATAGAGTTTAACTTTAAAATTAAATAATATAATATTATAGGAGTATTCCTAAATACTATAATTATAGTAAATAATCCTATAACCTATAAACTTCTAGATAGGTTTAAAATACTAGAAATATATATAAGATTAAATTAAGCTCTCTATAGTTTAAGAGACTTACTACTTCTTTAGTATAAAGAGTTTTCCCGCTCGCTTAGAGCTAAAGGGCTTAAAGCTTTAAAAAAAGAGCCTTATTTATTCCTTTTTAAAGATTAGAAAATCCTAGTACTATTCTATATAAATAATATACTACTTTTATATTATAATAACTATAAAGAGTAAGCTTAAATATTATAAAATAAGGTTATAAATAAATATAAAATTAAAGATAAAAAACTAGTTAAGTAGTTTCTTAGAGTATAAGTAATTAGAAATTAAAATAATTAGATAATTACGCTTATACACAATATATATATTAATAAAATTATAAAAAGATTTAAACTTTATAAAGCTAATAGCTTCCTACCTACTCCTCTCTTAATTAATAAGCTTAAAAAGAGTAAAGGTAAAGTATTACTATAGTAGATTAAAAGTTATTAAAAAAAGGTTAAATTAGTATTATATATAGTAATTATACTATAACTAGATATTATATTTACTATATTAAAGCTATCCTTCTTCCTTACTAACTTAAGTATAAAGTATAAAATAGTAGTTAATTAAGTAATTCTATACCTCTATAGGATATACTAGAAAGTAATTTAATTTAATAAATATAATAGTCTAGACCTATATATCTATAGAAATATATCTTTTATAAATAATTTACTAATAAAATAATTATTTTATAGATATATTACTCTACTATTTAGTAGTACTATTCTATAAAAGATAGTTTACTAAAATATAATTATAATTTTAACTATAAAAGTAGAGCTTCTTATTCTAGAGTATATTAGTAAAAAAGTAATAATTTTAAAATATTTCTTTATTAAACTTATACTAGACTTAGGATTACTCTAGTAAATCTACTATAATAACTAATAGATAATTAGATTAGTAATTAGAAAAAATAAAAGAATTACTATATACCTTTACTATATTAATATCTAGAATATATAGCTATAATAAGAGTATATAAAAGAATTATATAAGGTTTTATATTTTAAAATAAGTAAAATACCTATAAATAGTTTAATAAAAGTACTATTAAAGTAGTAATTTACTAGATTTATATAGCTACTTAACTTTTAAAATATAAATTTTATAATTATAGATATAAAAAAAATAAAGTAAATAAAGATTTATTAGATTTAATTATAAAAAGTACTTTTTAACTAGAGAATAAAAGAAAAATAAAAAAAAAATAAAAGAAATCTATCCTACTTAAATATATTAAGTATTTAATTAAAGAGCTTATAAAGTTAAATATACTACTATACTTCTAATATATTAAAGTACCTAAAATACTTATATCTAAAGCTACTCTAACTATAAATAAGAGATTTCTTAGCTTTAAAAAACCTATTATAACTATATAGATACTCCTTAAGGTATTTAAAGTTAGACTACTACTAATCTATACTATAATAACTAATATTTAGGCCTACCTTATAAAACTACTATAAAATATAATACTTATAAGGAATAAGTATATTATACTTAGAAATATATATAGCCTTTTATAAGCCTATTTCTTAGCTATCTATAAGGTAGACCTACTAGAAAGTAAATAGAGTAGGGATAGAAGTAGTAAAAATAGGGATAAAAATAGAAAAAGTAGAAATAAAAGTAGGGATAGAAGTAGGTAGAAATAGAATAAGAATAGATAGAGTAGAATAAAAGTAAATAAAATAAAAAAAAAGCTAGTTATTAAGTAAAAATTCTATAAAGGTATAAAAAAAATTTCTTAACTCTTATTCTAATTCTTTAGTATAGCTTAAATATACTACTATAAATAATTAACCTTATAAGCCTATATATAGTTAGTAAAAATCTAAGTAATAAAAAAAATAAAAAAAACTTATATTAGAGTTTAAATTATTATAAAATAGAATAAAGTATATTATATATATAGCTAAGAATAGTAAATTATAATAATTAGTAAAACTTAACTAGATAAATAGAGAATCTAGCTTATATTAATTTATATAAGTATATATAATAATAAAAGTAATACCCTATTTACTAATTTATAATATTATAGTAAAGACTATTTAACCTACTACTTAAGGTACTTATTAAGTAGCTAAAATAGCTTATTAGCTAAATAATTCTAATATACTCTTCTTCTATAATTAGGGGAGTATATAATACTACTAGAAAAGCTTAACTAAGAGTATAGAAAGTAGACTAAATAGGAGGATAACTAAATTAATAAGTTATTTAAAGAGTTATAGTAAATTTTTTAATAGTAGCTATTTATTTAGTTTTAAATTTTTTTTTTTATTTATATACTTTAGTAGTATAAGTTTTAGTAGCGTTATTAGCTATCTAAAAGGTATAAATAAAGTATTAAAAAGTAAAAGGTAAGAATATACTATAAAATAGGATAATAGGGATAAAAAAGAGAAGTTTAAAAAGTATAAAAAATACCTTTTTATTCTATTTACCTTTACTAATTTATACTATATAATAATTATTTACTTTATTTACTATTACTTACTATATTTAGTTATAAAACTACTACTATTTATAAGTACTATACTAAATATTAAGAGATTTTTACTCTAGCTAATTAGTATTATAATATTAATAATAGTATAATATAAGTAGGAAATTATAGTCTAAGCTATATATTTTTAAGGGAAGCTAATCTAAATAATTAAATTCTACTAGTAAATAAATAATAAGTACTATTTATCTAGGGGGTATATTAAAAATATAAATAATACTTAGTAATATTAGGGTTTATAGAGCTCTAATTAGCTATAATAAGGGGTACCTTAACCCGAGTACTAAACTAATTTAGGACGAGTATAATATATAATTAGCCTTTCTAGTAATCTTTTCTTATATAGTAATCTAATTAATTCGCTCCCTAAATAAAGGGATATTTAAACTCCTTTTCTCTACTATACTTAGTTTTTTAAATAGTTTTTTAGTTTAATCCTTAGCTTTTATAAGAGTTTCTTAGTAGCTTATTTACTAGAATCTCTAGTAGAATTAGGCTTAGTAGAGATAGTTAATTCTCTTAATAATAATTTATTATTATATAGTAATTTATTACTATATCTATATACTAGGGTATTATTCTTAATACTAGACTTAGCTAATTACTAATTTTTATTTCTAAACTCTAGTAGTTTAGCTTTATTACTATTCTTATTTAAAGATATATAGTATACTATAATAAAGTCCTTATTTAGAATAGACTTTACTAAAGATAGTTAATAATTACTATAATTCTAGGGGATAGCCTATACTAGAGAAATAGATAATATTATAAATTTTATAGAAATTTTAAACTCCTTTATAGGGGAGTATTCCCTATAGAGTAATTATACTTATTAAAATTAAATATTCTCCTTTTTAAAATTAGTATTCTATTAGTTAGTATTAAACTAGTATTCTTTATTAACTAGTAGGAGTAGGTAGTATAATACTATAAATAGAGTAATAACCTATAATAGTATATTATTTAGCTATATTAAATATTAGTTATAATAATTAATTAGTATCTTAGTATTCTTAAAGAATTTTTATTCTATAATAAGGTTATAGTCTTCTATTTTATATAGAATAAACTATATAGTTATAGAGTATCTATTAATATTAAATACTACTTAAAAGTAGTAATTAACTAAAGTAGCCTTCTTACTAGTAAAACTTTTAAGAGGGATTAGATATTTAAACTATATTAACTTAATACTAAGTTAGTACCTTAGTACTTTCTCTAGTTATAAGGTAATAAAATTATATATAGATATACTAGAATTAATAAGGCTATATATATAAATTTTATATCTATTATTTTAGAATATTATAGAAAATATAAAAGGTATTCCCTTAAATAAATTAAGGATTTAAATATCTTTAGGGTTAGTATAATACTTTTTAGGGTAGAATACTAACTTTTATAGGTTAATTAGTTTTATACCTACTACTCCTATTAGGGATACTAGTCTAGAGTTAACTAGTACTTCTAGTTTTCTAATTTAAAGTCTAACTTAAAGTCTTTATTAAAAATATATTTATTATTAAATTCTAGAAAGAAATAAACCTTATTTTCTTTTTAAATCTTTATAATAGTAGTAATAGTATACCTATTATAGGGTTTAATAGAGTAATTATAATAAATATAGTTTTTAAAGAGATAGTTATAATATACCTAATTCTTATAATACTACTTTCTAAAGTACCTATATTTAGGGTTAGTAAATTAATACTTTAGAGTTAATTTTACTATAGTATCTTTAGGTAGTCCTATAGTATAATAAGGGGCTAAAGTAATTATTTATAATAAAAACTCCTTATAATAATATAGAATAAAAGAAGTAAATTAATTATAGTTAATTTAATAGTTATACTTAAAGACTTTATATAGCTTATAAATAATAGTATAAAATTTATTATAATTTATAATAAAATTAATAGTATTCTAGGTAAGTTAGTTAGTAAACTTTATATAAAGCTTTTTATAAAATATCTCTTTAGAATTATTAGAATAAAACCTAGTCTAGTTTATAAATATATTATACTATATAGTAAATAAGTTTATATTTCTTTTAAATAAAAGTATTATCTTTTAGAGGTTAGTATAGGTATTAATATTCTAGTTTAATAGTATAAATATAGCTTAGAGATAGTTATATAAACCTATAAGAAATATAGTTAATTATTACTATTTTTAAATATTAAAAATTTTAAAGATATAGCCTTCTAATTATATATTAATATAATTAGTAATAGCTATAATATATTCTTTAGAAATATTTTACTAAAAATAATCTATATTAGACTTAATCTTAACCTCTAATAAATAGAACTATAGCTTAAACTAAGCCTTATTACTATTAAATTTATTAGGGTCTAGAATTTTAGGGGATAAGTATTTACTCTAGTAAGCTTAGTATTTTATATAGTAAAGATTTAGTACTTTATAGAAAAATTTACTAGGGGTATTTACTTTTAGAATATATTAACCTATAATAAAATAGTCTATACTTTACTAACTATCTATTTTTAAAATAACTAGTTTAGTATTATATTTAATAGTAGGTACTAGTTTAGTAGGGAAAGTACTAAACTAATAGAATAATTTAAAACTATTATTACTATTTAAGTTACTAATTATTATCTATATTAGTTAATTCTTAGTTTTAGTAGTTTTTTTTAGTTCTATAATCTTAGTTTATAAATAACTATTTCCCTTTTAAGTCTATATCTAAAAGTCTATTATAATATTAATTTTATTATTTAAATTAGTATTTTACTAGACTAGCTTTTATTACTAGTTCTATATTTTATATATATAATAAAATAAGATTATAAGTTATAGCTTTATAATAAATAAGGCTATATTAGTTTTAATATAGTTTATATATATATTAGAAGTAATAGTAAACTCTAAACTTTAGTAGTTTAAAGTCTCTAAATTCTTTCTATTTAAAATAATTAGGTTTAGAATAATTATATTAATATTAGTAAAGACTATATATAGTTTAGATACTTTTTCTAACTTTTATAGCCTAGCTACTTATAGACTAGTCTTAAAGTTATTTTCTTTCTCCTTATAGTTTCTAGTTTTAGAATTCTAATAAAGGCCTAATTCCTTTTTAATTTTATTAATATTAGCTAGGTATTCTTTAGTACCTTTAGGTAGCTAAATACCTAGTTCTAATAGAAAAAGTTTAATTTAGAAAGGTAGATTTTTTAGCTTATAAAGAGGTTATATACTAAAAGTTTTAATTATTAATATCTATTTTTATATTAGAATAGATAAATAATTTTAAAATAGTATATATAATATTTTATTTATAGTTATACTATAATAGGGGTTATTTACTTTTAAAATATTATTAAAGTCTTTTTTACTAAAATTAAAAGCTATTATTACTTTAATAGTATAGCTTATAAAGTAAGTTCTAATATAACTCTAAAAGAAAAATATTAAATTCTTATTAATAAATTATTTAAATATTAAAGATTTTATTTTTATATACTTAGTTATAGGTAGTAGTATAATAGGTATAGAGCTATTTAGAGGTAAAGTAAATAGAAAAAAAAGACTATTTAAAATAAAAATATTATATAAATTAATATTTACTATAAGGGTAAAAAGTAGGTTTAGGTAAATAAAGTATAAGTAATAAATAAGTAGTTAGTTATATTTTAAGTCTATTTACTAAGAGTATATATATTATTTTTAATATACTTATAATAAATATATATTTCTATCTAAAAGGGATTTAACTTTTATAGTAATTAATTCTACTAAAGGTACCTAATATTAATAAGTTTTTTAAGGAAGTTTAAAAAATTTAAAAGGATATTCTAGTACCTTAATAGCTAGTCTTTAATAAGAATTTTAAAGAATATTCTAGTACCTTAATAGCTAGTCTTTAATAAGAATTTTAGAGGATATTCTAATACCTTAATAGCTAGTCTTTAATAAGGACTTTAGAGGATATTCTAGTATCTTAATAGCTAGTCTTTAATAAGGACTTTAGAGGATATTCTAGTACCTTAATAGCTAGCCTTTAATAAGGACTTTAGAGGATATTCTAGTACCTTAATAGTTAATTTAAAGAAAAATTTTAAAATTTTAGTAGACCTTTTTATATCTAAAAAGCTAAAGATAGATATTATAGTTATTAATTTCTAGCTAAAAAAAGGGGTCTTAAATTTAATATAAGACTAGAATATAGCTAAATAGAATAAATACTCTTAGAATTAAATAGATAAAAGAAACTATATAAATTAAAACTAAATTTAAAATACTAAGATAGAGAGGATTCTAAAAAGGAACTCTCTATATACTAGATATTTAAGATTTACTAACTAATCTATATATAGGCTACTAGATAAGACTTAAACTTAAAAATAAATAAATATCCTATAAAGAGATTTAACCTTAGGTTAAATTAATCCTTATATATCTACTAATATATTTTTCTTTTACTAACTCCTCTTCCCCCCTTACTACTACTACTATCTAGAAACTAATAAGTCTTTAAAAATAATTATTTATCTACTCTAAAGTCTTTATATATCTAGTAGTATAAAGTATAAATTTATAATAAAAAAACTATATAATTTTTTATTTATTATTATTATTATTACTACTACTACTACTAGAAGTATAGTAATAAATTTATTAATATATTTTTTTTTTACTAATTCTTTTTTCCCCTTTACTACTACTACTACTTAGAGACTAATAAGTCCTTAAAAATAATTAATTACTTACCTTAAAATCTCTATATATTTAGTAGTATAGAGTATAGATTTATAAAGAGGGAATTATATAAAAACTACTACTATTACTACTTATTTTTACTAGTATAATTTATAAAAGTATATTAATAAAAGTATATATTTAAGTAGTTATTTTTATACTTTAAATAAATTTATATTTTATTTTAAATAATTAATTATAATATTATAGCTTTTTTTTTTTTTTTCTACTACTATTACTACTACTACTAGAAGTATAATAGTAGATTTACTAATATATTTTTTTTTACTAGTTTCTTTTCTCTTTTTCCCTTTTACTATTAATACTACTTAGAAATTAATATATTTTTAAAAGTAATTATCTATTTACCTTAAAGCCTTTATATATTTATAAACTTTTATACTAATAATAACTATTAATATAAAATTAGATAATAAGTTTTTATACTAGTAGTAACTATTAGTATAAAACTAAATAATAAATTCTTATACTAATAATAATTATTAATATAAAACTAGATAATAAGCTCTTATACTAGTAATAAATAGTATATATATATAGTAGTATTTAAGTATATATTTTTAGAGAAAATAATAAATTTCTATTTTTTATATATATATTATTATTATACTAATAGTTACTATTAGTATAGAAAAAGGCTATAATATAAAAATATAAAATTATATATATTTTATTATATAAAATATCCCTTTTAGGGATATTTTATATTTAAAAAGGGAAATATTTCCTTATTTATAAAATTTATTACTTATTTTAACTAAAGTTTCTCTATATAAGAATATAATATACCTATATAAGGATATAATATATCTATCTAGATAAATATATCCCTATTATAGGGAAACTCTAGCTATAGTAATTAGAATAGTATACTTTAATTCTAAATAGGACTAACCTAACGATTTTTTTTAAAGGAAGGGTATAAATATATTACTAGATATAGTCTAAAATATAGATTAACTACCACGATTCTATCTTTTATAATAACTAAATAATTAATATAACTATATACTTTATAGTATACTATCCCGGATACTATAGAAATATTCTTATCTAATAAATAGATTATATATAACTGGACTATATATATATATCTATATTATAGAGATTTACTATAAGATAGGATAACTTAATAAAATAGAGGGGATAAAAAGGTATATTATACTTTACTAATATATAAATAAAGGGGGACTAAAAAAGTAGCTAAGGCTTACCTAGTATCTATATATAGGCTAACTAAAAAGGGTATATATATATAGAATCTATATTATAGATAGGCCTCTAAGTAATCGCGGGTAGATTTATAACTAAATTAGGCTAAGTTTTATATAGGCTAAGGAGCTATATAGAGAAACTATATAATAATATATTATAAAAAGTTTTTTAGGAGAGCTATATAGATATATATATTTATATATATTTATACCTATACTATCTAGAGTATATAGGTATATATAGGTATATATAGATATATATAGGTATATATAAGTATACTAGATTTATATAAAATCTTTATAAAAGAGAATTTCTTTATTCTTTAATAACTTTTATAATATTAAAGCTATAATTATAATTTTTTAATAGATTTATAGAGAAATCCTTATAT